>JADWQK010000766.1:1800000-2378345 GCA_017933935.1 Sesamia nonagrioides
AGTCTCAAGAGTTTTTAAAAAAAACCAAAGCCTCATACTAGGAAATACACCTGGGGGCAATCGCGCTAAAATAATTAAACCAAAACAGCATTGGATCGCAACCAAACCATAACTTTTGTTATGTTTCATATCGCGCTAACCTTTTGACAGATGGTTTAACCACAACTGGATCACAATTGGAACGTAACCGCTAACTTTATCTGTGCTATTTGTCAAACTTACGTTTTACTTATACGATTTACTTATAATTTATTTAGCTTTAATTATTATATCTGACGAAATGTATCACTCATAAATTGATTTTACTTCAATCGAATTAAAACTTTAGCGCGATACGAAATGTGATAGAAACTAAACCATAACTTTAACTAGATTAGATACGAACAAGAGTTGATCTTCTACTGTTTTATTTAGCGCGATTACCCCCTGTGTCGTGGATGCGTTTACAAACATAACTCACATATACAATCAGCCAGACCCGGAACAACTACCTGTGAGTAATACAAATATTTGTTCAGTGCGGGAATCGAATCCGCGACACGCAGCACAGCAGTCGATTGCTCAGCCACTGCACCAACTGTGTCGATTTATGAATTAGATAAATTCTTAATACTAAAATAGAAACAATATAAAATTAACCGGAAACTAGAACATTATAAATACAGCAAAATAACCGGAAACTCAATCGAAAATACAAGTATTAATTCAATAAATATCAAGGTAGTCAAATCAAGTACATAACCTAAACATGCTTAAACTTTAAAGCGCCCATAGGTACATTAAATGCTTGTCTATGCATGTTTTGGTACAATAAAGTTTACATATCTTTTTTTACTTTACATTCACTTTACTTTCTTGGTGGTAGGCAACAACATCAGCCGCCGGCATAAGTTACCACCCACCAGACAAAGTCTTGCCGCCAAGCGATTGGTCGTGTTCCGGCATGATGTCTGGTGAAGCCGTACGGAGGACGGGTCTGAGCAGTTGTGCGCGATGTGTACCGGGTACGATGTGCCTAATGTTGTTGTGTCGGGAGTTTGGTCGTGGAGGGTCTCCAGATCATCCTCTGGCGCAGCATCGTTGGTCGTGTTGTTGGGTTAAACATTGTATCACCTCGCTCAACTGCCGTCTTCCTTCCTATTCACTCAGTTTTTTTTTGAGTGAATAGGCTTAATAAGCTAGTGCCATCAACGATTGCATCACTGCTTACCATCAGGCGGGATTGCAGTCAAGCACTAGTTTATAACTAATAAAAAAAAACATTTTAAAACATCTATATACAAATACATATAAAATTTTCATATATTTATTTTTTTATATTTGATTTAATTTTTTAAAAATTCCTGTTTGTGTTTATTGAAACTGTTCTCTCGCCATTTACAATTGGTTTAATTATGTTTTACTTTTACTGTACTACCGTCTCGATGCCACTTTTAATTGTTTGTTGCATCGGGTGACGTCTTTACGTTGGCACCGGCTGTCGCTGAAAACAAGCGTTGGGCTCTGTTTTGCAAAGAGTCGCAGCATAAGGCTGAGCGACAGCCGTTTTGCGTGGATGTGACGCATGTTTCCCTCAACTATGTCTTATTTGTTTGTGTTTTTGAAAAGTTTGCGTCATGTTTACTGCAAATAAACGTTATTTCTTTCTTTAGATACCGCTGGTTAGGGCTCCAGAGACAGACAGGCGACAGAGACCCCCTTACGATGCGGGCCGTTTCGAAGAGTACTGCCTTTTGAATCAGGCCCTTGATCCAAACGCCTTACGAGAGCCTTGATTGATATCGGTTGAGGCTCTTGGCTATCAGACCCAAAAGATACAGCTGTTTGACTCGTACGGAGGACCCTTAGTAAAAAGATCCCGTTAGCACTCTGTGTGTGTATGAATTCCTTAAAAAACAAGTTAAAAACTGAGGAATTATTAAACAGCCACAGCAGGATAACCACATATGATCATACTATTCCATGATTCATATAAATGAAAGAGCCAGCGAATAATAAAATTACTTTTATTTTCTTAATGTCGGGAACTTTATGCTAGATTTGTTTGAGCAAGTCCATGAATTGTTATTAAAATTCGTACCGACGCTGCTGAAGTTTTTACGCTAAAAGGATTGGATGTAAAAAGGTTAGAATAGTGCTCGCTTTCCGAAGTCTAGGAACTGTTATGAGAGTATTTAATAAGGGAATGGGAACAATGTAAGATAGACTAAGTGGGTGCTTGCATGCGGGATTTTTGTGCAAACACTCAGCCAAACGATCAGTTTGAGAGCATTTGAAATAAAACCGTCTAATTTACGCCTCCGTGGCGCCTACCGCTAGGTAGCGAACGCGGCTGTTGCGCAAGGAGACACGAGTTCGATCCCCGCTCAGTGCAAATATTTGTATGCATGAATATGAATATTTGCACTGGTCTGGTCATGCTTCGGAAAGCACGTTAAGCCGTTGGTCCCGGTTGCCATACGAACATATAATGGCAGTCGTTACGGGTTGCTGGAGCCCTCAAAAGTCTAACTGCAATGCTTCGATATCGCCTTCAGGTTGTGGAGGTCAAGTGATGAAAAAGCTTTGGATGCGACTGGGATCAACGCTGAGATGATGACGATGACTTTTTGAAAAATGTGTTGTCATGTTGACCAAAAGTGAGATTTTGTAACCGTAAAGTTTGTGAAGTAACTATGGAATTAGCTGTCGGTATAAATATGTATTTATTTTATTTTGTTGTGTTTGGGTGGCTTACGACTTGGCTTGGTATCAAATACCAAAGTAGGAAATAATAATAAAATAATAATAAATATATACGGACAAATCACACAGATTGAGCTAGCCCCAAAGTAAGTTCGAGATTTGAGTTATGGGATATTAACTCAACGATACTATATTTATAATAGATACATATAATAAATAATAATATAATAGATAAATATATATATATATATATATATATATATATATATATATATATATATATATACATTTATAGATATACATCCAAGACCCAGGCCAATCAGGAAAAGATCGTTTTCCATCATGACCTGGCCGGGGATCGAACCCGGGGCCTCCACGTCGCCGGCAGGCGTGTTGACGCCATAAACAAACCTCCACACTTAGCTCTAAAGCGTAGTTTATAGCATCAGCGGTGGCCTAGTGGTACCGGCCGCGACTTATAAGTTGAAGATCGTAGGTTCAAAATGTTCAAATCCCATCGGTGGTGCAATCGTTGGTGGTAAAGCATGCTAATTTATTAAGAGCCTATTCACTTAAAAAAACTGAGTGAATAGGAAGGAAGACGGCAGTTGAACGACGTGGTGCAATGTTGAACTCAACAACACGACCAACGATGCTCCGCCCGAGGGAGATAAATCTGGAGACCCTCCACTACCAAACTCCCAACACAACAGCATATAGTTAACGTATCGTACCCAGCACACATCGTAACACAACTGCTCAGACTCGTCCTCCGTACGGCTTCACCAGACATCATGCCGGAATATGACGAATCCCGTGGCGGAAAGACTTTGCGTGGTGGTAGTATTTTCTGACAGCAGCACATGTTAACCGAACCAAAAGTCTCTCGAAAATCTTAAAAGGAGGCTTGTGTCCAACGAATGAGAACATTATAGGCTGATTATGTACTGACAGCTCATTGCTACCAGCTTTTTACAGTGAGATTTTTACAAATTCTATTAGGACGTAATATGTCAAATATATATTTATTTATTTATTTATTTATGTAAATAAATAAATAAATGTCAACAGTTATATCGTTAATATTGTTAATTTTATCTCAAATTAAGGATATCCGACTCGAAGGACCACTTTTTTATGTATGGCTCTGAGATGATTAAATTTGAATTGTCGAAAAGAACATCGTAAAAGTACACAAAAGTTATTTGGGTGATAATCCGTAGTTAAAGTGCTACGGCAGCTATTGTTCAACTAAAAAAGTATCAATACTAACGTAAGTAATACAAATCGTAAGGTAGGTCACGACGTGAGCAAAAAATGCCTGTACGGAAAGGTACAGGACTTTTCTTCCTTTTTATACTTTAAATGCACAAAATGCCTTATTTTCTTTCACAGAGCAAGCTGGGTCAATATGGAAGAAGTTATTTGATGGTTTCCTATAAAAAAAGGGCATACTATGTGTACATCATATAATTATATCGAAATCGCGTAGCGGGGATTCCTTTGCTAATTTTAGGTTGTTAATTATTTGGGATGCTCTTATACAATTTATTTCTTCTAAAACCTCTTACGAAATCATGCCCATTACAAAATCAGAAATATCATATTCTCCTCCTAGATTTCACCCACTTAAACACACTTCGAACTTCAACATCCGCCGAAGTAATTAGCAAGACCTACATTAAAAAACCGGGCAACTTTTAACATCTCATTGCGAGAAACCAATGAAACTCGTATGTAGGTCACGTTCGAGTTTTATTTTTTCTCAGACAGTTTCATTGATTTCTATTCACTCTGGATTTTTTTTAAAGATAGTCCGCATTCTAGAAAGTTTATCTTTGTCGGCGTTATTAATATTATATGTATAAATGCCAAATATAGCTTTCTGTTTGAAATAGTCTCTCAGTCAATTTACGGGCGAACAGACAGTCTTGATGAAATTGTAAGGGTACCTTTTTGAAAACGGAATCTTAAAAATGCATCAAGATATCTTAAAAATTCCATTAATGAAAAAAAAAAGACTTCATATTAGGAAAGGCACCAAGTTTTTTGAAGATCACGTAAATACTTCTGCCAAGCTTTATGTTGGCGCAACTTTTTAACCAACCCTTTTATATCAATTTATTTCTTCTCCTTGTCTCCTTTTTTTGAGCCTTGAGTGAGAGAGATAGTACCATTCACCGACGATTTCACATCGCCGCTCGCGCCCGCTATGACAGTATCCAGCTGGAACTCAACCGCTAAACCGCGTTCGCATGTGATTATCATCATCTCAGCGTTAATCCCAGTCGCAAGTCGCAGCTTTTTCAGCTTTGGGGTCTGGGGTCCGCTTTACTAGTCTAACTGCTGATTTTGGCTAAACTTCGATATTTTCCGTGAAGTGACTGCCGTGTGACCTCCACAACCCGAAGGCGATCTAAGCATTGCGATGTGATCTTATTCTTTATTTCCCATTGCTAAACTCCCTCCCCATAAAAGTGACTGAGGAAAGTCACCACTTCTCACCCATTCCACTTTAAACATCACATGACATCATACATCACACAACATGACAAGGCATCATTGTCTTCTCACTCTTCTCTCAACGTTACGCTAACACCACACATTGGCCCTAATCACATTTCTCCGCGAAATCTCACCATACATACCCTTTAGCTACCTTCCAAAGTACATAATTACTTCCAGCCTTCCATGTAAGACCAATCTGACCGTCAAGTCAAAACTTGGCAGCTTAAGCCCGAATCTTGGCACGTTTTCAGACTATCCTGCCTTGGACTGGATTGAAATGTAAATGTAATTAAATGCAAACGTATTCAATTAATTGGGTGTTATAGCGAGCCATTGAGGGTTGATTTAACTTCAATTAATTAATTGATATGTTGTTCCAGACTCGGTATTGTAGACCGAAAGTTTGTAAAATCCGAGTTTTACTTCGATTTGACAAACAAAACCTTTATACCTGAGGCTATTATTTAGGTAATAAGTTTTTACCATTTTAATGATATTTTATTTTTTGTCTTTGTTGTGCTGGTATTTTGGAGTGGCTAGTTAGCATATGGTAAATAATTTCATGGTTATTGTACTTTATTGTATTCATTACTGTACCTACATAGTATTGTATAAGGTCGTGTTTTCTTTTTTTTTCAAATTAACAGACAGCAGCTGTACTGCTGGAGAGTTTGTTTCGCCATTTCTTCTTCTCATCGAAAGCACTAGGAAGTAGCGAAGGACGGGCGTTTAGGGGTCTTAAGTAATATTGACGTTCAAAAAGTGCTGATTCTTAGCCTAATTTGAATAAATGACTTTTGATTTGATTTGACAACTTCGGTCCTTTGGTACCTTGGTAAACTGTTTACCTCCATGGAAAATAGGCGTGAGTTTATATTAGATACCAGCCGTGCTCCACGGTCTCACACGCATAAATTTCGATCTCATAAGAATATCGGGATGAAAAGTATTATTTGTCCTAGTCCTGTTTATAAACCATTTGTGTACTAAATTTTATCCAAATATGTTCAGTAGTTTTTGCGTGATAGAGTAGCAAACATCTGCCATTAGAAACAAACTCTCAGGTTTATAATATTATTGGGGTTATGTTACCCGTTATTGCTTTATGTTCGATTAAGAATATTCGTAATCGCAGCAATAAGCATAGTAATTGAAACACTAATACACACGCGGAAGGTGGGGGGCCGTGGCGCCTCTAGCTACTCTTCAAAGAGGGGATGAACCACCGCTGTTGTGGCGTACCCAGCACTGGGTTGCGACATTCGCACTCTCCATGTCGCCAGAAGATTCCGTCGGAGTACCGTAAAAATAAAGAAAGATTCCATACACCAACCACAATATGAAATTCTTCCAGCGAATTGTTTTCTGCCCGTCACTTCGGCCGCACAAACTATTATACTATATACCGTGATCCACCCACGACGTCCTTTACCTGCCCACAGTACAGCTTCTTTGTCTGACTTTTTCCATTTCGTTCAGCTCCTAAGGTGCGTATTCCAGAACGAAACTCAAGCATTGATCTCTGCTTAAGCATTACTTAAAACTAGTTTCAATCAATCAAATGGCTTGAAACTAGTAAGTAGAAAAAGTTAAGTAGAGCTTGAGTTTTGAGTCATCATCATCATCATCATCAGCCTTTACTCGTCCGCTGCTGGACATAGGCCTCTTTCATGGCACGCCAACAAGCTCGATCCTGAGCAGTTCTCCGCCAGCCACTACCAGCCACCCTTTTGATGTCGTCGCTTTTGACGTTCTGTAATACGGACCCTTAGAGTCAAATCACGTTATAATGTTCTTGCTATGAAACCCAAAATATATGTATCGTGAGTGTGTTTACAACCATATAAACTCACATACACAAACAGCCAAACCCGGAACAACTACTTGTACCTACGTCATACAAATATTTGTTCCGTGCGGGAATCGAACCCGCAATATGCAATGCAGCAGTAAATAGCGTAATCACTGCGCTAACCGTGCAGTTTTACATAATCAGCTTACATATAATGTTCCCATTACTGGGATACACGCCTCCTCTCGGTGAGAGGTAGTGGGCCGTATTCCAAAAAGAGGATACAGTGCGAGTTGGTAGATATATCTTCGAAGTTTTGGCCTCCAGGAAATGCTGGTTTCGTCATGTTGTTTTCTTTCACAATTTTGAGAGCAGTTGTATCTTTGCGACCGATACCATTAGAATAGAATAGAATAGAATAGAATACTCTTTATTATGTACACCATATAGATTACAAAAACATAAATATAAAAAATTTACAAAGGGTGACACAATGGGCGGTCTTATCGCTAAGAGCGATCTTTTACAGACAACCTTTGGATGGAATAGTAAGGGAAAGGAGAGAGAAATAATGTAGGTAGTCTACAGTGTACTATTTACAATTTTACATAGTTTATATAATAAATATACACGTTAAGTGTATCATACTAGTACAATAAATACTTATATACATCTAATTAATAAAAATCATACAAAAGCAAATAAAAAATAATGACATGTTTAAAGAGAGAGGAAATGCTTTTTTACCATGGTTTTAAAAGTGGACGGAGTTTGAGCACGCCTTACAGATACGGGCAAGTCATTCCATAGCCGAACTGCTTGTACAGTAAAGGATTTATCGTAAAAACTAGTGGAATGCATCGGCATGTCTAATATCTGGTTTCCCGATGACCTCAGATATCTATTATGTGTGTCATGAAGGAACTTGAATAGTTCTTTAAGATAAGTGGGGGTTTTAGGAATAAACAAAGTGCTGTAGAGCTGAAATAGGATATGAGAATTCCGGCGAAGACGTATGGGAAGCCACTTAAGCTTTGTACGAAATTCAGATATGTGATCATATTTGCGCAGGCCAAATATAAATCTTATGCAAAAGTTTTGAAGTTGCTCAAGTTTATCTAGTTGTGCCTCAGGTCTGGATAACTGACATCTGCGTAGTCAAGGATGGGAAGTAAAAGTGATTGTGCAAGCGCAGTTTTAGTGGCAGTAGGAAGAAAATTCCGTAACCGTCTCAGAGACTTACCAGATGCAAAAATTTTACGACTCACATCCTGTAGCTGTGGATCTCAGGAAAGATGCTTGTCGATCCAAACCCCAAGGTTCTTAACCTTCTCACTGAAAGGTATAGCAGTTCCATTAAATTGAACTTGGGGAAGTTGCGACCAGTTTATCTTGGGGAACATCCTTGAACTACCAATAACAATGACCTGAGTCTTTGTTGGGTTACCAAGCAATCCATGTGCCTCACTCCACTCACAGATTGAGAACAAATGGCCGCTTCTCTCTAACAACACACTTTAAAAATCATGTACATCATTTATGTAGCATCATTATTTTCATGGAGACTTAATTCGCTGATACCGAAAGAGCTGGCGTATACTGTATCAGCACTTTTCATGCAAATTTCAAGAGTCAACAGGGGGGAATTGATTGATGTCGCAAACAAACACGGCTACTGAATAATCATAGACAATGCAGTGTTGTGGAGGAAGCGATTGAGTTGTTAACTGAGTGATGCAATTTTAAACTGAACAGTTTTGATACTTAAGATCTGTAGACAGAACAAAAGTAGTCAAGAAAACGTATTCATTCGTTTCTCGGTGGTAGGCCATAACATCGGCCGCCGGCAGAAGTTACCACCCACCAGACAAAGTCTTGCCGCCTAGCGATTCGTGATTTGTCATGTTCCGGCATGATCCGGGTCTGAGCACTTGTGTTGCGATGTGTGCCGAGTACGATGCGTAAAATGTTGTTGTGTTGAGAGTTTGGTCGTGGAGGGTCTCCACATCAATCTCCTTCTGGCGCAGCATCGTGTGTCGTGTTGTTGGGTTTAACATTGCACCACCTCGCTCAACTGCTGTCTTCCTTCCTATTCACTAAGATTTTTTAAGTGAATGGGCTTAATAAACTAGCGCGCTTTACCATCAACGATTACATCACTGCTTACCATCAGGCGGGATTGCAGTCAAGCGCTAGTTTATGATTATAAAAAAAATACAAAAAAATCAAGATGCATTCAAATACAACTCGTTGAACGAGACCCAGCATTGCATTAGAATATGTTAGCTGTCACGCCCTTTATGACAGGAGCCTTTTATTTAGATGATGAGTTTTGTTTTCATAACTATATAGTTTTATAGATCTGTTTGCTTTGCCTATAGTTATATTTTTCATTTAAAAGGTGTTGTTATTAAATCCAATTTCATACTGCTAAATGAGTTTTCTAGTTTCCAGATACTCGTTACTTACTGAAAGCCACAACTCAATTAAACTTTAAACGCTCTCAACAGAACACCTTAGTTGATAGTTGGGCTAAGGAACGTTAACACTCAAATTAAGACCTTATTTCTCAAGAGTTAAGTCTTAATTTGGGTTTGAAAGGTAAGCTGTAGTTTGAGATTATTTTTATTCGCTCTGGCAATAAAGGTAAAGAGGTTAACAACAAACTTTGACTCTTTGGCTCGTGGATTTGAAATCGGATAGTTAAAGTACATCTTAATGCAGTTAAATAAAATTCCAACACTCAGCTTACTTTATCGGATTTTTATGCTGAATCAAAAAGTATAGAATCTATTGGAGGTAAGAAAAACTTATTACCAGCTGCAGGAAACTAGCTCAGGTCTAAGAATATTCCCAGTTTTTCATTTCCCTGCATAGACTTCCTCCCATTTTCGTTGCGAAAAGGTGTGATTAAAACACTACTTATAAAAAAGGGAAGGCTACACGAGTTGATCGATCAGGCACACATTTATATAAATTTTCTTGTTTGTAGAATTAAAAGTCCCGTACGACTTTTGATTCTATTATACATACGTGTATTTTGTCTTTTTAAGGGTTCAACTAGGAACCCGTATATTTTCGCCAATTCTGTCTGTCTGTACATCAACGGATAATTTTGGATATGTAATAAAAATGAATAGGAAACGTAAATAATTTTTTGATATTAACAGTTTCGGAATTAATCGCTTCAAAAGTTAAAAAAATAAAAGTGTGAAAAAATCATTTCAAATTATGGTTTATGTTTGCAAAATATAAAAATAGGTGCTCCATGGATTTTTAATTCTTATTATCTTTTATAATTAATTTATTTTTAGTAATTATTGCCATTGTAGCGCCACGTTCTTTCATTTGAAGTCAAGTCTACATAACTGCAGCGCACACATATTGTCACTATAGTTTTTTATGCTGCGCTATCTTAATTTATATTATTATGTTAATTTTTAATAATTGTTTTTGTTAAATGCTGTGGTTATCTGTAATTGAAGGAGTACACGTAAAAGAGCCTTTTTCTATTATTGTAATTTTGTATTGTGTACATGTATGTCCTTTTTGGAAATCACAATAAATAAATATAAAATAAAGAAATGGATTTAAATAAACATTTTGAGGGATTCCTAAAGACATGAACTTAACATTTATTATCATAACACAAACACATGAACTGAACATTTATTATCAATGTCAAAATAACTAGAGTTAACAGTCATTACGTCTTCAGAACTCGCAAAATGTCGGCCATACTTCAAATGTAATTAAATAACCTACGTAGAAGCTGTTGCCTTAGTAACGGAACTGCTCTTTCGTATAAGGATGGGGTTCCAATACTAGTGAGATATTGTGGTAATTTATATTCGAAATCTGTAAGTTATTATTAATCAGGGTGTAGACGAAATTATATAACTTATAAATTTATTTTCAATCGCCGGGTAATTTTTATTTGTAGAATAAAATTTAATTTTGACAGATTTTTTATAAAAGAACTGTCAAAAATCATCCTTAGATAACATCCTATGGCATTGTACGAAGGAGAGCAGGTCAAACTACCCGAAACTGTCAAATATTTTAATGAACCTTGAGCCCTAATGCTTTAGAGATAAAGTTTAAAATTTATTAAAGAAATCTGACAGATTATGGTATCTTGACTGTATCGTATATACTGTTTCCTATGAAACAGTATTAAATTAAAATTCGTACCTATGTATAATGGGGTAGTTGAATGGCTTAGGTCAGAGAAAATCACAATCAATTGAGCTGTTTGTGTATGTGATTATTTTGCCTCCTCCTTTATACCGCGTACATCGAGGGACTGGAATAATTTGCCAGCGGCGGTGTTTCCGTCGGACTACAATTTGAGTGTCTTCAAGGCTAGAGTGAATAGGCTCTTAATAAACTAGTGCGCTTTACCATCAACGATTGCGTCACTGCTTACCATCAGGCAGGATTGCGGTCAAGCGCTAGATTATCCATACTAATATTATAAATGCGAAAGTAACTCTGTCTGTCTGTCTGTCTGTTACGCTTTCCCGCCTACACCTCTCAACCGATTTTGATGAAATTTGGCAGAGACAATCTTTGGACCCTGAGAAAAAACATAGGCTACCTGTTATCCCGGAAAAATTTGATATTCCCGAGGGAAATCTAAAAAGCGCGATATAACCGAACACCACGCGGGCGAAGACGCAGGCGGAAAGCATCTTTAGACCCTGAGAAAGGACATAGGCTACCTTCTATCCCGGAAAAGTTTGATGTTCCCGAGGGAAATCTAAAAAGCGCGATATAACCGAACTCCACGCGGGCGAAGCCGCGGGCGGAAAGCTAGTAATATATAAAAAAAAAAATAGAATAAACCAGGAGAGCAGCGGTGGTCTAGTGGTATCAGCCGCGACTTACAAGTTGTATGTCGTAGTTGAAGTCGAACCCCACCAGGCGCTTTACTTGCTATAAATTATTTCATAATCACGGCTCTCAAAACGATGAAGGAAAACGTCGTAAGGAAACCTAAAGTTTTTTTTGGAAACCGGCATGTCCTAGACGACATACCTGTCGGTTTCCAAAAAAACTTTGAAGACATGTGACATCTACCAACCCGCACTGGGCCAGTGTGGTAGAATACGGCTAACTTCCTCTTACCGAGAGGAGGCCTGTGTCCCAACAGTGCGAACATAATAGGCTGATTATGAATGAGTCTTTTATAAACTCGTAAAAAATTACATAGTCGTGTCTTTATTGTCCTTGAAAAAGTTTACTATCATTCTGTCTCTCTATACTATGATTAACTTGTGCATGCTTCAACGTTCCAATACTATGATTATAGCTAAATCCATACTAATATTATAAATGCGAAAGTATCTCTGTCTGTCTGTCTGTCCGGCTTTCACGCCAAAACTACTGAACCGATTGTAATGAAATTTGGTACACAGATAGTCTAGAGCCTGATAAAGGACATAGGCTATATAACATCCCGCTATGACCAATAGGAGCAGAGCAGTAACAAAAAATGTTGCGAAAACGGGAGCAAACGCGGACGCGGACGCGGACGTACGTGTTATATTGCCATTATTTTAACGGACGCGTATTTTATATCAACTGAGTTTTTTTATTTTTTTTTCGAAATGAACATTCCCACGGAAACGGGAACCACCACGCGCTGAAAACTGAAGTTCACATGGACGGAGTCGTGGGAAATAGCTAGTTCGTAATATACTTTCAAGGACATCGCTGATATTGGCGATTAGTCTGCCTGAATGAATTGCCACTGAATGGGACGTACTAAACATACCTATAAATTGCATCAAAACAGATGGGCCAGGATAGCCATACAGACAGCCTCCGTGGCGTAGCGGTAGCGAACGCGGCCGTTGCGCAAGGAGGCGCGGGTTCGATCCCCGCACTGTGCAAATATTTGTATGCATGAATATGAATATTTGCACTGGTCTGGTCGTGCCTCGGAAAGCACGTTAAGCCGTTGGTCCCGGTTGCCATACGAACATCTAGTGGCAGTCGTTACGGGTTGTTGGAGCCCTCAAAAGTTTAACAATTGGTCTAACTGCAATGCTTAGATATCGCCTTCAGGTTGTGGAGGTCAGACGGCGGTCGCTTCACGGAAAATATCGAAGTTTAGCCAAAATCAGCGGTTAGACTGGTAAAGCGGACCCCAGACTCCAAAGCTGAAAAAGCTACGGATGCGACTGGGATTAACGCTGAGATGATGATGATGAGCCATACATATAAGTACTGGAGGATGGACGACCCGTCGTAAACGAGACGAACGTAAAACAAAAATACCTTTATACACTCCTGAACACTTCGGTGAGGTGTGAGCCAAAAGTTGTCACTACAACTCATCAAAGACTTACAGAACCAAAAGTTAGCCCATCCTTAGTTTATTTGTAAAAAAAACTTTTTAATTTCGAAGTTTGGGTTTATTTAATAGTTCTAAAATACTACTGTCAATCCTATTGCCAGTATATTCATTTATTGCCGTATTGAGGATATTCACAGCGCAGCATGTAGGATAGCAGTGAAGCAGGATTGGGCCAAATGACGTGCGAAGGTCAAGAAGCACATACTGTCCAGCAGTAAGCAAACAAGTTGTTTTAGCCTGAGAAAATGATTAGTGCTACAAATGGAGTATTAAGTGGTGCTATTATAAAAGAACAGCATTTCGCTTAATAAAAATTAAGTAGATTAAAGCAAACATTACGTGAACCTGAATTTATTTTGCAACCACTTACTATTCACACTTACAGTTCAACCAGCATGGTTTGACAAATGTAATAGATAAGGTTTAATGTTCATTGTTTATACACACGACGAATAAAAGTAAATAAATACGAATCATGGATCCTAGAGTAAATACTTCTAAAATAAAGATTTTAACTTTTAATTCAAATGCTTTTCATCCAGGATGATCATATGTCAGTCTAGAATCATATTAATCTCAAATTATATCACTAAACTGGTGAAGTCACTTTCAATCCCTCTCCAGCCAATCGTGATGAAGAGACAGTTAATATTAGCGACATCTATCTCACTATTTCATATGTTAGTGCTTACAATAATTTACCAATTTTGTTAAAAGCCAATTCTTTTTCAACTTTTTTTAACTAACCACAAAGAATTAAAACCTTTCATATCCTTCTACCAATCAGTATTGTAATCAAATAGCGGCCGTCAGCGACTTTGTTCGCCTGGAGTTAGTTATGCTCCGCTCCTATTGGTCGCAGCGTGATGTTATTTATTTATAGCCTAAAGCTTTCCTGGATTAATGGGCTATCCAACGCAAAAAGAGTTTTTCAAATCGGACCCGTAGTTCCCAAGATTAGCGCGTTCAAACAAACATACAAACAAACAAATTCTTCAGCTTTATATATTAGTATATAGATTGGAATTTGGAAATTATAGGTAGGTAATGAAATAATTTACACGAAAGAACGTAAGACTTACGGGACTGATAAGTAACCACCATTGCTCCCAAAAGTTTTTTTTTTTGTGTTATTTAGCTAGATTGTAATTCCGTCTAATAATAAGAAATTATGCAAGCGTTGATTATGAGCCTATTCACTCCAGACTTGGGGTTTGCTTTATTATTTTTATAATAAGTCAAGTGTAATTGAATTAGTTAATAAAAAAGTTACAGCACTTCAAACATTTGATACACTAGAGTTTACCTAAATTATAATGTAGTGTGAAAATGAAAAATGTGAAATGGATAAATGTGAGCACTTGGGATCCGCTGTAAGTTAAACTGCTCTATAGGTACTGTGCACCACTCCAATATCGCGGAACCAGCCTCATCATCTTCAACCTTTTTATCGTCCGAGAAGAGACTTTTATACCGATAAGGATTGAGCGTAACCACCACGCTTGCTCAAAGCGGGTTGGCGATTTCAGACTTGAAAGTCCAGGTTTCCTCAAGATGTTTTCCTTTACCTTTTAATCAATCATTGGGGTCCAAGATATACTTTGAAAGTACATGTAACTTAGGAAAGTTACATTGGTACTTGCCTGACCTGGAATCGAACCCGCACACTCATACTTGAGAGGCTGGTGTTTTAACCACTAGGCCACCACGACTACAACCTAATTACAGTTATTAGGTACATTTACCCTCTTAAACTGAGACCCCACCTTACTGTCGTCAAATCCATGTCTACCAATTCATGTAATTTGTCATTAATTTGCGCCGAATTTAATTATTATGTATTACAGTGAGCACGAAATAGTTGTTTGCGCAAATTATTCACATTTCTCATTAATAATTGCATTGAAATTACGTTTTGGGGGGAAAATCAAAAGAGCCGTCTCGTTTGCGTTGCGTTCCAGTTTAGCGTATGATTGTAAATAATTAATAATGTTATTTTGGCCTGGATTTCTAATAAAATTAATCAGCCTGGCCTTTTTTCAACTCTAGTGTTGCCAACACCAACAGCTGTTGGCTTCCACTACCCGTATTTTGTATAGTTATTTTATGCTCGCAAAAATTTCTTTATAGTTACAGTAAGGGGTCAAAAGTGGAGTACCACTTTTGACACTTATTGTTATTGCAATAAAGTTCAAAAGCGGTAATACACTTTTGACCCTTACTGTGCTGAAACTCTTTGGTGAGTTCCATGGTTCACACCAAACATATCCAAAAATTTAGGTATTATAGCTCATAAAAGATAGAAGCTCATAGAAGAAACGCCACGCTAACGCTTTATCGCTTATTTTATCTTTTTCTTGAAGGGAAGAGGCGCGCTGGACGAAAGAGAAAATCGTGGCTACGATACATCAGGGAGTGGAAGTGTGAAATGGAGTGGATTACTTCCGTCGAAAAACTGTACCGACTCGCGGTTGATAAGACCGAGTACAAGAAGCTGACCAACCAACCTTCAGGATTGAAGAGGCGCTGGAAGAAGAAGAAGATAATTTACTTATTTGGTCATTTTACTGCTTCTTTTGACCTACACAATTCGGTTATTGTGTACCAACGCAATCAGCCCTTTGTAAAAATTAAAATATCTTTGAAATATTTACGAATGGCTATGACGGCAAGTGTAGCTTTTGAACCATATGGCTGTTCATATTAGCCACGAGCCACAAACAATTAATGAAAAATAATGTGAACTAATTTCCGGGACATAAAATATCGCTTTATGAGGCCTAGGGGCTATTAACACAGCTGCCAAGTATTTGATAAACTGGGTTACAGGCGGTGTGTGATATGAAATTACATTTAATAATAATGGCTAAATTGATTTGCGAGTAGTTTGTTGTTTTGTTCAAAATGATGCAAAAAGTTTTGTTAATTCCTTTGATATTTAGGCTCATTTGTGTTACTAACAACATAGCCGAAATTGCTAAATCGTAAATGGCAGTAAGCACATTGCTTCCAGAGCAGATGGCCGTTGGAACCGAAAGGTTCTATAGCGGTGACCGCGACTTGCGTTGGAATAAAACATGCTTATCATCATCATCATGTCAAGTACCTTTACTTCGATTGATCCTGTGCATTCACAAGATTATCCATCTACTTTGTCCTCTAGCCTCTCAACGCAACATCTCCCGATACGCGGATGTTACTCCATCTCCTTTTGACCCCATAGGCCCTCTAGTTTACGAGCAATGTGCCCAACCTACTGTTACAT
Organism: Sesamia nonagrioides; assembly: GCA_017933935.1. Taxonomy (NCBI): domain Eukaryota; kingdom Metazoa; phylum Arthropoda; class Insecta; order Lepidoptera; family Noctuidae; genus Sesamia; species Sesamia nonagrioides. The sequence goes on from JADWQK010000766.1 coordinate 1,816,615, forward strand.
AAGTTTGGCGTTTTTATGAACTGTGTCAGTCGCACCGGAAGACGCAGCGAGGGTAGGCCCCCGACAAGGTGGACCGACGACCTGGTGAAGGTCGCGGAAAACCGCTGGATGCGGGAGGCGCAGGACCGGTCGTCGTGTAGTGTAGCTGAAATGATAATGATAATGTACTGACATTATCATTATCATTTAGCTTTATGTACTAGAATTGAAGAAATCTGCTGAAGAACCAAGGTACAGACGTTGGTTCTTCAGCAGATTTCTTCAATTCTGATTCGATCGTGCAGGGAAATTCCAAACATAAACTTCGCCTTTACTCTTTGATTGGCTTTTAGCCTTCTAATCAGGCTCATTGTGAACGACCACATCTCAGTACCATATGTCATCACTAGCAACTACAGTACTAGACGCTGCCGTATGTAGGACGAGAAGATATTACATAGCTATGCGAACGCGGTCAGTGAACTGCGGTGGCCTAGTAATAACTCAAGGCCACCGCTGCTCACTGGCCGCGATTTATAAGTTGTACGTCGTAGGTTGGAACCCCGTCAGGCGCTTTACTTTGTGTATATTATTTCATCACCACTGCTCTCAAAACGGCGAAGGAAAATATCGAGAGAAAACTGGCATATCCTAGAAGCCAAAACCTTCGAAGACATGCGATGTCTACCAACTTGCACTGATGAATGATTCACAATTCACAACACAAACATTTAACATTAAAAATAATTTAAACTATTAAATGTGAAAATAATGGCGTACATAACATTAGTAGTTCATCGGCACGGAGATGGTAAATAAAAGCCATACCTAGTAGTAACAATTTATGATATAATATTACTGGGTTAATAAAATGAAAACAGTACCTATTTACCTATCTATTCCCAGGCCACTAATTCCAAACTACAGTCTACATAATAAAGAATATGTATATATACATATTTATACAGAGACCTGTTGAACAAACTCGAAACTATAATATTACATTATATCGCAAGTTATGTAATGTAACATTACCCTGAAGATCCCATACCGTTCATTGTTAACAACAACATAATCATATAGGGATTCATTTGTTTCAGTAACGAGTAGGGTTGTCCAACTCAAAACTAACCGATGAAATAAAAATTTATTCGGGAAATTTTTTTTTCTCTTTTGATTTTTTTCTCGGTGGTAGGCCATAACATCGGCTGCCGGCAGAAGTTACCACCCACCAGACAAAGTCTTGCCGCCAAGCGATTCGTCGTGTTCTCAGACCCGTCCTCCGTACGGCATCACCAGATATCATGCACGACAAAACGTTTGGTGGTAAGACTTTGTCTGGTGGATGGTAACTTCTGCCGGCAGCCGATGTAATGGCCTACCACCTGTCGCATAATATTGTACACTATGCTTGTATTGTTGACAAGTTGTAGTGTAACAATTCTATGTAGGCCAATAGTTATAAAAATCTGATAATAAACAGATTACTGTTATTAAAGAAATGTTATATTTTTTTATGTTGCCAGCCCTATAGGCACTTTTACTGATGACGGCGATGCGGACGAGTACTTCAAGCCTAAGTGTCTAATGTGTTGTTTTTTTTTTTTTGTATATAGTTGTATAGTTAGTAATTTTCGTACGGGTCTGAGCAGTTGTGTTGCGATGTGTGCCCAATACAATGGGCCAAATATTGTTGTGTCGGGAGTTTGGTCGTGGAGAGTCTCCAGACCAATCTCCCTCTAGCGCAGCATCGTTTGGTCGTGTTGGTCTTGGGTTTAACATTGCATCACCTCGCTCAACTACCGTCATCCTTCCTATTCCTAAGTTTTTTAAGTGAATAGGTTTAATAAACAAGTGCGCTTTACCATCAACGATTGCATCACTGCTTACCATCAGGCGGGATTGCAGTCAAGCACTAGTTTATAATATAAAAAAAAAAATTATAAATTTTCAGTATTTGAAACATTTTTGCAACCACTTTTGAATGATTTTTTTAATGTTTCGTAGGTCATTCCCCTGAAAATAAAAAAAAAACTTAAGTTTTTATATAACTATTTTTTTAAATAACTGCTTTATATTTATTACAATGTATGTCCTTTGTGTAGGCACCCTAAAGAGAAGCGTATTTATTATATCTTACAGTGCAACTAGTGCTTAACCGCAATCCTGCCTGATGGTAAGCAGTGATGCAATCGTTGATGGTAAAGCGCACTAGTTTATTAAGAGCATATTCCCTCACAAAAACCGAGTGAATAGGAAGGAAGTCGACAGTTGAACGCGGTATCCAATGTTAAAACCCAACAACACGGCCAATGATGCTGCGCCAGAGGGAGGTCGATCTGGAGACCCTCCACGACCAAACTCCCAACACAACATTTGGCCCATTGTATTGGGCACACATCGCAACACAACTGCTCAGACCCGTACGAAAATTACTAACTATACAACTATATACAAAAAAAAAAAAACAACACATTAGACACTTAGGCTTGAAGTACTCGTCCGCATCGCCGTCATCAGTAAAAGTGCCTATAGGGCTGGCAACATAAAAAAATATAACATTTCTTTAATAACAGTAATCTGTTTATTATCAGATTTTATAACTATTGGCTCATAGAATTGTTACACTACAACTTGTCAACAATACAAGCAAGTGTACAATATTATGCGACAGGTGGTAGGCCATTACATCGGCTGCCGGCAGAAGTTACCATCCACCAGACAAAGTCTTACCACCAAACGTTTTGTCGTGCATGATATCTGGTGATGCCGTACGGAGGACGGGTCTGAGCAGTTGTGTGTGATGAATGCCGATGCCGGGTACGATGCGCCAAAAGTTGATGTGTCGGGAGTTTGGTTGTAGTGCGTCTCCTGATCAATTTCCCTCTGGTGAAGCATTGTTGGTCGTGTTGTTGGGTTTAACATTGCATCACCTCGCTAAACTGCCGTCTTCCTTCCTATCCACTATTTTTACTTTTGTGAATAGGCTCTTAATTGTCTTAAACGTCGTGGTGGCCTAGTGGTTAAAACACCAGCCTCTCAAGTAGGAGTGCGCGGGTTCGATTCCAGGTCAGGCAAGTACCAATGTAACTTTTCTAAAGTTATATGTACTTTCTAAGTATATCTTGGACACCAATGACTGAAGGTGAAGGAAAACATCTTGAGGAAATCTGGACTTTAAGTCTGAAATCGCCAACCCGCATTGAACAAGCGTGGTGATTACGCTCAATCCTTCTCTGTATGAGAGGAGACATGTGCCCAGCAGTGGGACGATGAAAAGGTTGATGACGAGGCTCTTAATTTACTAGCGCGCTTTACCATCAAGCGGGATTGCAGTCAAGCACTAGTTTATAATTATATGTAAAAATGATACAGCAAGCATATTATAAAAAAAAACATTTTGTTAGTAGGTCCACACACAAATTAGACACTAGTGTTAGTATATCCATAATAATTGTTAGTTAAAAAGGTCCTAAAACTATTATGTTATACTGATTTCAAATGTATGGCAACCCTAACTATAGGTCCTATAAATAATAAAACCCTTGTCAAAAGGCTTATTGAGCTTATATTGGTTTAAATACGTGTACTAAATAATGTTTTAATAATACAGGTCCGATGAGTTAATCGCTTGTTTGTTAACTTAAATTAATAATCATATTACCATTTCTTAAATTACTTACAATGTAATTATTATATATTCAAGCCTTTTACATTAGCTTTTTTTTTTGAGCATCGGGCTGGCCCTTTCGGCTGTGAATTACAAGTTGCAGGTCCAACCCCGTCAGGCGCTTTACTTTGTGTAAATTGTTTCATCACCATTGCTCTCAAAATGATGAAGGACACCATCTTGAGGAAACCGGCATGTCCTAGAGCCAAAAACTTAGAAGACATGTGACATCTACCAACCCCCACTGGGCCAGCGTGGTAGATTACGGCCCACTCCCTCTCACCGAGAGGAGGAGGCCTGTGTCTCAGTAAGAGAAAGAGAAATACCTATAATTATATAAATACCTTATATTGAGACCGCAATATAACCGCTAAGGTGAGAATTTCACCCCTAATAAAGTTAATGGTAATGTTAATACGGTAATAAGTTTTAAGTTCACATTAGTCGGACATACCACTAAAACTCGTTAGTGTTTAAGCACCAGAGAATAAAGTATAAAATCACAAATCTACCCATTCAGCACAATAAAACGGTTTCGGGAACGAGGGGGCGTATTCTCAAATGCACTCGACATTTTAAGCACTATCGGACAATCATCTCATCTGCCTACTTTTTCGGTGGACTTCTAACTTTACCGGATTCACCTGATTACTTGTTTTTTACATGAAGTATGGAGCTTGTTTTTTATAAGACAGCTCAAGGTCACTCAAAAGGCAACGGAGATAGCTATGCTTGGGGTGCCACTGCGTGATGAAATCAGAAATGAAGAGATGCGCAGAAGAACGAGAGTAACCGACATAGCCCAAAGGTGGACCGACGAACTGGTGAATATCGCGGGAAACCGCTGGATGCGGGAGGCACAAGATCGGCCGTCATGGAGATCCTTGGGGGAGGCCTATGTCCAGCAGTGGATGTCTTTTGGCTGAAATGATGAAGATGACTTGGATCAACCGCCTATCTGTTACTGGTAGTAATTATTTTTACATTCTGATAGCCGAGTTCTTAAGGAAGGCTATATGTTATGTAATATCACACTGGGCCCCTTATGAGCAAAAAGGGGGAAAGTCAAAAGGAATGCTATAGGTGTACGAAGCAAACGTGCGAGTGGGCGATGCGATGCGAAGAGGTGATACGGAAGATAAGACCAAGAAATTTTACGAGGACGAAGGCGCTAGTTGTTGCATGTAGGTCCCAGCCTACAAGGTAGTTGCGTAACACAGTATCAGCACAGACTAAAAATCATACAGTGGTCCGACGAAGACGTCTAGACAGAGCAATCGTGCGGGGTGTGAGAGACGAGACGCGGGTAAGCGGCACCCTAGCTGCGAACAAAACGATGTTCGTAGCTCGGTATCTATCATTAAGGGCTAACACGTGTTTGTTTTTTTATTTGTTTTATAATTTGATATGAGTGTCAATTTTGAGTATAATTGGGGTGCTTGTAATGAAGAAGCCATCCTTTTTGACATCCAAAATGGCGGACGTCAGTTTTTTATAATTTAATGTGGGTGTCAATTAAGTAAATATAATTGTGGTGCTTGTTACGATAAAGCTAACCTTTCTGAAATCCAAGATGGTGGACGCCAATTTAAATGTATATTAATATGATATGGGTGTTAATTCCGAGGTCGATTGGGGTGCTGGTTACGAAAATGCCATCTAAATAACTTAAATCTGTCTCGAGTTGTTCCCTTAGTAAAAATAGCAAATTAATTAAATATAATACAGCTATCGATGTTGATCTGCAATACATAAATAATTTCATAAATATTGTTTATTTGTGACAACCCTGGCCGATGCGTTACTTCTAGACGATGTCGGCATTTTAGACGAGATCAAAGGCGTCGACCTACTGTATGATATTTATACTGTGGTATCAGTAACAATGGGTTTAATTTTGACAGTTCAACAATATTCATTGCGTTGATTACGTAGTTGAGCAAGCAGTTTTATCGAACATATGGAGCAATAGATTAGCAATATACTTTAAAATTATTCAAATTGAGAATAATAGTGTTGTGATCAATAACGGTGCTGACAGACGCTTTTTTATAGACTAAAATGTGCTTGTGTAGGAAAAAAGTTAGTCGTTACAAAATACCTGCGTGAATTTTTATCAGTTTTAATTTAGTCCTATGTAATACGCTTGCACTCAAGCGCGTCAATGCAACTCAATATGGCGCATATATTCATAAAGCCTGGTATAAAATTGTAATTTTAAAGGTGTAAAATGTTTGGAAAGCGTTCATGGTATGTATTTAAGTGATTGCATACCAAATGGATTTTCATTTTGTGACATTAAAAGGTTTTTTTTTGTAATTTAAGTATTTGTTTATGTCAACATATCTAACTAGTGTATCTGTTGATATATGTACAGACATATCACCTCGTAGTGCCCAAAAACATTGGCGGAATAAATAAGTGTATGTGGATTTACCTATAGTTTTTTTTTTACACTCACACTAGGAATTGCTCCTGTATCGTGGGTGCATTTACACTTAACCTCACATACACAAACAGCCAGACCCAGAACAACTACCTGTAGGCCATACAAATAAATATTCCGTGCAGGAATCAAACCCGCAGCATGCAGCGTATAAGTAATATTGTTCGTTGTTGTTGTTGAGTCGCGCCTGTTGACCCAGCCCTGGTTCTTACGGGGCGGTGAGCGGCCCACTGCTCGTCGCCTGTAAGCCCAAGGCAGTGGTACTCATCGATGCTTTTCACACCGTGAGAAAGTTCCTGTCCACCGGTAACTTGGACCCCGACATAGGTAAATCACTATTTTTATTTCTTTTCTTTTTTTATTTAAAATATTTGCATAAACAGAACCTTGTAGGTTATCTTAGTTGCTGATGGATTATCTTAGGTTGGCTAGGATAATCCATCAGCAACTTGCTCTAAAATACAGCCTCGTGAAATTGGGGGAGCCCTATCACAGCTACATACTACAATATGTGCCCAAGTCATTGCTAGGAGGTTCTTCACTCTGCAGCCCATAACGCAGGTAGCTTAGACCCTGTTCCCAATACCGGACTATATATAATCAATCAAATCAAATCAAAAGTCATTTATTCAAATTAGGCTGAGAGTCAGCACTTTTTTTACGTCAATATTGCATAGGACAGTCCCCCAAAACGCCCACCCATCGACACTTCCTAGTGCTTTCGCTGGGAAGAAGAAGTGGCGGAAGAAACTCCCCAGCAGCACAGCTGTCCGTTCATTTAAAAAAACACATGACTTTATACAATACTATGTATAGTGATGAACACAAGAAAATACAATAATACAAGAAAATATAATTTTTGGTAAATGTATAATTTTAAATTTGTGTTTCCATTTTTATATTATTTTGTTTAAAATATAATTAAGGTACAGGTGATGGATAAACCGAAAGAAATAATAACTGCCTGTTGCTATAAGATTTCTGTGCTACGACTATAAAAAAAAGATTTATTTATTTTTTGCATGTTTAATAAATTCTGGTATAAATACCTACATAAAATACCCTTAAAGTAAGTAATAAGTAGTAAATTTAAAAATAATTATTATCGAGTGCTACAGTGTTAGGCTCACCACCGCAATCTCTGAGTGTATTTCCACTTTTATTTGAGGATAAAAGCAAAATTTGGATGGACTCCAAATTAACTCTTAAGCCAACGACGCTATTATATGCATCAAAACTAATACCACTGCATTTGGAGATAACTGAATTTCGTGTTTAGCTTTTGTACCAAATTTGTACTTGAAAAATCCAATGTATGTAATTTATTTGAACTAAAATTGTATGAATTTAAAACTATTAATTATAAAGAAGTGTTGAAATAGAACACAGGTTTTCAAAGAAATTGTGGAAACCCGAACAAAAATATGGTCTACGCTCCGGTCGGGCGGGCGAGCGGTGCATTGATCTCTGGCGTCAGCTGTTGCACGGGCGATGATCTACGGTAAGCTACGTTTCACGCTTGGTAAACACACTGCAACAATTGTTAAATGTATTTGGGAAAACATTCTGAACAAATTGTATTCAGGTTTCGCATAAACCTTTTCACCAACAGCAATAAGTAAATAATTTTTTTTTTATTTCTCAGGTTTGCACATAATTTTTATAACATTTAGCTTACTTCTATATAGTGGATATTGTTGTGGAGTAGTGGACTGCTTGTAGGCTGTTGATTGATATCAATCAATCATCACTGTTGAGTATAGCGACAGCCTCCGTGGCGTAGCGGTAGCGGACGCGACCGCTGCGCAAGGTGGCGCGGGTTCAATCCCCGCACAGTGCAAGTATTTATATGCATGTATATGAATATTTGCACTAGTCTGGTCGTGCCTCGGAAAGCACGTTAAGCCGTTGGTCCCGGTTGCCACACGAACATCTAGTGGCAGTCGTTACTGGTTGTTGGAGCCCTCAAAAGTCCAACAATTGGTCTAACTGCAATACTTCGATGTCGCCTTCGGGTTGTGGAAGTCAGACGGCAGTCGCTTCATGGAAAATGTCGAAGTTTAGCCATATCAGCAGTTAGACTGGTAAAGCGGACCCCAGACTCCAAAGCTGAAAAGGCTTTGGATGCGACTGGGATTAACGCTGTGATGATGATGATAATCACTGTTGAGTATAGGCCTCTTCTATTACTACACACCTTTCAATACGATTTTCTCGATTTTTTTAAAAGATCGCTCTTAGCGATAAGACCGCCCATGGTGTCCCCCTTTGTAAAATCTTTATATTTATATTCTGTAATTTATATGGTGTACATAATAAAGAGTATTCTATTCCATTCTATTCTATTCTATCGTCGATCTACCAAGCCTACACCCTAATTGCGTAATACACTATTATTATAAATTGGAATCATTTTGAAACTAACTGCTAATCCATTGCTCCATATCTTCGGAAAGTATCCTCTAGATAACGTAAATAACGCAATGAATGTTGTTGAACTGTCAAAATGAAACCCGTTGCTACTTATAGTATGTTACGCAATTACCCTGCTGATCTCTGATCTGTCAGAGGATCTGTGAAACCCTATTATGACACTGGCATTATAATTATTACAGTTCATAACCGCTTTATGATAATTTTCCTATAAAATGGTTTTCCCGGATGGAATACCGCTCGATTATATGCTCGCATGCCACATAGCCTAATGAAGCGGTCACATTGACTAGTACATGCGCTTCGATACTACCAATATACGAGCTATAATTATCTAATGCAATGGATGTAAACCACTACAATAATGCAGTGGAAAACTGAAATAGAAGAGGTGAACCGAAGTGTACCAGGTGACTCAGTAAGTATTGCGACAAAAAGTTTTTATGAATGAGAAACTGGCCAGTTATAATTTATTTAAAAAAATATTATAATATATAACTAATATTACTTAACATTGGCTAATGCGATGGCAAAGCCACAAAAAAAGAAACTATTAATAGCTGGTATGTTCCAAATTCAAAACATCCCTCCACTTTTTTGCGAGCTAATTAAAATTATCGTGTCTCTTTGAAAAAAGGATTTTCGTCGAGACCATTTTCGACAGTGGGACACCAATAGTGGGAACATTATAGGTTGATTATGATGATGATGATTGAATTTGAATTTGAAAGCTAAGCAGGAAGGTGTGTGGTGCAAGATAGATCGGAGACCACGCGTAAGCTCACTCATATGATGGACTGAACTTATATGAGCGCACTAAAAATCAGATTATGAGACTGGAAATCGTTGGCGAATTATACCATCCCCTGGACATGAAACAACATGAGAACCACGATCGCCCAGACAAGAGTACTACAAAGAAAAAGAACGACTAATACCCTTTTAACGTACTAATAAAAGTTTGAGTATCGAATCTAATTGATACGACGTATGTGAAATGATTGATTCGGGTATCGCGTGCTCCGATGATTGGGCCGGCCGATTGATGAAACAATGTCCATTGTCCATCGCTTGCATTGTTGGACAAACAGAGTAATAAATCAATCAAACTCGCTTTGGATGGAGAGTTTGCGGTCCAAGTTGTAAACTGTTGATGTCATTCTTGATCCTGTCTTAATCTCAAGTAATCAACATCTGCTTAGGCTTTTCTTAACACATGTTGCATCTCATCATCATCATTTCAGCCGAAAGACGTCCACTGCTGGATATAGGCCTCCTCCAATGATATCCACGACGATTGGACCGCATCCAGCGGTTTCCGCGACCTTCACCGCGGTCGTCGGTCCACCTTGTCGGGGGCCTACCCACGCTGCATTTTCCGATGTGTGGTCTCCACTCGAGGACCCGTCGGCCCTATCGCGCATCGGTCCCATGGGCAATGTGCCTGGCCCACTGCCAATTAAGTATTACAATTTTTCGGGCTATGTCGATTACTCTCGTTCTTCTGCGGATCTCCTCACTTCTGATTTGATAACGCAGTGAAACCCCAAGCAAAGCCCTTTCCATTGTCCTTTAACCTTAAGCTTTCTGGGCCCATTGTTAGCGACCTCGTCTCAGTTCCATGTGTCATTAGTGGCAACACACACTAGTCGAAGACTTTTGTCTTCGAGCAGTTTTTTGTGGGCTTTTGCATCTGAATACCAGTATTTTTGATGAAGCGACTGCCTAGCTGAACTCCAAAACCCTCTTATTGGGCAATGCGATACACCCTGGTAATACTGATTCTCAGACTTTTGGGTTTCTTACGACACGTTACAAATTTCAAAGATCCACTAAAGGCAGCTGGAAGCAACGATACTCATAAATCCTAGCTGTATTTTGAAGGACTTCTATCTGGTAGCAACTATATTTATTTGTCAAAGGAATATCTACTCAGAAATATTTAAGGCAATAAGTTATGATTCGGAAAGAAACGCTCGCTTTGCAAAACAAAATCCAGCATTTGAAAAAAGCAGGAAAAGCACATACAATTTTAATTGATTGTAGTGTTTTACACTTGTACTGAGACAATGCCGGGGAATATATTACATGCCTAATAACTAATAATCTTCTTCATCCTCAACCTATAGAGTACTACTGCTAGACAAAGGCCTCCCCCAAGGCTTTCTACGATGACCGGTCTTGTGCTTCCCGCATCCATCGGCTTCCGGCGAGCTTCACCACGTCATCGGTCCGCCTTGTTGGGGGCCTGCCTACGCTACGTCTTCCGGTAAGTGACCGCCAGAACCTTATTGCCCAATCGGCCAACGGTTCTACGAGCAATGTACCCCGCCCACTGCCACTTAATTTTAGCGACTCAAAGAGCTATGTCGGTGACTTTGGGTCTTTCGCGGATCTCCTCATTTCTGATTCGATCGCGCAGAGAAACTCCTATGAATTGAAATTTAATAACTAATAATGGAACGTCGTGACTACAGAAATAGCAATAATGTCCTTACCACACGCTTGCTTCCATTACTTGCACCACAATGTAACATCACACGTCCAGTAATCCTGGCGTGGTGCGACAACCATTGACAGGATTATGTGCAGTGGACCGTACGACAGAGGTATTAGGAGACAAATAAGTATTAGCTTAGTCTAAAACCGGCCCGGGTAATTATATCAACGGATAATGGGGTTATCAAGGAGGCACTTGGATGATAACGAATTTAGATCTTATTTGAGAGAACCCACTTCATTTGTGCTAAGGTATAAAATTTTCCTTTTAAAAAACTTGGCTTTAAACTCAGGCGAAATAGGGGATAGACGAGGATTTGTAAAGAATATTCTATTTATTTGATAATTTTAATGTCGGCGAATCATGAATAATACTGAAAATAACTATTTCTGAAGTCGGTGGGAAAATACGAAAATGCAAAAACTAAAGACACGGACTTTCGAGTAATTTTTCACTAAGTTGGTAATTCATTTTTTTGGAAGTCGTTTGTTTTTACTTCCATGCTTTATTTATTTCTAGTCGTCATAATTATGAGAAATTTTCGCTACAGTTTCGTAGCAGACTGCGTAGTCAGGCGTCCGTAGCACTTGTAGCGCGCTACAAATGGTATCGTAGCACCATAACTATGAAATAACATCCTGATACCGTAGCCTTTATGGTTTCTGTCTTTAAGCCGGGGGTAAGCTAAATTTAGATAGCTAATTTAAGATGATATAAACCTGATTGTTGCTGTTTTAAATTTATATATATCTGATATAAACAGACGTAAACAATTCTTGAAAATTAAACTGGGTCTGTAATTCGCTGAAAAATCTGAACAATATTTTGATCCACACAGTATTTATGTGACATTAAATTATTTGACATCATCAAATCAATATATCTTTCTAAGTATTTGAATGAAAGAAAAAATAGAAAATACGTGTTCAATATTTTTTATAAATCTATCTGATGGACATTAAATTATTTTTTAGAATACAACCCAATTAGATAATAAAAGAAGTGATAACAAGCACAGACAAAAACAAAAATCTCACAAGATGTTTACTGCAGTACTGCCAGATATAAGAGAAATGTCAATATTCGATATAAAACTAAAAACAAACTACACAACTCTATTCTCAATTCTCTTCGCCAATTTGCCATAATCCTAAAAAGGAACGTATGATATTTCCGCAATATTTCAAAAAGAAACCATGAACCGACAAATCTCGTCTGTTCAGTCCTGTATTGGATTATAAGAAAGTCGGATTGAATGTGATGACCGCAGAAAAGGACAGACATAGCTACAGAAAAGGGACACAACATACGTCGGCTATTAAGCCCTGCAGCGTAAAATTTCACGACACCGTAAATACTCCTTTGAAGGAAATATGATGTAAGTTGCAATAACGATCACAAAGTGATTTGAGCTTTATCTAGTTTCTGATATGGTTGGTTTCCGTTTGGTGATGTGGTTAAAAAGGCTTAATTTTGAAGGCGTGCTAAGTTGGTTGTCGGTCGGATTTGAGATTTGTCGCTGATTTTTTTATTGGTGTCTCGGCATTATTATCTATCGCCATAAGGCACTTGTAGACAAATAATTCTTTTCTTTTTTATGGTACTGGAATCGAACAAACCGTTTTGTATTAAGTTCTCTATGAGGAAGTTGGGTTTTTTGGGCTGTTTTGAAACCTATCGGTTCTTATGCAAATATTAAACGAACTTTTGTATGCTTCACTGATTCTAAGAATAATATAATAGTAATAAATATATACGGCCAAATCACACAAATTGAGCTAGCCCCAAAGTAAGTTCGAGACTTGTGTTATGGGATACTAACTCAACGATACTATATTTATAATGGATACATATATAGATAAACATCCAAGACCCAGGCCAATCAGGAAAAGATCGTTTTCCATAATGACCTGGCCGGGGATCGAATCCGGGGCTTCCACGTCGCAGGCAGGCGTGTTGACCGCTGCGCCACGGAAGACGACAATATGAATGTTCTTCTTTTGCACTTTTTTATTGCGAGCATAAAAACAACAAGCAGAATCCTCTTCGTTGAGAAAAAAAATATTTCCACCATACATATGTTTACTAATCGAATCTCGATCAAGATATTACCATTCTGAGACTGACCTAAAAATTAATTGAATCATAAGAAAATTTGCATTTCGGGAGCTATCTCAGAAAACTCACCCGTGATCCTTCACTTGCCTGTGAGTGACCACGGTGTCTCCTTCGACAACCTGTGGGCCTGGCAGGCATCGATCCTTAGGGGTACCGTAGAATTGGGAGGACCCGGTACCCCGGAAAGGCAAATGACGAACGCATAGGTGGTTTTTTAGCCGATAAGAGTCCGGTCCCTCCGCGTCCCAAAGCGGAGGATAGTCCTTGAGGATTTTTCCACCTTCGGAAAAAAAGACCAAAAACGCATCGATCCTTGTGGACCCCGTCACTGTCTGCAAGAAATGCAGACAGACTGTCAGCTTAAAAGAGATGTCATCTCTTTTAAGCGCCATTTTAAAAAAAATTCGGTCTTTATTCTAAAAAAGCAGAAAAGAACAATACCACCTGTCAGCCTAAAGCATAAATACCTAGTTCTGGTTCGCAGTTATGGTAACTGGGAGCGTCACTCGTTATTAACCCATAACTACGCAACTAAGATGGTGTCAGCAGGTAAATTTAAATGTACCAAGAGTTAACAATTATTTTGGCGACCGAACGCTGGACAAAAGGGTACCGTACTGGCTCAACCAAATGCCTGCTGACGTAAGAGGTCAGATAACAAAAGGAAAATTTGTCAGATCACTTAAACGTACGTAGTCTGTAAGCGATTCTGTAAGACCTGATATTTGTAAATAATGTAACTTCTTTGCTAGATACTAATTTAAATGTAGGGGTGGCTAGTAATATAATTAATTATTGTTCTTACACTGCTTGTTCCGTTCCCACAGACAAACCGTGAAATCGGTTTTGCGGGGCATGGCTTTTATCTCAATGTATTGCAAACTACGTTAAGAAAATAAATAAATAATAATAATGACTATATCGCACCCACAGTTGATTACGAAATACCACAAATGGTCACAATTTCCATTAATAAACATGGAGTCGGTTTTGAAATTATAATAAAGCAACTTTGATTCATAATTCGCGAATTGTTAGGTACAAGTTATAAAACAAAATGGAATTTTGAATAAATCATACGTTTATTTTGAACGTTGGGTCGTTACAAATGGCGAAGTTTCTTGCCTTGTTCTATGTTTAATTGAAATATCCGCCCTACCTTTAATGAAGTCGGGAGGTAAAGGAAATGTTTGCTGGAGTTACTGAATGCTTTTGTTATTCGTCGTTGAGACATGTTTTTGACGCTGAAAGGTGAAACAACTAACAGGTCGGATGAAGCTATAGGTACATACATATATGTATACAATAATTTCAAAGTACACACTACACATTTTTCATTTTATACCCGGATACTGATATAATATTATTATTTTTTAATAAACTAGTGCTTGTACGCAATCTCGCCTGATGGTAAGTAGTGATGCAATCATTGTTGGTACAACGCGCTAGTTTATTAAGAGCCTATTCCCGCTATATTATAGCGAGTTTGTTTATAGCCTGAAGACACTTAAATTGTAGGCGGAAACACCGGCGCTGGCAAATTTTTCCAGTACCTTGATGTACGCTGTACATGTTGGTTTCCTTACGATATTTTTTTTTCACCGTGGTGAGAGCAGTGTTGAAATTATTTACACAAAGGAAAGTGCCGGTGTGGATTTGAACCTACGACGTAAAATCACGGTAGAAACTACTGGGCTACGTCTGCTCTGCTACCAACAATAACGGTCAAAGCTATTAGCCAGCACAACGGCAGACCGAACTAAAACCGTATCCCGTTACTCAAAATTTAATAACATCGGTTTGGCCAAAATAAAAACGCTTCCACCAAAATTATATATTTAAAACCCGACATCCATCATTTCATCTCCCATAGAAACGCATCCTTTTCACGACAGGTACCCTCGTTCTTCAATAGCGCCCCATGTCACTGGGGGCCGTGGGTTGGAACCCGGCGGTTATTAGCACCCATACAGAAGGGTGCATAATGTGAACTTAATTTGCTTTCGGTATGCTGATGATATGTGCATATTTAGGGGAAAATATATGTACATGTATCGTTTAAGGTTTTTAAAATATGACTGTGGTCTCAAGGTCATAGTAGAATTAAAAGTCGCTTAGGGCTTGGTCACGTAATAGTGGTACCGATTCACTTATTCATAAACTAAACTTAATTTTAGTTTAGTACATCCTCGGCATGCTCTCTCAGACCCCGATGACCCCATTACCCTCCTCCAAGAGGCCAATAGGGCCACCAGCACATTACACAAACACAGACCGACCTACCGACCTCGCCGCTGAGGTCCACCGCGACGCGCTCCACGTAGTAATCCCCTTTCCCGTCCCTTGTCCGATGAAGGCCAGCCCGCGCCGCAGCTGAGCCAGTAATATCGTAATGTCCCAACAATAACCTCTGAGTTTGTTTCGGCGTTTCTTCTCAGAGCTAGTACTAGGAAACGCCGCGGTCATCAAACCATTAAGTATAACTTTCGATCCAGCCGTCCCCTGCTGTCCTCTCTAGCGACGCCCTAAGCCGAGGTTCGTACCCCACAGGGGGTGCCCTTAGTGCGTAGTCGCCTAATTTTAAGTTAGTTTTAAGTGCCCCTGGCTGGAGGCTTTAATTTTTAATTAAGGCATCCACAGGAAAGTCCGGTTAAGTAGTTACGGCCTCTAATGGCCACCTATGAGATGCCACATAAAAAAAAAAAAAAATTAGTACATATCTTTCTTTCTCCTTCATTGTGAACAGCACCTTAATTGAGTAAAACTTTATTACTATCAGTTGGAAACATTCAATCAATTTCTAAACCATTGCTTCATAATTATGTTCGCAAAGTGTGTCTGCTCAACAACTTAAATAACGCAATTAATGTGGTTGAACTGTCAAAATGAAACCTATTGCTACTGATAGTATGTTACATACCCTGCTGGATAGAAGGTAAATTAATATTAGTTTAGTTTAATCCTGTCAAGTTAATCAGCGCCTGGCGTATTTTTACTCGCCATCTCACAATCACGCATATACAGTATGTTAAATAACAGAGGGCGGTCCCTTAAACTCGTTAATATATATCATTAATAGATTAAAATAAAAATATCAGCATAGAAAAATAAGCATAAAAAAATCCGAAAAAAAAATTCTAATTGGAAATAAATTTGAAACCTCCTGTTTTAAATCAAAATAGTAGTCGTCATGTATAAATAAATTGCGACGTTGCCGTCTTTCATGTTCGCGTGTACAGTGTGTTTCTTTTACATGTCAATTTAAAATTTATATAAATATACACGCTGGAATTTTAATGGTTGTTTTCCCGCGGCAGAACGATTTGCTTTAAGGAGTACTTTCGATGAATAGAGTAAAAAACAAAAATGTTTGTATTATAAAATAATTAAAAAAGTAAATAAAAAAAATTATTGACTCGAAAAAGTGAGAAAAGTTAATTACGCTAGATACAACTTGTAGGTACTACCCGTACTAATCGGAATGTACATGAAACCGCCTCAAAGGAAAGCAATGTATTTAATGTTCAAACTATAATAAGCTCCCGTGCGTTTTTTTTATCACTATGTTAAATCTGCCATTTCAAGTTTCTAATATTTAATTTCATGATGAAACTATTGTATTACTAAGACAGAACCGTTTCGCTGCGGGAAAACAACCATTAAAATTCCACGCTGTATAAATATTTTCTTATTGGAAAAATTTTTAAAACATTTTGTTTTCGAATGGAAATATTTTTTTTAGCATGTATGTATGCTATACTACTTCGGGTTAACGGGAACGCCCTCTGTTAGTTAACATACTGTATATTGCTATGCATCTTAATGTGACAGGATAAAACTAATATTTAATTAAATAAAGGAAAAAAGTAGAACTCAAATTTAGTTAAGTTTGTGTACAAGGGAATCGGCAGAGCACCTACAATGCGTGTGCTTATAAACACGGTTTGAACACAAAACTGCGATGCGACGCGATGCAAATTCGCAACGCAGAAAATTACGACACGAATTGCTGCGATGTGATTTCGTGCGGCAAGGTTGTGGAGGTCAGACGGCAGTCGCTTCATGGAAAATGTCGAAGTTTAGCCAAATCAGCAGTTGGACTGGTAAAGCGGACCCCAGACTCCAAAAGCTGAAAAGGCTTCGGATGCGACTGGGATTAACGCTGGGATGATGATGATGATTTCGTGTGGCAAGGCGTCTCCCAGGATGACCATTCCTTCGACGACCGTCAACCGTACTAAACTAATTTTAAATTGAAAACTAGGTCGTGTCATGGATCGTAAAAAAAGTGTGCGCTTTTGTTATTGCTTCGGAGATACAGGAAAAAGAAACCAAGAAGATTTTGGGTTCATCCATTTGTTACTATTATGAATCCCGATGGGAATTAGTGTCCCAAATAACAGGGCGCTCCTCAATCAGTGGTACCTATTAAAAAATCAACGTCGTACTCTGTCATTTTTTTACATTAAAGTAGGTACACGTCTTAACCACGCCCAGTCCCAGAGCGAACTAAAATGGCGCTAACAAGTGTGACCCAACATCGCAGGTTTGCGCGATGCGAATCAATTCGCAGATTTTTGCGATGCGACGACGCATCGTCGCGTCGTAATAGTTGTGTCGTTGTATTCCTAAAAGTCTTATTAAGTTGTCATATAATAAGATGACAACCCAGTAGTCGCGCTTACAATCACGAGAACAACGGGACAGGCAAAGGTAACAAATATTTAGTGGATGTTGAGCAATATAGTCAAATGTGAGGTATGCAACTTTTGTTGCGAATCACAACGCGTAACATAAATATGTGAAAATATTAGAGATAAGTCCAGGCCACCAATTGATTTTTTATCCATAATTAATTAAAACAGTATAACACCAATTACATCTATATTAACATAGAAAAACAATATAACATGACTTGAAAACCCACTTAGAACAGTGGACTCCGCTTAATTTGTCTCGCAGAACACCAAACATACAGAAATAAATAGAGAAATCGCATCCTTAGCATTACAGCAAAAAACTAAGACTATAAGAAATATAAAACGAAAATTATAATGCCAAAACGGCTTCAGCTCAGCATAATGTCGGATGACAACACAAGGTGTACCATCATCATCATTATCTCAGCGTTAATCCCAGTCGCATCCGAGGCTTCTTCAGCTTTGGAGTCTGGGCTCCGCTTAACAGTCTAACTTCTGATTTTGGCATGCATTCATTCATCTTTGCAGTTAGATCAATTGTTGGACTTTTGAAGGCTCCAACAACCTGTAAGAGAGAGTGCCATTAGATGTCCGAATGGCAACCGGGACCAACGGCTTAAAGTGCTTGCCGAGGCACGACCAGACCAGTGCAAATATTCATATTCATGCATACAAATATTTGCACTGTGCGGGGATCGGCGAAACCGCGCAGCGCCTCCTTGCTCAGTGTACGCGTTCGCTACCGCTGCGCCATGGAAGCTGTCAACACAAGGTGTACCATTTAACGCTGATTTTCAGCTGCAACAGACGAGACACACGCATACACGCTCATTCCATTCATCTGCAAATACAACACATTCAGGGTAGTCTAACGTCTATCAGGCTTAACAGTTGTGCTCGCAACCATCGGAGCTGTAGAACGCTGGCAATATCGCAATACAGACACAGCCAGCGATACCAATTCAAACCATCCACAAATTCTCACTACCGGCACCAATAAGGCGAACAATAACGTCAATTCCTATCTGATAGTTTTAGTACCAAAACACATGAATATTTGGCACGTTCGTTGGCATAGTAGCCAGTTGTTCTGGCACTTAATACGCGTATCATTGCCGATTTGGCAGTCTTCGTTCAATGGTTGTTAGGAGAATGCTGATGCCATACAGAGACGGTGGTAGTATACATTTAAATGAGTGCTGAGAGGCATGTGGAATTGTAGAGTAAGTGTTATTTTATAGCTGTTGTAAGCGGCAGTGATATAAATAGCATTTTCGAGAAAGGAAATGTTGGATCTGTTTGTCCTAATTTCTCAATGGCTGGATTTTTGCTCAGTTGATGGTTAAAGATTAGCACCTTATTACAGTGGGTTTAAGGTGTATAACTGGCGAAATGTGGGTATACTAAAGGTTCACCTCCATCCAACAATTGGCTTTTAGCGTAATCATCATCATCATCATCAACCTTTTATCGTCCCACTGCTGGACACAGGTCTCCTCTCATACAGAGAAGGATTTAGCGTAATCACCACGCTTGCTCAATGCGGGTTGGCGATTTCAGACTTAAAGTCCAGGTTTCCTCAAGATGTTTTCCTTCACCTTCAGTCATTGGTGTCCAAGATATACTTAGAAAAGTTACATTGGTACTTGCCTGACTTGGAATCGAACCCGCGCACTCATACTTGAGAGGCTGGTGTTTTAACCACTAGGCCACCACGACACGTAGTCTAGCGTAATGCCTATGTTATAATTGTAACATATTGAAAAGGGTTGCTTGTTTCTAAACACTACGTCATTTAATCCTATAGCATGTTAATTAGTGATTAGCGACTGCTTAGCCACATATTTTTGAAGTGTAAATCTTATTTAACTCTACAAATCATTTATAAATAAACTCTTAGTTAGTTGCTTAACCTGGAAAAAGGAGTCATTAATATCATCGATAGCAGACGGGGTCGCTCTTAAAATATTAGTGCGATCTACATTCGTAATAATTATTTTGTAGTATCGACTCGAAAAATAGGTAAATTCTCATAGGGGCTGAATTTTTAAATGACAGATAATTTTTATCTGTAGAATAAAATGGCATTTAAC
Organism: Sesamia nonagrioides; assembly: GCA_017933935.1. NCBI lineage: Eukaryota > Metazoa > Arthropoda > Insecta > Lepidoptera > Noctuidae > Sesamia > Sesamia nonagrioides. The sequence continues at coordinate 1,836,554 of JADWQK010000766.1, forward strand.
AGTTCTTGCTTGGAAAACATGTCAAAAATTCCCCTTTCGATAAATTTATTTAGCGTTGGTAAAATCATCCAAAACTCCTCCTTCTGCACCCTAACTGCGTAACAGATTACTACCAATTGGAATCAGTTTGAAGCCAATTTCTAATCCATTGCTCCAATTGTTCAGAATATGTCCCTGCTCAACAACGTAAATAACGTAATGAATATTGTTAAACTGTCAAAATGAAAGCCATTGCTACTGATAATATATTAGGCAATTACCCTGCTGTATTAGTACATATTGAAGTACAGACGCAGCAGATCAAACTATAGGTACTAAATATCCCCAATCAAACGATAAAGTTGAAAATTTAATAAAGAAATATGACAGACTAGCTGTGCCCCACGGTTAAGCTTCGAACCGAAAGAGCTCAGATAATATAAAATAAGTGCCTGTTAAAATAATGGCAGCAATATGTATGGCCGCGTTAACTCCCGTTTTCGCAACATTTTTTGTTCCTGCTCTACTCCTATGGGTCATAGCGGGATGTTTTATAGCCTATGTCCTTTCTCAGGCTCTAGAATATCTGTGTACCAAATTTCATTACAATCGGTTCAGTAGTTTTAGCGTGAAAGCCGGACAGACAGAGATACTTTCGCATTTATAATATTAGTTTCGATTGTAGTAGCTGTGTTGTCGTCTGTACATTATAAACGTATATCAGGTTAATCCTATATTTCTTATACCTATATATAATCCTATATAATAAACCTATGTATCTTAACGTACATACACATTACTTCAAAACAAGACTGCTATTAATATTAAAGATTAGCTAAAGTGAAGGAAAAGATTAATATAACGAGCGATCCTTTGAACTTACAAATTAAGATGAGTAATGTCATTAAATATACTCACGTACATAATTTTCCGTGTGGCTTAATTTTATCTACAGAAGAAATTATGACATGTACGAGTTGCTACATTTCTTCTGCCCTCGACATCGTCAGAGTAAAATTTCTCGTAACCAGTTTTTATATAATGACGGCACAGTTGGCGTAGTGGTTAAGCTATTGACAGCTGCACTGCGTGTTGCTGGTTCAATTCCCACGCGAAACAAACATTTGTATGACCTACAGTTCCAGGTCTGGTTGTTTGTGTATGTGAGTGATAAATGTTTGTAAACACACCCAAGATACAGGAGAAAATCCTAGCATGAGGAAACATTTCATAATTTAAAAAAAAACTATAAAAATATAAAACAAAGATTATAATGCCAAAAGCATGATGGCAGATGACAACATAAAGATTTCATAAAGATTCGTTTTTCTCCATAGGTCCCTACCTACTCTTTGGAATGGGCGACTAGCTTCATCTTATTGACTGACCGACCTTCTGACAATTCAAAAGTGCCTGTAACTGGTTTATTTGAAATAAATGCTTTGATTTTGATTTTATTTTTTTTGATTTTTAAAGTGTAACCATTTGACGTTGATTTTCAGCAATAACCCCAGAGTTCTATACGCTGGAATTATAAATACAGCGCCCCAAAGAGATGTTAGCACTTCGTGATGGGGTCCACAAAGACCGATGCCTCCTGGGTCAGGGTTGCAGGTTGGTTAAAAAAAACCGTGGCCCTGGCGCCCCAGCAAGTGAAGAAACATGGGTGGGTTTTAGTCAGTAAAAGTCTGACACGCCCTTCCGCTCCGCCCAGAGCGGGAGAGCTGATTTGATGATTTCCCATACAGAACAAAAAAAAAACATTTTTACGGAAGTGGCAGTCAGTTATAATAAATGAAATACAAATGATAGAAAAGCTCAAACAAAGTCAAATAAAATGTACCTAGTGACGTACATGAAAGTCTGTTGTATTTTCATAGTATTTTTATTTATGAATGGATCAATACATGCGCAAATTCGCTAAATTAAAAATTTAAAAATAAATGTATCATCACTATAATAAATATGTTTGAATCTGATACCATTCTAAACGCACCGCAGTAAGATAAAAAAATATAGCACACTTATTTTGTTAACAGTACGTATAGGTCCCATGGTGTAATGGTTAGCACTCTGGACTTTGAATCCAGCGATCCGAGTTCAAATCTCGGTGGGACCTTGATTTTAAATATTTTGCGTTATTTCATACGCATAATCTGTGATTGCTAATGACGCATTTTATTGTAGATAACAACTCAAGGTGAGTAGTTAATGACAATTATAGTGATAAAAGACTAAAGACTCATTGAAAGACAAAAATAATTTAAATAAAAAGCGTGAGGCGCTTTGTGTCATAATTTTTGTATATTAAGCGCCTCACGCTTTTTTTTTAATTATTTTTAACTTTTTAGTTTGATATTTAAAAAAAAAAACGATCCAACGTATTGAAAACGGTGGTACATTTTACAGTAATGAGCCGCTCACTCATAGTCCAAAGAGTTAGAGACAGACAAACATAATAATTGGGGCCATTGCTCAAGAGTTGAAGTTGAGATTTTGTAACCATTGAACCGTGAAAACTTAGGAGGAGTGAGTTGTCTTTCGAACTAACGCTAAAGGATTGAGGAAGGATTCCGTGATGTTCCGGCATGATGTCTGGTGAAGCCGTACAGAGGACGGGTCTGAGCAGTTGTGCTGCGATGTGTGCCGGGTACGATACGCCAAATGTTGTTGTGTCGGGAGTTTGGTCGTGGAGGGTCTCCAGATCACTCTCCCTCTGGCGTAGCATCGTTGGTCGTGTTATTGGGTTTAACATTGCATCACTTCGCTCAACTGCCGTCTTCCTACGTCCACTCAGTTTTTTTTTTTTGTCTTTTGGGTGAATAGGCCCTTAATAAGCTAGCGCGCTTAACCATCAACGATTGCATCACTGCTTTCCATCAGGCGGGATTGCGGTCAAACACTAGTTTATAATTATTAAAAAAAATTACATTATTGAGATCACTCTAAGCTTCACCCAACTTTTATACATTTATGAGAATTATACAAAATCTATAGTATATATTATCTAGCCCTGAATGAAGCCCTTGGGACTATAATGTATCGAAATTTCAGCGAAATCTACTTTTTCCATACTTTTCTTGCAGGGTCCTTTGTGAAATGACAATTTATAATGATTTTAACAAAGACTGCGCCTCCTATTTTTACTTAGCGCACGTTTCAATTGCAAGCCTTTTTGGTCCGCCATCTTGGGTCTAACGCCATGTTAGATTTAGAATGACGTCACACAGTTAACCATATACTGACAGTATATGGTCCAAACCAAAAACCATAATGTATATCTACTTCAAAATTGAATTGCAAGAAATCACCCGAACATACATTGCAAGCTCATAAAACCTTGTAAAAATAAAATAAAATAGAGATTTTAATCTCCTCCTTTTAGAAGTCTGTTGAAAACGAAAGCTATTTCTATTACGTAATTGACCAGCTGGTTAGTATTATATTCATTTTTTTTAATAATGTTGTTTCAGTAAATAAATATGAAGCTACTCTAAATGTCAATACGCCACAAATGCAAACCTTTCTTAAATTTATGGCTCTATATGGTTCCTATATTCATGTAGGAATCGTAATTGTTCCGATACATCTCAAATTATCACCATGGCGACGTCTACGCCATCTCCAGTTTGGTTCATTAACTTTTTTTGTTTTTTACCACGGTGTCAAGTAACAAGCAAAAAGCGATTTAAGGCCGATTTACACGGTGCAATTTAATTGGCTATTGAATACAATAAAATTGATGCAACAAATGACTTACTTCGTCTAAATGGTGTTTAGACAATGCAACATTTAATGTTGCTTCAACTTAATTGAAACCATAGGCAATTAAATTGCACCACATAAATCAGTTTTTACACAATATCGAAATAAGAATGCTTACTATTTTTTTCTCTTCACATTTGGTGCGTAATAAATAATAGCAAGTTATCTCTCCATAGACAAAAACTTTCATTAAAGCGCTACTTCAAAAATTCAAGCGCCAAGTCCTAAAAAACAAATATAGGTATTGCTGCTTTTCTTTTTCTTTTCCTCTTTTCTAACTTCACGTTGGCTGCTGTAAAGTTATTTCTGTACTTTTCGTAACTTTTATTTGTGTCATAATTTTTATTTTTGCTTGCTATGTCTATCGCATCATATTGTGCACTGTTTGTATCTTGGTTGTATTGTTGTTATGTTTTTGTGTCACAATTGAAGATAGGCCAATAGATAAAATAAAATAATAAAACAGAGGGGAAATTTTCGTAATTTTTAGAACGTTTACAGTCTGATTTCAGTACTAGCTACGCACCACAATTTCTCCAGAATAAGTCCGATTCCGTGAAAATATCGAGATAACTTTAATCTGGTTACACGCTATCTGTATCCCAAATATCACCTAAATCTGTTCAAAAACAATCATTTACATTTAGACATCTATACAAACTTTCGTGTTATTATTATCATTATTTGTTCAATGCTACCTTTGAACATTGATTCAGCATTTCTGCAGCTGACGCGCGGCCTACTTAAAATATTGTTATAATTGCAGACGTTTGTACTTTTGTATGTTTTTTGAAAGACACAATATTTTATTACAGGTTATATACTACATATAACCTGTAATAAAATATTGTGTGAATAAATCAGATTAAAATTTATTCTTGTCTCCATACCCCTTACTGTGGCCAAGACACCTTTAGCCATATCTGATCAGTCCTGTGAGTCTTCTGGACTGGCAGTGAGTTTACCCTTCACCCTTATCTGGAAATCCTACCCACTATCCGTCTGTTACCTTAGGTCTCTTGGTGCAGACATCCCGCACGTATTTATTGCAAACTATATTGTAGGTCAGGACTGTAGGGCTTATAGGGCTTAGGGTCGCAGGGACTATAAGACTTATAGGTCTTAGTTTAGGTTCTGTTAATTTGCCATATAGGCACATGTCATACCGCTATCTTTATTAAGGGTGGTCGTAACTTATAAACAAAAATAACATTTCCCAACACTAGGAAATACTCTTGTATCATGTATGCATTTAGAAACATATAAACTCACATACACAAACAGCCAGACCCGCAACAACTACATGTAGATACCTACAAATATTTATCGAACCCACAACACGCAGCGCAATAGTCAATATATTAACCACTGTGCTAATCGTGCAGTCAATTAGGATCTGGCTGTTACAAACGCTAAAATCTTACACCTTACACCAACTGCGCAAGTAAAAGTGAGTAAAAAAGCTCACCAGTAAATCTTTATTGCCCTTGTTCCTCCAGATATTTGTGCCGACGAGCAATATTTCGTTTTCTTTGACGACATCATTTTCCGTGGCCCGGAGTAATTGCTCGTATGTGACTCTCTTGGTAATGTTTTACGCCGAATTTTTTTCACAAGTAACAATAAAGAAGGTAATGAGAATTGACAAGGCAAGTTGAAAAGTGCGTATTTTGGTATATTCTTGTGTTTCTTTTGTTTCAAATAATATACACACATCAAAAGTGTCTAGGGATCAACATTTATTTTTGCAATAACTTTTCTCCTGATTGATATTAATTAAAATTTTCTTTAAGGATTCATCAAATAAAGTGTTTTCGTTTGTCACAGTAACGATAAACCAAGTCACCTTTGCATTAATAAAGAAATTTGCCATTTTCCTAATAAAGGGATATTTGACATTTGAACCACTAACACAAAAGTTCGAAAAAAGACTGAAATAACAGTTTTCTCTAAAATTTTATTGGGTAACTTAAACAATTAATAATCCGTGTTTCTACCGCGAACACTAACAACACAAGAACATCGGTTTGGCATACTCAAAATGAGTTCATCCAAATCACGCTGTGGAATGGCCGCCCATGTTCGTTGCAACAACAAAAAAAGGTCTTCTTGCGACTGGATACCCTCCATATTCGGCAGAGCTCTTCTCTGTAGCATATCCCATGCATGCTCAATCGGGTTCAAGTCTGGCGACTGAGCAGGCCAGGGCAGGACATTGATGTTAGCTGCGGCGAGAGTCTGTCTTACAACTCTTGCGGTGTGCGGTCGTGCATTATCATGCATTAACTGAAATAAGGGACCGATTTGCACTTGTAGAGGAACGATGACGTCTGATACAATCGTTTCAGCATAAATTTGAGCGTTGAGGTTGCCTCTGATCCAAATCAACTCAGTTCTTCCGCCGATCCAAATACCCGCCCATACCATGATGGTTCCACCACTATAAGGATGGACTTCCTGGCAGGATTTTAATCGCTGTTGGCGTCCAGGGGTTCTCCAGTGTCGTATACGTCTTGTATCCGGTCTCATACCAAAACGAGACTCATCAGAAAAGCACACGAAACGCCATTGTTCTTCTGCCCAATTTCTGTGTTCAAGAGCCCATTGATATCGAATCCTACGATTGTGCATTGCTATAGGTGGTACCCGTAGCGGTCTTCGGGAATGAAGGTTCACTTCATGCAAGCGGTTTCTGACTGTTTGGTCGCTAATTAAGTTCCCTGAAGAGTGATGAAGCCTCACGGCTAACATCATGGCGGTTATTGTTGGAGCTCTTCGAGTTAAGATTTGAATGTATCGGTCTTGTCTCCGTGTGGTGCAGCGATACCGTCCTCCATGGCGCTCAGCCACGGTACCAGTGCTTCGGTAACGTGTCCAAAGTCGACTGATAACACTCTGACTTGTATTCAGAGCTAAAGCCACAGTACGTTGCCGGGAACCAGCTTCTATCATTCCCACGGCTCTGAGCATTTCTTCCCTGCTTAAATGACGTCGCCGCTCCATAATAACGTTGGTTTTAATCAGTAGTAGGGAAACAGTAGCACTAATAATGTCTTCAATGCGTTGTATGTTTTTATAGGGAAAATATTGACAGCTGATTTTCATCTTTTACTCGAATTTGATTCACAGTTCCTGATTCAAATTATGAAATGCACCAAAAAGGATCCATATAAATTTATAAAATCATAAATTTATTACAAAGCCACATCTCAATCTCAAGAAATCCGCATAAAAATGCTTGATCCCTAGACACTTTTGATGTGTGTACTTATAAAGGGTGTCTCAGTAAGAGTACACTTTTTAATTTTAAAATAAAAATAAGTGTTTTATGACAGAGTTGTGATTTTTTTTTTGTATTGTAAAGAAGACATGTCCCGATTTAGTATGGAATAAAATATCCGGCAAATGACCCCCACCACTACGAAGACAAGCCATCACTCTTTTCATAAATTTTTTCATGACTTTTGCACAGAAATGTGGCTGTATCTCATATTGGATTGGATGGATTTCCGATTTGAGCTCAGGAATTGTTTCAGGTTTATTCGCATAAACCCGAGATTTTACAGAACCTCAAAGAAAAAATCCACACGGTGTTAAATCGTATGATCTTGGTGGCCAGTTGACATCAGAATTTCGTGAGATTTCAGGAAATCGTAGCTGCAATAAGTCAATTATTTCATGCACGGTGTGAAAGGATGCACCGTTCTGCTAAAACCACATGTTGTCCTGATTCATGGCGTCCAGTTGAGGCCACAAGATGTCCGCGTATAAGCGCTTTCAGCGTAATTTTCTCCATTATTGTAATGAGCTTTCTCAATTATAACGCTTTGTTCTTTCAAAAAGGGCTCCATTTCTAATAATCGGAATAAACAAAGATTATAGCTGTCAAATTTCAGAGTTGCCACTTGTATAAAAAAAATCCAATTTCATAAAGTGCACTCTTATTGAAACACCCCTTATTTTAAACAAAAGATACACAAAAATATATCAAGATACATGTTTTTAAACAGACTTTTATAACATTTCTCATTTCTTAATGGGGCATCTTACAAATATGTGTCTTTAGTCGATATTTATTAATATTGTTACATATGTCTTCATTCATATCGGCATGAAATAGGTCCAGTATGTATAAAAAATAGGGTTTATGTTTGTACTAAACGAAACAAATGAAAACTTACGAGTGGAGCCGAGTTGACCCGATATAAAACCGAGTATACGCAATTTATTATTTGGGTTTACCTTCCCTTTTACTTCTTGGGTTTATTCTATTATATTGTTTTACTCTTCAGTACAATCCTCGAACAAATTGTGATTAAGAAACATTTACACTAACTATTAAACACGATAAATAGCTAAAACACAATCGTAGAACTATTGAATCTGGTGTAATTGGCGAGGCCAGAAAGCAAATTAATTCAAAATAGCCGACAGCTTGATTAGCATTAATAGAAACGTCATAGTATTACTTTCAGGGTACATCAGTGTTGCCAAAGCAAAAGATTACCATTCTACGCTTCGTTCCATTTTATGAATAGGAATAAAATTTAAATTTGGAATATTCATTTCAAAGTTAACTATGTTTGAAAAAACCGAACATCGAAATTCAGAAACAGAAAGCAATAGAAAAAGAAAACAAACCGGACTTCGGTTAGTTTTCATATGCCAATACATGGATGAAAAATTATGTAATGAAAATCAAGAAAAAATTCAAAGATTCCTATGTCTGTCGTGAATAACGATATCATTTTAATAAAAGTTGCTCATTTGATTTATGTAGTAGTGGGGCAAACGCTGTGATGTTATTTTGTAATGGCGGCACATTCACGGAGTCGTTTGGACCACCTTTACCACCACACCGATATGGTGACGACTCTATCGCTCCGCCTCGCTGACGTCGTCATATAAAAAAAAAAAGAATTTAAAGAAGTTCTGCAAGTGCAAGTGTAATATACATGGAAATATACTCTTTTGGGGTTAAAATAAAATGTTCAAATAACTTCAGGCGAACGAAGTCGCTGGCGACCTAGCTAGTATTAAGGTACTATGAGGTTGTATTTTTGATTTTTTATGAAACGACAAATATTTAAAGGCACGCCTCGTATACATACAATCTTTAACGTTTATGACATTGGTGGCATAATCACGCTTATATAATGAAAAGCGCGTAAGTGACTCTGTAGTCATTAGAAAAATTGAAAACGGCGGTGTTTGTAAAAGCGCCATTTCCCGGCAAGGTCGATGGGAAAATTTTTAATTGGATACATAGTCTGTGGCAAACTGGTCTCGTGTTGGCCCGAAAGTGTGTTACTGCCTTTTATTGGTAACGATGTATAAAAATTAGGAAATTGCTTGCGTAAAGATTTAAAGCTTACCTTATAGGGTTCAATATTGAACTATTATTGTTTTATTAAAGAAAAAAGACAGTAGGAAAGAAAGAACATGTGTTGATAAGTTAAAGTTAATTTTAAGCGTTTTAGTAATCAAAGCTATTATAAAAAGTATCTCTTTGAGAAGGTAGCCCAAAAGCTATCACGCGGGCTTAGAAAAAGTTGGTAGATGTCACATATTTTCAGTTTTTTCTGACTCTGGGAAAACATTCAGTGTTTCTGTTATGTTTCTTAATGTGAATTCTGTATATGTTGTTAACGCACATTATACATATATAAAATTGACAAAAATCAGTGTTAGGAACAGAATTTAATTTGGAAAAATCTTTAGGTAGTTCTGTAAATTGTTCCTATTTAATCCCTTTTCAGCAGCAGACAGAAGTGCCAAAATTAAATACCAACATCAAAACTCCTACTAATAATGCCAGCTTCCCAATCGAACTTACAAAGAAATTTCATATAAATCGTTTCTACTCTTTTCCGTAAGTAACAGCCCAAAAACTGTTCAAATTGGATAGGTAACAAGTTGAATGTGCCGCTGTAATGAACGGGATTCCGTACATACTGGAATGCGAAGACATTGCAGGTGGGAGTCGCCTTTTATTGGATTTCTCCACTTGAACTGTGAAAGCTTTTGAAGAACGCTATATTGAGTTTTTCGGAGTCACAGTGCGAATAGTTTTGAAAAGGCACGGTGTTTCCTGTTTTTTTTTTCGTGGTTCTGGGTTGCTGATTTTTAGAGGTAGGATTGCTGTTAGCAATTTTAGGGTAACGCTGTTGTGTGGATCGTTTTGGTTTCGTTTGAATTTTTTTGTGAAATGTCGATTCCATTCGGCAGATTTTTGCGTTCGAATTTCTGTGTTCGATTCTAGCCTGGCTTATCGCTTCTCGATGACATGGCGTATCAGTAATTTATTTATCATACGGAGTAAATAATGTAGACAGCCTCCGTGGCGTAGCGAACGTGACCACTGCGCAAGGAGGCGCTGGTTCAATCCCCGCTCAGTGCATATATTTGTATGCATGAATATGAATATTTGCACTGGTCCGGTCGGAAACCACGCTAAGCCGTTGGTCCCGGTTGCCATAATAATAATAATAATAATAAGCCTTTTTATTCCTTGTTTTACAATTGATAGTAATAATTTTACAGGAAACAAAATTAATATTTCTATGTATTAGTAATGTTAGTAATATAATTATGTAGGTTTATAATATGTTAATAGTGTTATTAATCAACAAGAACCCCGGTTTGGGTAAAGGCCTCCTCCAAAGATGCCCATTTTTGTCGGTCTTGTGCTATGGTGTACCAGTTTGTGCCCGTTGATCTTTTCAGATCATCTTCCCAGCGAATTAAAGGTCTCCCCCTCTTTCTCTTGCCTGGTGGTCCTAACCAGGTAGTAACCCGCGATGTCCACCTTCTGTCAGTCATTCTCGCCACATGTCCAGCCCATTGCCATTTCCGTTTTCGAGCATAAATCAAGGCGTCTCTAACTTTAGTGACTCCTCTTATCTTTGAATGTCTTATTTTGTCCATTTTCTTTATATTTAACATGCTTCGCTCTAAACCTCTTTGACATGTATTAATTTTATTCATGGCTTGTGTGGAGAATTTCCAGGTCTGGCTTCCATAGGTGAGGCTCGGTATAAGACATGAATTCATAACTTTAGCTTTGAGAGTTATTGGTAGATTACTCTTAAATATTTCTTTTAGACTCCAATATTTGTTCCAGGTTTGTTGGGTCCTTCTTTCTATTTCTTTAATGTTGCTGTCTTTTTCCCGGTTGCCATATGAACATTTAATGACAGTTTTTACGGGTTGCTGGAGCCCTCAAAAGTTCAACAAATCTAACTACAATGCTTCGATATCGCCTTCGGGTTGTGGAGGTCAGACGGCAGTCGCTTCGCGAATAATATCGAAGTTTAGCCAAAATCAGCAGTTTGACTGGTAAAGTGGATCCCAGACTCCAGAGCTGAAAAAGCTTTGGATACGACTGGGATTATCGCTGAGATGATGATGACGGAATAAATAATGTTATAATCTCCCTACATTTGTTTCTTTTTAAAAAAAATCATAGCTCAAGTTATGTTAAAATGAGTTAACCATTAAATTCAACCCATTTTTCTGATTTCTTCTTCTTCTTCGTTTCGCTCTTGACAGAACGGTCGTGGTCACAATGACTGAATCCGAGACTCTGATGTTACACGCCGTACGATCTCTCTCCATCTATCCCTGTTGGACGTCAGTCTGGAGCATTTATTAACAGATCCTCCCACTGCCGCCTTGTTGTAGTCGGTCCACCACCACGGTCATTGGTGACCTTCCACGAGGTCTGTTCCCTTCCACTCTGCCCTGGACGACCAAACGTTCTATAGAGTCACTATTGCGCATTGATACGTGACCGAAAAATCAGAGTATACGAGACTGTACCATTTTTCTGATTTAAGCCATGCGAAAATAAATTATTCTGCATAAACTTTCGACACCCTCTGCGTTGAAAGTTTCGGAATTGTGTATTACTAGCAGCGCTCCGCATAGGTTTCGATCTGGTGGAAATATCGGCATCAAAAGTACCCTGTGTTATTTCCGCTTATAAACTACTAGCACCCGCCAGCGATTTCGTTCGCGTGGAGTTAGTTATGTGTAAGTCTGCGTTAGCTCCCGTTTTCGCAACATTTTATATTACTGCTCTTCTCCTATTAGTCATAGCGTGATGTTATATAGCCTAAAGCCTTCCTGGATTAATAGGCTATATAACGCAAAAATAATTTTTCATATCGGACCAGTAGTTCCTGAGATTAGCACGCACAAACAAACAAACAAACTCTTCAGCTTTATATATTAGTATAGATATGTGTGCCAAATTTTATACAAGTGTTTGCGTGAAATAGTAACGAAAATCCTTATTTTTTTAAATACAATTATAAACTAGTGCTTGACGAGGCTTCCGTCGACTGGGACCGCAATTAACTCGGACCGCGGTCCCAGTCGCCGGATTCATAAAAATTGAATAATTTTCTTCCGGCGACTGGGACCACTCATATGTAAGTTATAAAAAGTCTACTATACAAGCCGAAATCGGTACAGTCAAACGAATAAACATCTAAATTATTGACATGAATATGAATATCATTGACTCGTTCTAGATGATGTTTATGATTTTATCCTATGCGCTTATAAATTGACCTAGCCCGTTTTTATATAATTCACACATACAGGTAAACACACACAAAGGCAATAGCATTGTATGATAGTATATTATTATTTCTTTCTAACTCGTAAAATTATTCATACAAAATATTTACGTAGTTCGTATCGAGTATCGACGAATACTATTGCTTTAGGGCTATATTTGACCGGACACTTTAGAAAAAAAAAGAAGGGTGTTATAAAATTATAACATTATTTTTAAATTTTAACACAGTTAATACTGATTTTGTGTGAAGCCATAACGGCCATTTTTAGGGTTCCGTAGCCAAATGGCAAAAAACGGAACCCTTATAGAATCGTCATGTCTGTCTGTCCGTCTGTCCGTCCGTATGTCACAGCCATTTTTTCCGAAACTATAAGAGCTATAGGTACTGTTGAAACTTAGTAGGTAGATGTATTCTGTGAACCGCATTAAGATTTTGATGAAAAAATAATAATAAATATTGGGGGTCCCCATACTTAGAACTGAAACTCAATTTTTTTTTTTCGTCAAACACATATGTACGTGTGGAGTATCTATGGATAGGTCTTCAAAAATGATATCGACTTTCTTAATTATTTTTTTTTTCGAAACCGAATAGTTTGCGTAACAGACGCTTCCAAAGTGGAAAAAAGTTGCCCCCCCCCCTCTAACTTTTAAAATAAGAAAATGAAAAATCTAACAAAGCATATAATGTACATTACTATAAAAACTACCAACGAAAATTGTTTTGAAAGAGATCTAGTAAGTATGTTTTTTTTAATACCTCGTAAATCGTAAACCGCTTATTACCGCGTAATCTTTCATACAAATAACTTAAATCCTTTAATTTCATAATCAATGGTACAGAATGTACTAGTCGCCTCTACGATTTTTGAAAGCTCCCCTCGATTTCCTTGGTCTTCCATCATCAGATCCTGACCTGGTGACTATGGGACCACCTGGAAAGTATACACTTTCGAAAAAAAAGAGAATTCTGCACATCGGTCTTAGAGTGATCGGTGAACATATGTAAAAAAAAAAATACGAAGAATTGAGAACCTCCTCCTTTTTTGGAGTCGGTTAAAAAAAGATTTTTACTCAATTATTACTTTGTCGTTTAACTGTACATTATTTGATTTCAGTTATCATTTATGAGTGGTCCCAGTCGCCGGAAGAAAATTATTTAATTTTTATGAATCCGGCGACTGGGACCGCGGTCCGAGTTAATTGCGGTCCCAGTCGACGGAAGCCTCGCTTGACTGCAATCCTGCCTGCAATGATGCAATGTTTAACCCAACAGCACGACCAACGATGCTGCGCCAGAGGGAGATTGATCTGGAGATCCTCCATGACCAAACTCCCGACACAACAACACTTAGCGCATCGTACCGGCACACATCGCAACACAACTGCTCATACCCCTCCTCCGTACGCCTTCACTAGACATCATGCCGGAACACGACGAATCGCTTGGCTGCAAGAGTTTGCCTGGTGGGTGGTAACTTCTGCCTTATGCATCTAAACATACTTATATCAATCCATACATCCTCACCAACATTGGCATTTATAATTTTGTAGGAAATTATTAGTACATAAGTAAGACAGACCAGACGATGCGACCGCGTGCCGCGTGCCCTGCCCCCTTTCCGCGCGCATGTATTAATTTACCTCCTTTTGCGAATTAATATTTACTATTTTAGGGGGATTTTTATTTTAACTTTAGCCCGGCTTCGGAAGTATTGGTAGAATCAGTTATCGATATCTAACAGTACCTTCACGGATCGGACAGCGTTTTCTTTACATATTGTATACAGAGTGGTGCTGACAATACGACAATAAATGAAAACACAGACCATACTGGTTCGTAGAAATCATCCTGAACCATAGAAAAAAACCTAGCATCAAAAACAAAAAAATTAAAATTTCAAACAAACTAAATCGCACAAAATTGCAAACGGAATAGAACATCCTTTAAAATATTGGTTCAATGACCTCCGATCATCGAGCGACAGCGCGTTCCTGTATCGACTTGCTTTTTCGCGCCTTTATTATTAAAGTTTAGTACCGCTGGATGTGGCAGTCATCAACCTGTAAGCGCTTCCTTATCAACATGTACATCATGTAGAAAATGTGAAAAATGAAAAATAATTTCCTGTGACTAAACTAATGGATATATTTATAGATTTTTTTTATGGATAGATTGAAAATGTGTTGAAGTACACGATGTTTAATTTATTGTCGTATTGTCAGCACCACTCTGTATAAAATGAATAAAAGTAATATACTATTATTCGTTTTATATGTAGCCTATAGCCTATACTATTCAACCACGGCTCCAACAATTTCAACATCTTTAGCCTACAACGAAACGAATTAACCTCAAAAGGAACTTATCCTCAAGATACTCGTTACTTCGATAGCGGAAAGTAGATAAAGGTGACCCATCGTCGTCTTGGATGGCCGCCTGGAGACGAAGGTGTAATTGTACCACTATCAGCCAGTATATTTGTGGAGACCGTTTAATTTGAGTCAGCTAAAACGTTTTTTGATGCGATAAGGTGTAGAAGGAGGTAAAACGATTTTTGATGACGTAATAGGATACCAGTAATAGGACGATGGTCGAATTTATTGCGGAGATTGTGATAACTTGGTGTAAGGTTAAGCAGACAGACGCAACACGACTGTGCGGCGCGGTTTTGGTAATACAATTTCCATAGACAATATTCTACTAGAGTCACTTTGCGCCTGTCTGCGGGAGTCCAAGCTTTAGACGTCGGAGACCGATAAATATCTGATGCGCTTGCAGTTTTTGCTGTTGATGCAATCTTGGAAAAGTTATAAAATAAATTCAAACAGAATGCGACCCAAAGTGAGCTATTGCAAGCAAGACGATTTGTCGACTTGCTAAGACATCTAGACAAACATCTTTGACAGTCCGTTTAACTGATTTTGATTTCTATTTAATGGACATAAGAACGACTTTAAAAAAAATGTGGTTCCTAATATACCAACTATTTTCTGCAACTATCACCGCAATCCCGCCTGATGGTAAGCAGTGAGGCAATCGTTGGTGGTAAAGCGCACTAGTCTATTAAGAGCCTATTCACTCTAGCCTTGAAGACACTCAAATTGTGGTCCGACGGAAACACCACCGCTGGCAAACATCTAACATGACATCGTGGACTTCTGTGTCCCGTAAAAGTTTTATATATATATATATATATATATATATATATATATATATATATATATATATATATATATATATATATATATATATTATAAACTAGTGGTTGACCGCAATCCCGCCTGACGGTAAGCAGTGATGCGATCGTTGATGGTAAAGCGCGCTATTTGATTAAGAGCCTATTAACTCTAGCCTTGAAGACACTTAAATTGTAGTCAAGGCGGAAACACCACCGCCGGCAAGTTGTTCCAGTCCCTTGATGTACGCGGTATAAAGGAGGAGGCGAAACGCTTCGTCCGGATCGTAGTAGTGTTAACAACGTAAGGGTGGAAACTCGCCGTACGACGGGTCGTTCGATGGTGGAACGGAGATAGGGGAATTAAATCATGCAAATCCCTTGCACACTCCCCAATATGCATCCTATAGAACACCGAAAGGCTGGCTACTCTACGCCTGTGCTCAAGGCTTTGGAGACCGTCTCGAGTTGAATCAGTTAATCGAGTTTAATATATGTATTACGAGTATTGTATATATGTATTACTTGCTTCCAATTTGAACATCTAGGAAACAAATCACTATTTTAGTTTCGTACATTTTACACGACATTTCACCTTAAGGTCAATGTTTGTTCCTAAATGTAATAAAGTTGACCACGAGACTAACTTGCGAAATGGTTTATGCTGCAGTTAAAAGTTGTGTCGTGCGATTACACGTGTAAAACACAAAGTTGCGGACATGAGCTAGAATGTTACTGTGCCGGAGTTGGTTGAAGCTATACAACGTTATTTTTTCTTTATTCCAAATTTGAATATAGTTTGTTCAGAATAAGAAACATCCGTGTCGTTTTCATAAGAGTTGTTTATTTGGGGCAAACGCAGTAACGTTATTTTGAACGTTACGTGGACAGAGTCGTTTTGGAAAGTGGAAACTGTTGAACGGTCACTTCGCTTAGAGGCGCGGTCCATAAAACAAAACTGACGGTAAACTGTCGGTTTGCCTATTTAAATTGGTATTGTCAAGATACAAGGTATACTTACACCTTAATTCAAAAATCCTCCTACAAAATGACCCTTACCACTACACCAAGATGATACCGCTCCGCCGTCGTTGACGTCGTCAGGTATTAAAAAATGTTCAATGTGGTTTACCTAGCGTCACAATACAGTTCACAGCGGATCATAGTGTCCTAGGGCAACCGTCGCGCCGCGACGCTGTAGGCCCTAGCGGGCGAGAGGCTCGTTGACCATATTTTTGTAGGGACAACCCGGTAACAAGCTCATAACTTTGTGATTTTTTTAATTATAGCTTCTTGAAATTTTGCACATAAATTCTTTACATAGAAATTCTGGATATGTTTTTCGGATTTCGCATATACAAAAAATAACGTCGTATACAATATGTAAAGAAAACCCTGTCCGATCCGTGAAGGTATTGTTAGGTATCGATAACTGATTCTACCAATGGATACAAAGACGGGATATACTTTAAAAAAAAAATCCCCCTAAAAAAATAAATACTATTTCCCAAAAAGAGTGCGGTGAGCAACCCTTCCGGCGGGCGGCGGGGGGAAGGGTACGCGGCACCTGTGACGTGGTCGCGTCACTATTCGCTCATAGTGATACCGGTGTTGTCACTTTTCTAAAAATTACCAAATTTCGGGGAAATTGGAATTAATTCCTGGGAAAAAAAGATTATTTCAAAATTCATTAGTATTGTTACTATGATGATTATGTAAAATTTTATATTATATTTGGTTATTTGTTTACTTAACCTTTATTGTCCTTATGGGTCGGACAGGGTTTTCTTTACATATTGTATATACTTATATCGATACATAATCAGCCTATAGTGTTCCCACTGTTGGGACACAGGCCTCCCCTCGATCAGAATGAGTGGGCCATAATGCAGTGCGTGTTGATAGATGTCACATGTCTTCGAAGTTCTAGCTCTAGGACACGCCGGTTTCCTCACGATGTTTTCCTTCACCGTTTTGAGAGCAGTGGCAATGAAATAATTTGCACAAGGTAAAGCACCTGATGGGATGCGAACTTACGACCTATATATAGGTACAGTAAGGGTCAAAAGTGGAGTACCAGTTTTGACACTTATTGTTAGTGCAAGAAAATTCAAAAGTGGTAATGCACTTTTGACCCTTACCTGTAAATATAGTTATAATAGTTTGGTATAATAGGCCGCTTGGGAGTTTTTGGCGGGAAGCTAAGATGAGTGCCACGCTCATTTTTCATTGGACTTTTAAATTATTTATAGTGTCTTTTACTAAATAAAAACGCGTGATTTATGTAGTAAAAAGTGCATTCAGTGAATAATTCATAAAGAACAGTGAAATATTGTAGCATAGTGGCCACATCATGGCTTTGAACCAATTCTTCCTCCGTGTTCGGTCCGCGCGGCCGTCTTTTTCGACATGAATAATTCATTACGTGACATTGGCTAAATGCACAAACCGTGCGAAGCCATAAGAGAAAGAAAGAAAGAAATAGGCCGCTTATGAGGCATAAACACCACCAGATGAATAAACTTCTAAAAGATGAACTTCTGTCTTAGCAATAAAATTGAAAATTCATCAAATAAATTTGAACGTTTGTGATAGCTCGATGTCTGTATCTCAAAAAAAAAAAAGACATAACCCTACTGTTCCTACCGCCCTTCCAACTGAGTTTTTCACGTGCACAATTATCACTGAAAAGTAAAAACGGCAAAACACCCCACTGTTTGTGACGTAACACCTGCAAGCCACGAGTAAAGGCACGGTTACACTGTTAATATTAAAATAAAATATTTTGTTAAAATTGTCTATATCAGGAAGTACCAAATAAATGACTTTTTAAAATAAATATTGCATTTGTAATAGTAAAATGGTCATAAATTAGTGATATCAGTATTTCGATACACATACCATCACATTTAATGATTTATTTATCACTCTTACAACTATCCTTACAGGCCTTAACCTAATGCGACAGTGCAGTTATCTACTAATACTTAAATATACACTCATTCTTAAATATAACTAACAGTATTTAATAAAACTCTTGCGAGTTCACTCATAGAACACGAAAATATATCCAGTCTTTCATGGATATCGTTCACCATGATAACGCCATTGTTCGGTCGCGTTGATAACACCATCGGTTGATCCAATGGCTGAGCAATCGACTGCTGCGCCGCGTGTCGCGGGTTCGGTTCCCGCACGGAACAAATATTTGTATAATAATAATAATAATAATAATCTTTATTCATAAAACTTACACACAACATTGTAAAACCAAAGCTACAAAAATATTCTTATACAATTAAATACATATCTTATTGCCTAAATAACAGCTAGGTATTATGTGTGACTAAAAATATACATAAGGTCATACAGAACGTATTATTATATAGAGAATCATGTAAAATTAGCGACATGCCCGAGCTAGGTTCATTAAACCTGTGTTTCAGGCGCTCACTTTACATCACAATACATCAGTAAGTCCGTAAGATTCAATTATGCAACGTTATGGACTAGGAATTCAATAAACAAAAACGTCAGTTATTTATTATGCTATCTTATGTACTATTTAATTTTATATCTTATCTAACTTTTGGCCTACAAGTAGTCGTTCCGGGTCTGGCTGTTTGTGTATATAAGTTTTATATGTTTGTAAATGCACCCAAGATTTAAGAGAAATTCCTTGTGTGCGAAACTTTAAAAAAAAAAGAAAAACAAGTCTATAAATGTTAATTAAAAGTCTACGATCGTAAGTAAGATATATTTAAATCTAAATTTTGAGCAATATATAATCCATTTAAATCTGCGTTTCGATTTGATGTTATTTCAACTTACACAAATATCAATTTTATAGTTAATTTCAGACTGTATAAAACAACATTATAAACCTAAGTCTTAAAAATGTTTACATCTATATCTTAAACTCAACTTTATTGTGTTCGAATAGCGTGTGTGCGTGTGTGTGTGTGTGTGTGCGTGTGCGTGGTTGTGTGTGCGTGTGCGTGTGTGTGTGTGTAGTTTTTTTGAGTGAATAGGCTTAATAAGCTAGTGTGCTTTACCATCAACGATTGCATCACTGCTTACCATCAGGCGGGATTGCAGTCAAGCACTAGTTTATAACTATTAAAAAAAAAAAAAATAAGTGATAATAATAATAATTTATTTCGGAAATACAAAATGTTACAAGAGAGAGTTACATATATTTAGGAAAGGTAAAATGTACAGAAAATAAATTTGAGACAAACGACTCCCAAACTGAGACATGTTCGTAACTTGGGTAGTCGGCGGTCGGCCGTTTTAAATGTCAATATAGGTACGTATACATAATCACCGCCTTCATGAATTTATTTTTCCAATAATTCATATGTGTAAAATATATGGCGATCGCAGATAAGTGTATTAACTTGAAATATCAGTTCAAAAAACTGGTTCAAAAAAACTGGTTACCTCACACACTTCACAAACGTAACGTATATCGAGTTATCAATATCAAAAGACAAAAATAAAGACATTTTTAACTCATACCTACTTCATGTAACAACACTTCCAGGGGTCGTTGTCCCTAACATGGATACTGTTGGAATCTGTGTAATTTCTGGTATTGTTGAATAAATGTTGAAAAGAATAAAAACAGTAAAAACAGTATGTGATGGTTGCTATATTCGAAAGTAAGTCATTTTATGTTTCTTTTAATATTGACATTAGAACAAAATATCAAAAAAGTACTTAGTACTGAAAAGACCAAGTAGTTTTACAACATCCGCCCTTAATGTAAATAAAAAAGACAAAGTAGTAATGCTAAACATAATACAAAAATAAAACATTACTACCAGACTAAATAGATACAAAATATAAACCGACCAAAAACAAATAGAAAATTATTCTACCTATTTATCAAACCCATATTAACAACGCATCTAAGATGTTTTATGCGCCCTAAGGGCTTAGTTAGAAAGTCGGCTGTCATTTTATCCGTAGGTATATATTTTATGTCTATAAGACCCTCCGTAACCTTTTCACGAATAAAATGATATCTCGTATCAATATGTTTGGTTCTATTGTGGTGGACTGGATTGAGCACAAGTTTCTGTGCACTATGACTATCGTTGTATAACAACACCCGATCAGCAAAATCAGTAATGTCACACACTAACCGTCTGAGGAAAATAGCCTCCTTTGCAGCACTGGTCAAGGACATATACTCAGCTTCTGTAGAAGATAAGGCTACCGTCGGCTGTTTCTTACACTCCCAGCTAATAGGTCCACCTGCTAGCGTAAAGTAGTAACCGGTGTACGACCGGCGGTCATGCACACAGTTCGCCCAGTCAGCATCCGTGTATCCACACAGATGTCCACCAACTTTCCTGTAAGTAATACAGTAATCCACAGTACCTTTTAAATACTGCAGTAACACCCTTTTTGCGGCCAACCAATGCCTTTTATCAAAACAGCTATTAAACTGACTTAAATAGCTTGTGGCATAAGCTATATCGGGTCTCGTATTCACAGCTAGGTACATGAGACATCCTATCAAGTTTTGGTAAGGATATTCGCCAGGAGATGTTGGATTACCTTTCTCTAACTTATTATTCTCCAAAGGAGTAGACATCTCCTTACAATCTCGCATATTAAACCGCTCCAACACTGCCTGAATGTAGTTCTTCTGACTGACCACGATTTTATCGTCATCACGGATAATATTTAAGCCTAAACAATACGACAATTGTCCCAAATCTTTTATTGAGAAAAATTTTTCCAAGTCATTTTTGACAATGTCAAATGAACTTTTTTCTTTGTAAAAGACAATAAGATCATCGACATAGACTGCGAGAATTATTGTTTCACTACCAAACTTTTTCAAATAAACACATGATTCCGCAGATGTTCGTGCAAAACCAATTTTTGATAGGGTTTGATGCAATTTAATATTCCAGGCTCGAGCTGCCTGCTTCAACCCATAAATGGATTTTCTGAGCAAACAGACTTTACCTTCTGCCCCGTGCTCAGCAAATCCCTCAGGCTGTTGCATGTACACTTCCTCCTCTAAGTCCCCATTGAGGAATGCGGTATCAACATCCATGTGTTGTATTTTCAAATCCATTGAAATGAAATGAAATGAAATGAAATCGTTTATTAAGCAAGTAGGATCACTGATCACTTTTGGCGGCTTTTGGCTTTGGGCGGTTCATTGAGTCCAAGGCCAGGGTGGCTGCCAGGAAACTTGGCGTTATCGCAAAGGTCCGGCAGTACTTCACACCTGGGCAGCTTCTAATGTTATACAAAGCACAGGTCCGTTCGTGTGTGGAGTACTGCAGCCACATTTGGGCTGGTGCTGCCAAGTGTCACCTGGCCACTTTGGATTCAGTGGAGAGACGTGCAAAGAGGCTGATTGGTGACCCTGATCTAACTCGAGTTGGTCTCCAAAGCCTAGAGCACAGGCGCAGAGTAGCCAGCCTTTCGGTGTTCTATAGGATGCATTTCGGGGAGTGTGCGAGGGAATTGCATGATTTAATTCCCCCATCTCCGTTCCACCAGCGGACGACCCGTCGTACGGCTGGTTTCCACCCTTACGTTGTTAACACCACTACGATCCGGACGAAGCGTTTCGCCTCCTCCTTTATACCGCGTACATCGAGGGACTGGAACAATTTGCCAGCGGCGGTGTTTCCGTCGGACTACAATTTGAGTGTCTTCAAGGCTAGAGTGAATAGGCTCTTAATAAACTAGTGCGCTTTACCATCAACGATTGCGTCACTGCTTACCATCAGGCAGGATTGCGGTCAAGCGCTGGTTTATAATTTATAAAAAAAAAAACACGTCATGTTTATTTTTTTTTATTTTATTTTTTAACTAGATGAAGCCGGCATTTCCTAACTGACTACCTCTGAGAAGAAATGGCCGAAACAAACTCAGGGATCATCGTCTTTTTCAAGTCCAGACATTAAAAATGAAAATGTTTACAATAATTTACCTTATAATTACGCATATTGCTTAATAACAATTAACAATGCTTAACAGAGCGAGCAGCTCAGTCCCAAGCTTTTTTGTCTTCTAAATAATCTGTGATTTTATAATACCCCTTTTTGCAAAGTTTGGCCTTTATATGGTTCTTAAATCGTTTAATGGGTAAGTTTCGAACGTCCATGGGAAGCTTGTTGTAAAAGTGTATACATTGACCCATGAACGAGTTGCCTACTCTGTGGAGACGAGTGTGATGTACAGCAAGATTGTGTTTGTTCCTGGTATTTATATTATGAATATCGCTTATTTTCTTAAAATTCGAGATATTTTTATGAACATACATAAGATTTTCAAATATATATTGTGAAGCTACAATCAGAATGTTCACCTCTTTGAACTTTTCTCTAAGAGATTCTCTAGGACCAAGGTTGTAAATGGCTCAAACAGCCCTCTTCTGTAAAACAAAGATGGTATTGATGTCCGCACAAGTTCCCCAGAGAAGAATCCCATAAGTCATAAGACTATGAAAATAACTAAAATAAACAATTCTGGCTGTATCCACATCAGTTATCTGTCTAATTTTCTTAACAGCAAAGGCGGCAGAACTGAGTCTACCCGACAGCTTCTCAATGTGAGGACCCCATTGTAACTTGGCGTCAATAGTTAATCCAAGAAAAACTGTCGACTCGACAGGGATCAACTCTACTCCATTCAGTTGAACATTGGTACTTAGCTGCCTGACATTTGGCGTAGAAAATTTAATGAGTTTAGTTTTTTTTTTCATTTAAAAGGAGGTTATTTACATTAAACCAATGGACAACTTTAGAGAGTGCATTGTTAACTTCGTCAAAATTTGTTAGCTGACGCTTGACTTTAAAAATAAGAGAAGTGTCATCCGCGAACAATACTATGTTGTGATTATCCCTCACGTGATGAGGTAAGTCATTAATATAAATTAAAAACAAGAATGGACCTAGAATTGAGCCCTGCGGAACGCCCATGGTGACCACAGATCCTGCAGATCTCTTGCCATTAACATCAACCCTCTGAATTCGATTCCCTCAAACCATAATGGTACAATTTCCTGATAAGAGTATCATGATGTACGCAATCAAAGGCCTTGGACAAATCACAAAAAATACCAAGAGCATCTTGCGATTCCTCCCAGGCCCCAAATATGTTCTTTAGCAACGCCACGCCCGCATCTGTAGTTGAACGACCCTTTGTAAAACCAAATTGTTTCACGTGCAATAAATTGTGTAAGTTAAAGTGCCTCAACAACTGTTTCAAAATTAATTTTTCAAAAATTTTGCTCAATGTTGGTAATATCGATATTGGCCGAAAATTCGTGGGATCAGTTGTACTACCAGATTTGAACAGTGGAATTACTTTGCTTAGTTTCATCAAATCAGGAAATACGCCAGATGTGACACAAGAATTAAAAACAATTGCTAAGAAAGGTGCGATAACATCTATTATTGAAGCTACAGTGTATACTGACAAACCCCAATGATCGGCAGTTTTTTTCTCATTTTTTTTTCATTTCTGCCGCCAACGCTATAAGGGTACGCAGAGATGAATTTCGAACCACAGGGGCAAATGTTTCATTATAGTCAGTCCCCTAAACTTAACTAAAACCTTTCGCAACTAGTCGCGCCTTATATTTGACTATTGCACCGTGCGCGTCTCTCTTTATCTTGAACACCCATTTACATGGAATAACCCTTTTATTTGGTTTATACACTAATGTCCAAGTTTGCTTATTCAACAAGGCATTGTACTCATCATTCATTGCGGAGATCCAGTTATCTTTATCAACGCTATTAATAGCTTCACGATAACTTTTCGGATTCTCACATAACAAGTCATCACCGAGAGTGCCGTATGAATAATAATCTGGAGGCTTACGTACTCGTACAGGATATCGTCTTTCAGGATAAACATCACTGGATTCATTTGAAGGAACCAGAGACAGATTAGTTTGTTCACCCGATTGTGAAGACTCCACGTCACCTACATCACCCGTTTCATCAGTCGCGTCCACAAAAACCTCAGCTTGCTCTACCGGGGCCATCTCCACGTCTTCTGAAGTAGGTGAAGAAGAAGTAGAAGCAGATGAGATAGAAGTTGCCAGTGGCGATGTGGTATCTGAAGAAGTTTGTGAAAACCAGTTAATGACATTGGGACTCATAACAAGATCAGGCTGAACAGGCTTATCCTTTAATCCTGAAAAGTTATTTTCAAAAAACGTAATATCCCGTGACTTAATCAATCTCCGAGGGTTTTCCGCGCTACGGAAATAATAACTTCGTGGATCGTCTGAATATCCAATAAATATACATTCAGAAGCTTTCATATCTAGCTTAGTTCTTTGGCATGAAGGCACGTGAACTAAAGCTCGACAACCAAACACCCTTAAATGAGACAGGTTGGGTTTACTCCCACACCACATTTCATATGGCGTCTTACCATGAAGTGCACGATGAGGTGACCTATTCTTTAAATAAACACTGGTCTCAACAGCATCTTGCCAAAAAGCTTTCGACAGAGAGCTCTGTGCCAGCAAGGAACGGGCCTTCTCCACAATACTACGATTGCAACGTTCACTTACCCCATTTTGTTGAGGGCTATAAGGTACAGACGTTTCATGTCGAATCCCTTGAGCCTGCAAATAGTCTGTCAACTCCTTATTGACATACTCAGTCCCATTGTCTGACCGAAGGGTTCGAATTTTAATGCCAGTCTGTCTCTCAACAAGTGTTTGGAAAACACAAAAATACTTCAGAACTTCTGTCTTAGATGACATACAATATAGGGTTATAAAACGTGTATAATCATCTACAAAAATGGCCGGGCCTGCTTACCTTCTACACAAGGTACGCATGGTTCTTTGTCAACCTCAGTATACTCCACACCAACAGCTAGACCTTTTCTGAGTAGATCCATACCAATACGGCAGAGGTGCCCTAGACGCTTATGCCAAAGC
Organism: Sesamia nonagrioides; assembly: GCA_017933935.1. Classification (NCBI taxonomy): domain Eukaryota; kingdom Metazoa; phylum Arthropoda; class Insecta; order Lepidoptera; family Noctuidae; genus Sesamia; species Sesamia nonagrioides. Next base: position 1,862,007 of record JADWQK010000766.1, read on the forward strand.
TGAAACTGGGACAAATTAGTGTGAACATTATAAGCTGAAACACTTTGCGGCTTTACTGTACAATCTAAAGTGTACAATCCACCACAAATAGAACCATGTAAAACAGGACCATTTGTAAAAGAAACATCATTAGAATTATAAAAATTACAGCCATTACCATCAAAAACAACTGATAGACCTTTCTCTACTGCTTTTTTAACCGACAGTAAATTACAATCTAGATCAGGAACATGTACAACATTAGAAATCTTCTTGTAATTGGTATTTGTATCAATCGCAACGTCTCCTAAGCCCACAGCCGGCAAACTTTTACCATTTGCGACAGTTATCTTCCCATCATGGGGTTGATAACTATTAAACCATTCAGCATGTGGAGTCATGTGAGTAGTCGCACCAGAGTCGATAATCCATTTCTCAGATATCTGAACATTAGGTGCAGACAAAGCCAGTTCCGTGACACCATCCAAAACCAATTTCGTGACATTTCCTGAACTTGAAACAACTAATCCCTTATCCTTAGAACAACTTTCTGTAGAGCAACTCGCCTTTGCCTTTTTCTCCTTCTTTTTGAGAGGGCAATTAGGGCTCTTGTGCCCAGGCTTCTTACACATAAAGCAAATAACTTGTTTTGTTTGCAACGCAGTCACATCATCTTTAGTCTCCTTCGTCATTTCGCTCAACAACTTAGTCCTCACCAAATCTGTTGTGACTTCGACGCTCCCATTCTCAAGCGCCATGATCATGGGCTCGAAACGAAACGTCAGACCTCCCAATATAATTGCTGCCAGAGAACTATCTTCTATGGTCTTGCCAATATCGACCAGGTCTAGTGCTGTTGTAGTTATTGCGGTTAAGTAAGCCTCTACGTCAGAAAAGTCAGATAAGGAGTACCTGTACAACTTGCGTTCCATTGACAATTTACGACCCAAACTGCGATCCTCGTAGGATTTTTGAAGAGCATCCCACGCTTCTTTTGCGGTCTTAGCTGGTCGAACAATCGAAATAGCAGCACCATCTACAGTAAGGCATATCTTAGAAAGAGCCTTTTCATCCTTACGTACATCGTCGGGCGTCTTATTCCCTTCAAATGTTCCGCTTACTGTTTCCAATAATCCTTCATGCATTAACAACATTCGCATTTTAAATTTCCACACTGTGTATCCTTCTCTATTAGAAAGCATCGGAATACCATTTAGGGACATACCAGAAACTGCAGCAGACATGGTTACTAAGTGTATTTTCCACCACCAATCTCCTTTTAAATTTGATTGTAAAATATACAGAGCTTCGTGCTGATAACGTATGTTGGAATCTGTGTAATTTCTGGTATTGTTAAATAAATGTTGAAAAGAATAAAAACAGTAAAAACAGTATGTGATGGTTGCTATATTCGAAAGTAAGTCATTTTATGTTTCTTTTAATATTGACATTAGAACAAAATATCAAAAAAGTACTTAGTACTGAAAAGACCAAGTAGTTTTACAACAGATACTTATTACGACCACGTCTGCGGTGTCTCCCTAAAGAATAAATTTGAACATGTAGATGTACAATATGTAAAGAAAACCCTGCCGATCCGTGAAGGTATTCTTAGGTATCGATAATTGATCCAACTAATGGATACAAAGCCAGGCTAAACTTTAAAAAAATCCCCCTAAAAAAATAAATATTATTTCGCAAAAAGAGGTAACTTAATACATGTGCGGTAGGCAACCCTTCCGCGGGCGACAGCGGGCAGATCACGCGGCACGTGGTCGCATCGCTATACCGTAAAAATGGTGTTGGTTAAAACGTAAAAGGTTGGAATTAATTCGCGGGAAAATAAGAATATTTCAAAATTCATAAGTATTGTTACTATGATGATTACGTAAATTTTATATTATATTTGGTCATGTGTGTTACCTAATCTTTATTATCCTTATGGGTCGGACTGGGTTTTCTTTACATATTGTATAAGTCAAAGCGACATTACTTTTACAAACGAAAATTTTAAAGACCCGCTCCCTAATTGCGTAATACACTATTACTATCAATTGGAATCATCTTGCAGCATATTGCTAGTCCATTGCGTCATAAGTTCGAAAAATTTGTTGGTCAACAATGTAAACAACACTATGAATGTTGTTGAACTGTCATAATGAAACCCATTGCTACTGATTTGTTACGCAATTACCCTGCTGAGTTTTATTTTGTTTTGTCACCCAGATATATATTTTTTTTATAAATTATAATTTAGCGCTTGACCGCAATCCCGCCTGATGGTAAGCAGTGATGCGATCGATGATGGTAAAGCTCGCTAGCTTATTAAGAGCCTATTCACTCTAGCCTTGAAGACACTCAAATTGTAATGTGACAGACGTTTGGAACACTTTTGGGTCTTACCAATAAAATGTTCGTATGATAAATCGATTTTTAGCAATAATCCAATAATTACGCACACCCATCTTCGTCCCATTCTCAGAAAAATATCTCCGCCAGTAGATACTTTAATCTCCCCTTTTTTATCAAACAATTTTTCTGTGTAAACACACCTTAGAATGCATTTAATCTCAGTTTAATCTACTAGATTGCGGCAAGTCTTCCTTTGTTCTTCTACGATTTTCACACCTGCGCTTGGAGAAGAATTGATTAAGTATAAGTATTCCTACCTAGATAAACATGGTATTCAATTGAATCTGGCTAGACTGGGAACCGATACCAAGAAAGGAAAAAGCTTGGCAGATGATGGCCTTAACTTTTTTTTTTTTTTGTTCTGGATGGGAAATCATAAAATGACCTCTCCCGCTCTGGGCGGAGCGGAAGGGTGTGTCAGACTGCTACTGAATAAAAGCTACCCGTGTTCCTTCACTTGCCTGTCCGCCAGGGCCACGGTCAGCCCTGACCCAGAAGGCATAGGTCCTCCTAGACCCCGTCACGATGTGCTGACATCTCTTTGAGACGCGCGTGAAACGCTACGTGCCGTCGACCCGGGCCTGGAGTTAAAACTCATACTAGGCCCAGTATGAGTTTTCGAGAGTCGATATCGAGCGCGTTAGGCGCTCTCATTGGTTGAGAGTTCTTACAACCTTATAGCGGGCCAATCGATGAGACAAACGCGATCGATATCGACAATCGAGTCTCGTAATGAAAACTCATACTAGGCATACAGGTCTTTACCGGGTGGCGAGCTGCCCATCGCTTGCCGCCCGCGCCTGCGGTGGCCGGAAGTTCGATGGCCTAGACCTGACATTCAATTTCAATTGTAGATAATTGACTGAGATTATCATTCCATTTATGTTTGTGTTAAAGGACGGAAATAACAACGATTATATTAATTTAGTAAAATTATTAAAAGCGTGTTATGTCCCATTGCCTGCAGAAGTGATAAGAAAGAAGGAAAATGAAGATGTGAAGTGAAAGAATTCTTTCTGTTGCTTTCAGGGAGAAATTCGGAATACAGCTTTGTCTATGTGAACGAAAGAGTTTCATATCATTCCTAAATAGGAATGATATGAAACTCTTTCATTAATTTCTAGTTCGGTTACAGACGCTAAACTTTGTTATAATAGAAATTGTTGCCACATTGTAATGTAAACTAATACTAAGTTTTTCTAAATAAACTATTATTATTATTATTCCTGCATTCATCATTCATCAGGCCTATCGCAATTTGGCTTACCTTAATGGTAGGGCCTATTTAGTCGTAATTTTGGCCCAAAAGTATATTAATTTACTTTAATTAAGACGGTAAAAAAAACGGTAAAGATGTAAGTGACAGTGATGTGTATGTTTAGTCCATCAGTGACCACATATATTCAATATTGCCGAACTATGGGCATTGCTGATATTATTGTCTAATTTCAGCAATCTAAAAATTTCTTGAAGGAAATGATGAAGCTTCGTGATAGGTGATAATTATTTGAAATCGAAATCGACTAAATCTGAACATTATTTTAAATCAAACAAGAAGCTTAAATATCCTGTTAGCGCTGCTCTTGATAGTGAAAAGTGTGCATATTTTAAAACATATATTAATAATAATTTTAGGCAGCCTAATAAGTTGTGGAGTCACGTTAAAGCAACAATAAGGAGGAGGAGCCACTCACGTATTTAGGTGTTCTAATTTTCATAATTTACATTCCTATTACATACAACAGTACGTAAGGGTTATTGAAAAGTCCAGATTATTGTTGTAGAATTAATATAATAAAGCTTATAGTGATGATTATCACTATAAGATACTAAAAGATACTGTGAAAAATTATAAACACATTTCAGAACACCGAACTTATGCATATAAGTTCGGTGTTCTGAAATGTGTTTATAATTTTTCAGCATCTTTTGAGTTATCATATGAACTTCCACATAGCTACATTTCAGAGACAACATTATGACACTTATGCGCATAAACCAGCTCTCGTCTCTCATGGATTTTTTAAAGTCCAACCGAGATTTAGCTCTTGGCTACTAGCAGCAAAGAAGATCGCAGCCCGCAGGCGTTGTTTCCGTCGTACTACAATTTAAGTGTCTTCAAGGCTAGAGTGAATAGGCTTTTAATAAACTAGCGCGTTACCATCAACGATTGCATCACTGCTTTTCATCAGGTGGGATTACGGTCAAGCAGTAGTTCATAATTTATAAAAAAAGTAGATACCATTTATCTTGGCAACATCAAATAAAAATCTTGGCTGCAAGCGAGTTGTAAGTCAAACTTTTTCAGAACAAAAGCCCAACATACCTCGTCCTTCTAAGCCAACAATCAGGCCATAATATATTCAAATTACGGTACAGTATAGAGGGAAAAAAGAGGAAAAGTGCGACTCTGGTTCGTCCACGAAGTGTTCCTTACCGTTATTTAAAGTTTAACTTTTTTTTGAAAGTACTTAGAACAGTATAGAATAGTAGGTATAATTATTTTTTCCTTGGGATCTACAATTCTACCTGATTTACTCCTAACTCCAGGTCACAGAACACAATTACTCCTAGCGGAGAAGAAGGTCAACTTCATACAAAAAAGTAGGAACGAATTTTAGTTTGGAAGTGCTGCCATCTTAAGTTAGCCCAAGGTAAACTATGTCGGCGTAGTAGGGCGGGAAATTTAAACCACTTCATGATGACTATTGTATTTTAAGTTTTAACATTTTAATAGACACATCCAGACCAGGAGTGCAGCCTCGAGATTTTTTCCTCCTCTCGAGACCACCCTCTCGATCTGAATGTATCAGAAACGGAAAATAGAATGAATCTAGCCTATAGAAAAATACTTTGTAATATAAAAAATCTAACGGGCGCCGTCCATACAAATTACATTCATACAGAATGCAATGTGCGGCCGGTCATATGAAATAACAATATAACATAACTTGTAAAACGTTATCAACGTGCTAGATTCAATTCTAGTCCCTTTATTTTATCTGGGAATAGAAATTGGAAATAAAAGTATTGTTTAGCCAATATTTTATATATTACATGATATTTTTTATAAATTTCGTATCATCGTCATCGCATCTGCCATGGCAGAACTGAGGTTCACAAACACTGGTCACAACAGCCACAAAATAAATAGGTTCAGAATCATTGGTTCAGAGTCAATGTCTCACGAAAATCAACATTATTGTTAGAGTCACTATCTCACAATGCGAACCATGATTCGCGGAACTTTGTAAGTTGTAACACTTAGTACGGAGGAGCAGAGCTCGACTCAATTGTTATAGCACTTAATTACAAGCAAATCGATGAAATATGGAATTGTGTTTACATTGTTTACATCGGGTGACGCCATATTGTTTAAGCGGACGCCATGATCGGTCACGTGATTCAAGAGTGTAGCCATACAAATAAATTGAGATATTAATTTATATAGCAACATCGCCTAAAATTCAGCCCTTGTAGGTATTCTCAGGGCTTCCATACAAAGTTGACACCGGCTGCTCCAGGTGTTAGGAACTGGGGTAGCGAACCAGGTTACAAAGCAGTCTGGAACCGAAATGCCAAGTTAGCGTGCGATCTTGAAAACCATTTGATCCAAAAGTTGTGCAGCCCGTCCGATTCTGGAGACTTTCAATTGGGCAACGGATCGAGATATATATTGGGGACAGATGTAATAATCTTTTTATTATGTTCAATATATTAATAACAGACCTGAAATACAAGTAAATGTTAAATAGAGTCAAAGGGCGGTCTTGCGATAAGAGTGAGCTTTTAAAAAGAACCTTAGATATGATGGATGAGGGTCTATTTTTTACTTTTATTATTTGCTGTTGTCATAATGGCCACAGAAAATACTCACTGTCTTTGAATGTTTGTGTTATACTCACTACCGTGACTTGCGTAGGTCTTCTCTCTCTATCTGGTTGCAAAGATGTAAAGAGTGCTTATTTTAAACATTTATGCAACATACTTTCAAAAAATTATGACGTTTGAACAATTTTGAATGTTAATATCTCGAAAATTTAACGCCTTACGGGGTTTGGCCTGGTTTTGCCCAATTGTTTTTTGTTTGCACTGATATAAGCTATAGATTTATTTAAGCTATTGTCTTACAATGATAATCCATTTCATCTATCTATATGACTACTTACTAATAATTCCTATTCCTAAGTTTTTTAAGTGAATAGGCTTAATAAACTAGTGCGCTTTACCATCAACGATTGCATCACTGCTTACCATCAGGCGGGATCGCAGTCAAACACTAGTCTATAATTATTAAAAAAAAAATAGTAAAAAAATTGACTTCTGAATAAATAATAAACATAAAAATATCATGCATTATTGTGACACATGAAGTCTTTTGAAACACTCTATATGCGAAGCCAGTCCAAGTCTTACGTTCCAAGGGCACGCGCAATGGAGCGGAGAGATCTTTACCAGAGTTCATTTACCCTAGCTTAAAAATTAAGATCTAATTAATGTCTAATTTGAAAAAAATATACTAATATTGCCTCCATTCCCATGATCAATCAAAACGAAGCAACAGTGGGATAGCCAGGCTTCATAAAATAATCTTCATTATGCTTTCAAGTGTCTATCTATTGGGGTTCATATGGAAGATACAGATTTATGACAGACGGCAGACGATGATTAGACAGCTTCTCATAGGTTCAGTGGAGTAATAAAGACCCGACGGCACCCTTCGTTTACGGAACCCAAAAAAAATCACTTTCTTCCCAAGTCTAATCCGGTTCGTTACATTCAGGATAATTTGACAGTAAGAAACTGTAGGGAATGAACTGAAATCCTTCGGTAATGCCAAATTGTCAGGTTGCGTGTGTCGGATATAGCAATATGAGATTTTGTGCCAAGAGAAATATGTATAACTTGTGAGGCTTTTAAATTTCGGTGCGGTAGCGTTTTATCTTGTGGTTTAGGTGCGGTTGGCTGAATTTAAATATGACATGTGGACCCAGATTTGTTTGCAAATCACTGTGCACTTTATTATTTTCATTAAATCCTACTAATATTATAAAGGCGAAAGTTTGTAAGTATGGATGTATGGATGTTTGTTACTCTTTCACGTAAAAACTACTGAATGGATTTGGTTGAAATTTGGCACAGGGGTAGATAATAGTCTGGAATAACACATAGGCTACTTTTTATCCCGGAAAAATATGCAGTTCCCGTGGGATACGAAAAATATTAGTCCACGCGGGCGGAGCCGCGGGCGAAAGCAAGTTAGAAAATATTACTTCGACTTTGTTTGTATGACGTACTACACATGAATTTGATATCTAATCATGGAATGTAAGTCGAAACAATATTTTCTAATTGATAAGGTTTTTAGTTTTGGTACCTACATTTTACATGAGATCTTAATAATAATTAATTGGTATCTCAAAAACGAGCGCCAGAATATCAAATTATTTTCCATATCTTAAAAAGTCATGCCAATACACCAATAGATCAAATAAAAAGTAAGCTCAAACACACACACACACACACACAATCGCTTGATAAATACATCATAATGTATACGTACTATTTAGAATTAAGCTAACTAATATAAAAGTTATGTATAGTTATTTTTTTTATAAATTATAAACCAGCGCTTGACCGCAATCCCGTCTGATGGTAAGCGGCGATGCGATCGTTGATGGTAAAGCGCGCTAGTTTATTAAGAGCCACTATTCACTCTAGCCTTGAAGACACTCAAATTGTAGTCCGACGGAAACACCGCCGCCGGCAAGTTATTCCAGTCCCTTGATGTACGCGGTATAAAGGCGGAGGCGAAACGCTTCGTCCGGATCGTAGTAGTGTTAACAACGTGAGGGTGGAAACTCGCCGTACGACGGGTCATCCGATGGTGGAACGGAGATGAGGGAATTAAATCATGCAATTCCCTCGCACACTCCCCAAAATGCATCCTACCATAGTTGAGAAATAAATAGGTAATTTATTATTATGTATGCAATGCTAGGCCGTATTCGCATAGCTGTCGCAGTGATACCTAAAGGAGCATTGAATTAAAATAATAAAACAGTTAACTATTAAGAAAACAACTGTTATAAAACAGTTAAGGTAACAAAACCATGGAAGATGTAGAAGTAGGTAGCTATAGTATGACTGTATGAATGCATCTGACGAACCGACTGTCGCGTCCAACGCTAACTCAATTTCAAAGGCACAAACACAAAACCTTCAAAACAGACGAAACACACAGAGAAACAGATAGTCGAATCAGAGTGCGTCAGTTTATACAACGCAATATGACGGGGAACACAATTGTTACCGAACTTCCCCCGTCCATGCTATTGACGCGTCCGAAACGCACAATGCACGCGAAAATTTGCATACAGATACTGAGATATACTCACATGTAGATAACTCTCCAGACTGTCGATAATACGTATGAAGTGGGATGCGGACGAAATAGATTTAACTTCTGATAATGGTTTGGGTGGACGGAGGTAATGCAACTATGTTTAGTACGCCAATGTAAAAATAAATAAATTGCAGCGATTTCGGCAACGGAAATGTTGCATCTTTTCATCGATTAGGAGGAATAAAACAGAACAGAATACACTTGTACACCATATAAATTATTCAACATAAATATAAAGACTTTACAAAGGGTAACACAATGGGCGGTCTTTTAGAGAACAACCTTTGGATGGAATACTAATAAAAGGCAAGGAGAGAAATAATGTAGGTAGTTCTTAGGAGTGTTATTTAAGTCACGGGGGCAGTGCATGTTCATAGATATCACATGACTTCGCATATTTAGTTATATTGTTGCTAGGACATTCTCAGCATAAACCATGAGAACACTTCAATGCTAGATCTCCGAACAAACTTGGTTGCTAAAGATATCTTTTTTGGTTTCACGTTGGTAATCTTCGTGGCCCGTAGGATCGACGGGTTCTCGAGTGGTGACCACGCACCGAAAGACGCAGCGTGAGTAGGCCCCCGACAAGGTGGACCAACGACCTGGTGACTGTCGCGGGAAACCGCTGCATGCGGGTAGCGCAGGACCAGTCGTCGTGGAGAGCCTTGGGGCAAGCCTATGTCCAGCAGTGGATGTCTTTCGGCTAAAATAATGAATCCTCTTGGGCTTCCTCTATCTTGTAGACGAGAGACGGCTCTATCGGACTCTTACCTGCTGAAACCATCACGGCGTTTCACATCTACCTATAGCCGGGGGTGTGGGATCCGCATAAGCAGTCACCGCACCCTGACAAGTTTCCTTGCACACTTAAGAAACATTTCTCCTGGCGCACCGTCCTTGAAGTAAGCTCTCTGGAAGAGCGGTTATAATGCATAAACTGGAATATTCCGGACTTGTATACGCACGCACCACGAAAGGACAGGTCCGTTTCACAGTTAGACGTCATAAATTGCACAGACGTCTGAGTTTCTCATGATGTTTAACTTAAGAGCTGAAGCGAGTGTTTCCATGCCTGATACAGTTTTACATCTTAGTTATAATACTAGACTTTTATCATAGCACTAGCTACCGCCAGCGACTTCATCGCGTAGAGTTAGTTATGCTCCGCTCCAATTGGTCGCAGCGTGATGTTAGATAACCTAAAGCCTTCCCGGACTAATGGACTATCCAACGCAAAAATATTTTTTTAAACGGGACCAGTAGTTCCCGAGATTAGCGCGAACAAAAAAACAAACAAACAAACATACAAACAAACTCTTCAGCTTTATAATATACTAGCGGCCGCCAGCGACTTCGTTCGCGTAGAAATAGTCAGGCTCAGCTCCTATTGGCAATATGTACGGCTGCGTTAGCTCCCGATTTCGCAACATTTTTTGTTACTGCTCTGCTCCTATTGGTCATAGAGGGATGTTATATAGCCTAAAGCCTTCCTGGATTAATAGGCTATCCAACGCAAAAAGAATTTTTCAAATCAGACCAGTAGTTCCTGAGATTAGCGCGCACAAACAAACAAACTCTTCAGCTTTATACAATATGTAAAGAAAACCCTGTCCGATCCGTGAAGGTATTGTTAGGTATCGTTAACTGATTCTAATAATGCCTATAAAGCCGGGCTAAACTTAAAAAAAATCCCCCAAAAAAAATTAATATTATTTCGAAAAAGCGAGGTAACTTAATGCATGTGCGGTAGGCAACCCGATAGCCCCGCCCCCTTTCACCCGCGCATACATGCGCGGGTGAAAGGGGGCGGGGCATGCGGCACGTGGTCGCATCGCTATTCGCTCCGCCACAAATGGTGTTGTCAGTTTTTTAAAAATTACTAAATTTCGGGGAAATTGGAATTAATACCCGGGAAAAAAAGATTATTTCAAAATTCATTATTATTGTTACTGTGATGATTATGTAAAATTTTATATTATATTTGGTCAAGTGTTTACCTAACCTTTATTATCCTTATGGGTCGGACAGGGTTTTCTTTACATATTGTATATTAGTATAGATTAGTATAGATAGCATAATCGGCATGTTCCCACTGTTGCACACGGAACTTCCCTCTGTGAAATGGAGTAGACCAGCGTTTCCTATCAGTTGGGTCGCGACCTATCATCGGGCATCGGGTTGCCAAAAAAAATACCGGGTCGCAGCATTATGGAGGCAATGCTAAGAGTTCAAATAAGTATATACTAGGAAATTGTCGTTTTATTTCTTGACTAACAAGACTACAACACTAGTTTAGCTCAAAAGAAATATAGAAACCGACTTGAAGTCGAACCAGACCTCAGGAAATTCATGTAATCGGTTACGACGGACTTGGATGCCTGGGTCATAAATAAACAGATTCGTACTTCTCACTGATTATTGTAATACATACATATTAGTAATATTTGTGTTTTATTTTATTAACTACCGATTTTATTTAGGTTCTAAAACTTAAATGGGTCACGAAGGAGGGGTATGAAATTTACTGGGTCACAGTAAAACAAAGTTTTGGAAACGCTGGAGTAGACTGTAATTGTGGCGCTCGCGCTTGCGAAATCGAATCTGCGATTTTTTTTAGTTCTATAATACTCGGGTATCCTCACGATGTTATAAAATTCGAATTTAGTTAAATGTAAATCACAGGACGCGGGTTTAGTACGGTTTGGTGCATAGGTTATTCAGTCTCTACCTATTCGATATACGTACTTATTGCGTTTTCTAAATATTCAGAATTATTCATTTCAGATATATTTTATTATTATTTTTAGATCCAAGAATATTATTATTACTTTTATTTTTCTGTATTTCTCAGGCATAATCATATGCGCTCTTCTTTCATCACTTACGGCACCTCATCTGTTTCATAGCAGCTAGCACGGTGAATAAAGTAATTTAATAGTCCCCGATAAGATGAGCACTTGTCGACTCCACGCCAGCTTTCGTCTCGCGTACATCTAACGTTTTCCTATGTTATTAGTTGGAGGAATTTTAGAATATATGGAGTCGTATTTTCTGTTTTATTTTGCACCTCTGGTTGTGCTTCGTATTCTGAATGTGAAGATTTGGGATAATGTTTGTCAGCTATCGTTTTATTATTGGCATTGGTTCTACGAAAATTTTATCTTACTAATATTATAAATGCGAAAGTTTGTGAGGATGTAGGTATTGATGGTTTTTTTTTTACTTTTCACGCAAAAACTACACAACGGATTTTGATGAAATTTGACACACAGACAGTCTATAACCAGAACTAACACACAGGATTTTGTACGGATATTCAAACCGCATGGTCAGCTATTATACAAGAAGAAGCAAATAAATGTTATCTATGGGGCTGTACATACCTACTCATTAATTTTCTGCCTTTAGAACATAACGATTTTTTTCTGAAGTACGTACGTGACTGTGAACCATGGGGCCTAGACAAAATCCCCTTTCTGTAAGCGTTAACGCCAATGGAAAAGTCAAAATGTATGGAGTTGACGTTTGCTTACCAAATGTCACGTAACTACTGCTAAATTTCAACAAAGCACTATTCGTCGTGCGGAAAGGAATGTCGAAGCGAGCGTGACAGATAAACGACAAAATTGTTCATCAAAATGGTAGACAAAAGCCACTTTTGCCAAACGCTAATGATATTTTAACGAGTTTCCTTGAAAGAATGCTAAGCATTCCATACAAAACCGTTGTTTTCTTCTGAACGTACATAGTAGTCCCTTATACCACCCAGGTCTCTAGAATTTGAGGGTACATTATTTCACAATATTAGTATTATTTAATAATTCAAATATAAACTACAATGCATAGTTTATGTTTCTTTTTTTTTCAAGTAATAAAAATTAATATTAATCAATCTGTACATCAGGATTGATTCGGCGATTGATCCAATCACGATTCTAGTAAAGACAGAGTCGTACAACATTTAGTTAAAAAAAGGTTTGGAAAACTTGGAACTTAGTGCCATACGACTTCACTCAATTATAGAATACTATTCCTACACATAAGCAACCATCAATCAAAGTGTAACCAAAACAAAAACTTCACCAGGAAAGATTTACCAATCATCATCATCAACTCAGCGTTAATCTCAGTCGCATCCGAAGCTTTTTCAGCTTTGGAGTCTGGGGTCTACTTAACCAGTATTACTGCTGATTTTGGTGAAACTTTGAAATTTTCCGCTAAGCGACTGCCGTCAGACCTGGTGGTCAGGCGAGGACAGTCTTCGTTGGGAGGTGGACAACCCGTAGGCGATATCGAAGCATTGCAGTTAGACCAATTGTTGGATTTTTGAGAGATTCAACAACCGAGGCACGACCGGACTAGTGCAAATATTCACATTCATGCATTCAAATATTTGTACTGCGGTGGGATCAAACCCGCGCCTCCTCGCGCAGCGGCCGCGTTCGCTGCCGCTACGCCACGGAGGCTGTCCTGTCAGTAAAGATTTACCAATATCCAATCAAATCCAATATCGAAGCATCCCAAGTATCCAAGACTGTAATCAAAACCTCAAAATTGCCCGAACCTGAACCAACAGCCCCTCACTAAAACTAATAAGCAAACATATTCAAATTCACCCACGTCCCTATTCTATAAACGTCAAACCACTTTCGTACGCTTCGACGACTTAACGCCAATCCGCCAATCACAGCTTAGCGACACCCAATACAGACGGGCTCACGGATTAATTGAATATATTTGCATTTCATCGTGGTTACATTTCCATTTGTTTCGCATTAACGTATAAGGAATAGTGATGCGAGAATGTAATTTCTTTTCTTTTAGGTTAATTGTGTTTCGACTATTTAGAAATACTTAGTAAGATTTATAACATTTTTACATGCTTTTACTTGTTTTTCTTAGCTTCACTGGTATGTGTGTTTGCTTGCTTGCTTGTTTGTTTGTTTGCTTGTTTGTTTGTTTGTCCATCTCTAACTCTTTGGACTACGAGTGAGCGGCTCATTATTGCAAAATGTCCCACCGTTTTCAATATGTTCGTTCGTTAATTTTTTTTTAAGAATATCGAACTGAAAAGTTGCAAATAAATATAGTTTATAAAACTAAAAATACATGCTTTTAATAAATATCAAACTAAAGAGTAAATAATATTTTTTAAAAAGCGTGAGGCGCTTTGATATACAAAAAATAAACAAACTTAGTCCCAGAGATTCTCTTAGAGAAAAATTCAAAGAGTGATCATTCTGACTGTAGCTTCACAATATATATTTGAAAATCTTTTGTATGTACATAAAAATATCGAATTTTAAGAAGATAAGCGATATTCATAATATAAATACCAGTAACAAACACAATTTTGCTGTACATCACACTCGTCTTCACAGAGTAGGCAACTCGTTCATGGGTCAATGTATACACTTTTACAACAAGCTTCCCATGGACATTCGAAACTTACCCATTAAACGATTTAAAAACGATATAAAGGCCAAACTTTGCAAAAAGATGTTTACACAGATTATTTAGAAGACAAAAAAGCTTGGGACTGAGCTGCTCGCTCTGCTAAGCATTGTTATTAGGCAATATGCGTAATTATAACGTAAATTATTGTAAACATTTTCATTTTTTTCTCAGAGGTAGTCAGTTAGAAAATGCCGGCTACATCTAATTTGTCTAATTTGTTTTTAATTGTGGCCAAGCACTAGGTTATAATGAAAAAAAAAAAAAAAAAAACAAAAACTTATGCTTACTTATAAGCGTTCGTAGAGCGAATTTGAGTATCAATACAAACCATTCCAGCACCCTAATTGAGTAACCCACTGTTACTGTCTATGATATTCTCACGGGATTAAAAGTTATACGAGTGAAACTGGGCGCAGCTAGTTATAATCCTACTTGCTACTCATATTATAAATACGAAAGTTTGTATGGATGTATGTATACAATATGTAAAGAAAACCCTGTCCGATCCGTGCATGTACACCTACAAAAATGGGTTAAACATAAAAACGAAATCACAAAAAAATAAATTATTATGTCGCATAAGGAGGTAAATTAATACATGTGCAGTAGGCGATACATGCCCGGGTGAAAGGGCAGGGCACTCGGCACGCATCGCTATTCGCTCATATAATACCCGTGTTGTCACTTATTAAAAATTTACTAAATTATGGGGAAGTTGGAATTAATTCGCGGAAAAAATAGATTATTTCAAAATTCATTATTATTGATACTATGATGATTGAAATTAAGTAATATTACATTTGGTCATGTGTTTACCTAACCTTTATTATCCTTATGGGTCGGACGGGGTTTTCCTTCCATATTGTAATGTATTTACTGTTTCGCGGTAAACTACTGAACGGATTTGGATGATATTTGGCACTTAGATGGTTTATTACCAGGATTAATAACACTACTAATTTTTTCGATATTCGCACGTCATATACGGGTGAAACCGCGGAGAGTAGCTAGTAGTACTATATTTGTATGTTGTTTATTCTATCACGCAAAAACGGCTAAACTGATTTGGATCAAATTTCACATACCACCAGATTACCATCTGAATTAACACAAAATGTATCCTTTTACTCGGTCTGTAAGTTGCTCTTGGATAATTTTCGACCTTGTCACGAGCGAAGCCGCTTGCAAAAGCCAGTCAACAATAATAATATACATAGTTACTTAATTTTACGTCTTCATCATAACTAAACCTGCTTCATATTTTATGACAGACAGACACTAATCTCTACTAACAGTTGATACAATAACGGACAGTTTGCAGCCTGAGGATCTTCTTAGAACCTTCTCATGATTAGATGAATGAATAACGTAAATAGCTTAACACTACTTTGGTAATTGTATATTTACTAGCAGCGCCACGCGGTTTCACCCGCGTAGGTTTCGATATGTTTCTTTTTATATGTTCCGCTCCTATTGGTCGCAGCATGGTGTTATATGATGTTATTGCTTAAAGCCTTCCTGGATTAATGGGCTATCCAACGCAAAAAGATTTTTTCAACTCGGACCAGTAGTTCCTGAGATTACCGCGTTCAAACAAACAAAGAAACAAGCTCTTCAGCTTTATATATTAGTATAGATATGTTTGTAAATGCACCCAGGATATAAGAAAAATCCTGGTGTGAGGCAAATATTAAAAAAAAAAGGTTTACACACACGTCCCTATTCCATTGACGTCAACCCACTTTTATACGCTTCGACGACTTTTTTTTATTTAAAACTAGCGCTTGACCGCTATCCCACCTAATGTTAAGAGAGGAATCTAGTGCCGAGGAATTTGGAAAATAGGTATTTGAAGAAACTATTGCCGTCGCGCTGCTTCCAACCTTTCCCGGTAAAGTGCGAAAAGGACAGTTGCAGCTCAGGCCGATTTTACCTTTAAAAACGTTGACTAAAAGACGTTTCGTATTTCGCTGTTTTCTTTTTCAAAACACAACATATCTCAATTATTTTTATATGAAAAGTATAGATAGCTATACTTTTAGCTTTTTTAATTTTCTTTCTTGTCAAAAACTTATCACGTTTGTCTAATAGTCATCTGAACATCACGGTAAAACTGGGTTATTTTTCGCGATTTTGAAGTATCTTATTTCTTTTATTAATTAAGATTCGGAAAAAATTAAAAAATTTAACGATAGAGGCACGTATAATCAGGGTGTAAAATTGTAGAAAAAAATTATTGCTCCAAAAGCATTATCCACAAAGAACAACAACAGCGGAATACGTTTGTATATAGAAAGCAGCACTAGAGTTCCCTCTTAAGCAGTGATGCAATCATTGATGGTAAAGCGTGCTAGTTTATTAAGAGCCTATTCACTCTAGCCTTATTTATTTCAATACTAGCTATCCGCCCGTGGCTTCGCTCGCCTGGAGTTCGGTTATATCGCGCTTTTTAGATTTCCCTCGGGAAGATCAAATTTTTCCGAGATAAAAGGTAGCCTATGTCCTTTCCCAGGGTCTAAAGATTGTCTGTACCAAATTTCATCAAAATCGGTTGGGAAGTTTAAGCGGGAAAGCGTAACAGACAGACAGACAGACAGACAGACAGACAGACAGACAGACAGACAGACCGACAGACAGACAGACAGAGTTACTTTCGCATTTATAATATTAGTATGGATAGTATGGATAAATAAGTACCCTAATTGCGTAAAACAATATTACGATCAATTTCAACCATATAATTGCTAATCCATTGCTACATAATGTCCAAAAAATGTGTCAGCTCAACAACGTAATAACGCAATGAATGTTGTTGAACTGTCAAAATGAAACCCATTGCCACTGATAGTGTGTTACGCAATTACCCTGCAGATTCTTATGTTCCCACTGTTGGGACACAAGTGGCAAGTAATTGGCTGAAAACGACTACGTGGGCCCAATGTGGGTTGGTGATGTGACACGTCTTACATTTATTTGGTTCTAGAACATTTTTTTTTTTTTATTATTTATAAACCAGCGCTTGACCGCAATCCCGCCTGATGGTAAGCAGCGATGCGATCGTTGATGGTAAAGAGTGCTAGTTTACATGAAATGATATGATATGACATCCTCACAGTGTTTTCTTCAACGTTTTGAGAGTAGTGGTGATGAAATAAATGACACATAGAAAACTGTTTGACTGCTTTTGAACCTAGGAGGCTACTCGTAAGCTAAGGTAGGTACCATTAGTTTATCCGTGTGCAGTTTCTGGCCTGCCATCGGACGCGTCCCCAGGTGGCGGATAGGGGAACGGCCCCCAGATATGGGGGTTACCGGTTTACCGGCGCGGACCAAAACCAGATGCGGGGACCGCTTCGGCGGTCACACGTGCGGCGGGTCGGCCACCACTCGAGGTGGCTGACGTGACCCGAACTCCGGGTCACCGTCGGGCAACCCGGTCTCCTCATTGAGAGGAGCTGGGGGCCCCGTTTGCCTCCGGGCAAACGAGTGGGGCTAAGAGGAAGGACACCTCGCTAAAAAACCCTTGGCTGCTGCGTCTTCTCGCACAAAAAGACGTACCCAGCCCGGCCCCTCCCTGTGGAGTGGAGGGACCACTGTGGGCCCGCCCTAGGCGGGAATCGCCGGCGGGGGATTGGTAGTTAGGCTGTGCCATTTTCCCATGACCCCGCCACTCAGGCGATGTCGTTGTGCCGCTGTGGGTTTAGTGGGTATTCCCGGCTTCGGCTGGGCGAGTCCCACACACGCCCTTCGGGGTATGGTGCGTAAATGCATTACCACAGCGTCAAAAAAAAAAAAAAGAAAAAAAGAAAGGTACCATTAGTTTACAGCAGGTGGCGCTTCGGCCCGCACTTTAGCGGGCTGTCGTCGCGCCTGCTGAAGGCTGCGGGAGCCCTCTCATGGCTGATGCCAAACTTGGGAGGGCCCAGCAAGCGGTGCCGGCGTCTATACGCCGGCATACTGCGGAGTATGGCCCTTTATGGGGCCCCGATTTGGGCGGACTCCCTCCATAGGAGGGAGAACCTCACCGCCCTTCGGTCGCCCCAAAGGGCCATCGCCCAGCGGGCATCGCGGGCCTACCGCACGGTGGGCTTCGCAGCGGCGTGCGCTCTGGCGGGCACCCCGCCTTGGGAGCTCGAGGCGTGGGTGCTCGCCAGAGTGTACGAGTGGACGGCGGGGCGCAGGGCGCTGGGCGAGCGTCCGGCCCCAGAATTGAGGGAGGCCGTCCGGCGGGAGGCGAGGGTCGCTCTTGTCCAGCAGTGGACGCAGGACCTCGCCTCTGCCGTCTTCGGCCGCCGTACCCTCGACGCCATCGGGCCGGTCCTGGAGGACTGGCTCGACAGGCGTCACGGGTTCCTCTCCTTCCGTCTGGTGCAGGTACTCTCCGGTCACGGCTGCTTCGGCAGGTACCTGCACCGGATAGGACGAGAGGAGACACCGTCGTGCCACGGTTGTGGCGCGGCGGAGGACACGGCGGAACACACCCTCGCGGTGTGCCCGTCGTGGGCCGTGCCGCGCCGCGATCTTGTCACGGCGGTTGGAGGGGACCTCTCGCTGCCCGCCATCGTCAGAGAGATGGTGGGGAGCGAGGAAGCTTGGGTGGCGATGGCCTCCTTCTGCGAGGTCGTGATGTCGCAGAAGGAGGCAGCGGAGCGCGAGCGGGAGGAGGATCCCCTCGCTCCGGCGCTCCGCAGGCGGCGTAGGGGAGGAGAAGGCGGGATTTCGCCCGCTTTCTCCCTCCCTGAGGTGAGCGGCGGGCGTGAGGCCGACGCCCGCCTTACATCGCTCACCATGCGGGAGCCACGGCCCCTCCCAAGGAGGGGCAATTGAGGGCCCGCCTTACCAGGCGGGTTTCGCCGGCGGGGGAGAGGTAGTTCAGGCTGCGCTAGTTTCCCACTCCCCCGCCACTATGGCGATGCCGGAGTGCCGCTGTGGGTTTAGTGGGTATTCCCGGCTTCGGCTGGGCGAGTCCCACACACGCCCTTCGGGGTAAGGTGCGTAAATGCATTCCCACAGCGTCAAAAAAAAAAAAAAAGGTACCATTAGTTTACTTTAAATCTTTTCAAATAATGGTTATGGGTAGCTTTTGTTACAGAAAACAAAGGTTCTGTTCTGACCTCTGCCGTCTGTATCTCTCAAATCTTAAAAAGACAGAAAAGCTATTCAAAGCTTTTAATAGTAGGCTGCTTTTAGTACTTTTCCAGTGTACAGGAAAAGTCAATATTTTAAACCTCCTACTAACCTTTGTTGACGTGAGACGTCGTTTTACGGATAGAAGCTTTGAAATTGAAGCGAGCAGGATATTTCGCCAGACATAGTGATGTGGGGTGACAGCCTCCGTGGCATAGCGGTAGCGAACGCAGCCACTGCGCAAGGAGGCGCGGATTCGATCCCCGCGGAGTGCAAATATTTGTATGCATGAATATGAATATTTGCACCGGTCTGGTCGTGCCTCGGAAAGCACGTTAAGCCGTTGGTCCCGGTTGGTATACGAACATCTAATGGCAGTCGTTACGGGTTGTTGGAGCCCTCAAAAGCCCAAAAATTGGTCTAGCTGCAATCAGGTCTGCAAATGTGGAGGTCAGATGGCAGTCGCTTCACGGAAAATATCGAAGTTTAGCCATAATCAGCAGTTAGACCGATAAAGCGGACCCCAGACTCCAAAGCTGAAAAAGCTTCGGATGCGACTGGGATTAACGCTGTGATGATGATGATGATGATGATGAGTGATATGGGGTGGAAATTGTGGTCAAGTTAACTAACAGCGTTGTATTTGCCAAAAATGCATACAAATATAAATTAATGGAAATGTTACTTTGATTTCTATACAATAAAGTACAAGTTACGCAGCAATATCAAATATTTTTTATAACTTTTTCAATTTGCTCTAAAATAAACTTAATTGTCATTAAATTAAAACTGATATTTGTTTAACTTAAAATCTTAGGTGATGTGGGTGTATGTAGAGCTGGACATTTTGACTATAGAATCCGACAGGCTATCATCGTCTCGAACAAGATACATTTCAATAACCTGATTTGGATTTCGGAAAATAGGTGTCGAAATTATTATGATCGTCTAGTATGGTATGAGGAGAGAGGTATGAGGAGCAGCGTGTAAAGCTGCACTAGAACCGTGACCATGGCCGTCGCACAGGCAAGTTAAGAAACACGGGTGGATATTAGTCAGTAAAAGTCTGACACACCCTTCCGCTCCGCCCAGAGCGGGAGAGATCATTTGATGATTTCCCATCCCATCCAGCAAAAAAAAAAGCTGGCCTCATCCTCCATATAAAAAGGAGGATCGTCCGACCAGACTGGGAATTTCTGGCGAGTCACTTTGCCCGCCGTTTGATGTCGCGAACTTGTATGCATGCTAGTTGCACAGAAAACTCTGCTTTCGAGATGCATGAAATTCGCGTGACGTCATTATGACGCGTTGCGCGTATGTAGCGTTGTAGGTACCAGTACGATTTAAACAAAAAAAAATTCAGTTTCTGGACTTGTGAATGTCGTTATGAGGATTCTTAATTCTTCCAGGATTGCCGTAGGTCGTCCAACCTACGGGAGATTGCAGAGAAGACCAGTAACGAGGCTGTTTATGATGAACCTAACTTGACATATTCATTGTAGCTCTGCTTACTACTTCAAACAATTTCAAGTTTCATTTTGACAGTTCGTTGTTCAGCAAACTCTTTCTTGGTGGTAGGTCATAACATTGGCTGCCGGCAGAAGTTACCACCTACCAGACAAAGTCTTGCCGCCAAGCGATTCGTCGTGTTCCGGCATGATGTCTGGTGAAGCCGTACGGAGGACGGGTCTGAGCAGTTGTGTTTCGATGTGTGGCGGGTACGATGCGTCAATTGTTGTTGTGTCGGGACATTGTTCGTGGAGAGTCTCCAGATCAATCTCCCTCTAGCGCAGCTTCGTTTAGTCGTATTGGTCTTGGGTTTAACATTGCATCACGTTTTTTTTTTTCCGGTTGGAAATCTTCAATGGATGTCCGCCGCCCTGGGGTGGGCGACGGGGTCTGTCAGACTCTTATTGACACCACCCTGGTATCTCTTCTATCACGAGCGCGCGTGGGGCCGCGGGAGTTTAAATTCTTCCACGGCCTCACACCCTCGTGCTGGCCCGGTCTGTCCGGGCCTCGTCTCCTGCACGGGGTAGTGAAGTCTCAAACTACCCCGTGCATCGCCTCAGAGGCGCGCGCCGTCATTCCGAATTGGGTCCATCGAATAGGGGGCGCTTCCCCATGTCCCTCGCCCCTGGACCCATTCATGGGGGGCGGAAGAGGGCGTTATCCGCCCTTCTTCGGCGCCCGGTGCGTCTTCTGCGGCCCGAGAAGGGAGTTGAGAACTCCCTCTCCCGTTCCGCAGCTTCCTTCTGCGACATCACTTCCTCGCAGAAGGACACCACCGCGTCCCACGACTCTGCGCTACCGACCATCCTCCGCACTACCGCCGGCAGCGTCAGATCGCCTCTTACTTCATTTGTCAGGACACGGCGCTGCTCCTCCCAAGCTACACACTCGGAGAGCGTGTGCTGCGCCGTGTCCTCATTGGACGCAGTGGTGGCACCGAGCGTCCGGCTCCCTGCCTAAGCGACGCAGGTACTTGCCGAAGCAGCCGTGCCCCGACAGTACCTGCATCACCCTAAACGACAGAGAGCCGTGCCTTCTCCCGAGCCAGTCGTCGAGTAGTCATCCTTCCTATTCCTTAGTTTTTTAAGTGAATAGGCTTAATAAACTAGTGCGCTTTACCATCAACGATTGCGTCACTGCTTACCATCAGGCGGGATCGCAGTCAAGCACTAGTTTATAATTATTTAGAAAAAAAAATGCTATTTTCGTAGAAATAAGTCAAGACTTGATGTTTACGACGTCAGAGTCGCTTACTATGTGATGTCGTCTGTTTGATCTTTTATATCTTGACGTCACGTCTCCATAATGCCAGGAGTATTTAACAAACTTCATGAACTCAAGCGTGGCAGTGCATACATTATTAGTTTTAATACTACGAGTACGCTACGAGCAAAGCTCCAAGCTTCTGTCTCTTCTTGTACTTCTTGATATTTTATTTATAGGAAGTACTTTAATGTTACATGTGGTGTTCACTATAATCACTTATAGGGGCTTTGAGGTTTGAAGTAAAACCACCAAATTATCAGTAAGTACACACAGCTTAAGGGGCACGTCTAGTCGCCACTCGGGATAGAGTGGGAATGCCTTGAGGTGCTACATTAAGCTGTGTGCCACATTTAATTGTATATACATCACATCTCTTCCTTTTTATATGTTAATTGATGTTTAACAATATTTATCATTTAAACGTTAATTACTTTATAAAGTAAGATAACAATTTGAGACATTTAATTTCAATCCATTAAGTTTAAAGTAGCCACTAAAACATTTAGAAAATAATTACGTTTTAAGTACAGTTCAATATTTCACATTAAGCTACAATCATTAAACAGTACCTATACAGTATGAATTAAAATTATTTATCTGATATAGTTCTTCTTTTACCTGATAAGATAACAATTTTAAACATTTAGATTAGTTCTTATTTATCTGATACGATAACAATTTTAAACTTTTACGTTAGTTCTTCTTTATCTGATATGATAACCATTTTAAACATTTAGATTATTTCATTAAGTTTCACAAATTAAGTTTCACAAATAATTGTGCTTTGAGTATAATATAGTACATAAATATTTCGCATGAAGCTTACAATATTTATACAATCGTTAATATGTGAATTCTTCTTTATCTGACGCTTCGTGATCGAGAGCGTTTCACATAAATATTTCGCATGAAGTTTACAATATTTACACAGTCGTTAACATTTGAATTCTTCTTTATTAGACGCTTCGTGATCGACAACTTTTCATTGACCCTCTACCTTTTGGTGTACGATGTTCAGTCTGTACTCTTTACCAGTTTCATCATTTCTTGTATTTATATCGCTTCTTTGAGCATTTGTGTAACTGTATGCGGTGTGTGATTAAATTCTTGAATCAATTTGTTTTCATTTATAGTGTTCTTATTATGCTTTTCGTCAATTTCTAATTCTATGTATGTAGGTTTTTTCTTATCTTCGTTTAATTTAACCTCCCTTTTTTTCTGTCTGTCTTCTGGATTATTGTATCTATTTTCGCGATCTCTCGTAACTTAGATAAGTTTGGAAGTAGATTTTCTTGTTGAGTAATAAGGTCTTTCCAGTCTTGACTTCGCCGCGCAATCTGATTTTGTTTTTTTTTTTTTGGTTATATAGTTGTCTGAGAGGCCGGTTCATTCAGTTTCCTTTTGTTTAATTTGTGTAGATTTCATCATTTTAATGTCTTTTTATCGTCTTCAATACGATGATAATAAAATTATAATTCCCACTACACAGCGGATCCGAAAACCAACATCAGTATTCAGTCAAATTTTTTAATGGTTACTTGTGGAATTAGGCCTGAGACTAAGGTATTTTAGTCTAGTAAGTATTTTAGTAGTCTGTTTTAGAGGTTTTATAGCCTCTGCAGTAATTTATAACACGGTGCTGCTCGTCATCTGTTACTTGAACTTGGCTCGACACGCTACCGCGTGTCTAGATTACTTTCGCACCTTTGTGCCTGACCCAGTCTTTATATTAAGAATGCCTAGGTGAACTTCTTGGGCTGCTTCTTAT
This sequence comes from Sesamia nonagrioides, assembly GCA_017933935.1. Lineage (NCBI taxonomy): Eukaryota > Metazoa > Arthropoda > Insecta > Lepidoptera > Noctuidae > Sesamia > Sesamia nonagrioides. Next base: position 1,885,937 of record JADWQK010000766.1, read on the forward strand.
ATACATATAATAAGACACCATAATGTGTCAAAGTTCATGTTCTATTAAGTTGTAGCTGTTTATTGAAACCTCCCAAGCATTATTTTGTAAAACGTCTTTGATTATTTAAATTCATGGTCATTATTCAATGATATAATGATTCTTCTAAGGGATAATGCTACGGGTCGCTTGTGTGAACATCTAGCTAATATGATGTTCATGTTCAAAACTTTTTTGTATGCTGTTACTTTTATTTATTTTCATTAACCTCTAGAGGTTATGGTCTGTGATAAGTTAATTTTTTTTAAATGGTTCTTTAGTCGATTTGACAATACGTTTTTAACGTTTATCATTCCGAAGGAAATGATGCGGCGCCTTTGGCGACGTACTGAATCAGTAGGTACAGCCTCTAGATGAACAGGACTTGCATCAGCAATTACTGAATACGGTCTTTTGAGTAGCCAAGTCTGAGAATCTCAGACAGACATGGTTTATTGTTTGATCCTTATGCCAGAATGTACCTACCTATATATTGACATTTTGTGCATATTGCTTTTTTGTATTTGACAATGGGATCTGTTAAGGTTGACAAATCGGTGATCGATCAACAAAATTGAAACCTTTTGTTCAATGGTTTCTGATGGTCTAAAAGACTCTAATGTTCAAATTTATTTGTCACATGGTTGACGCTTGATGATGATTTCTTTTTTTTTTTTTATGAATTTCTCCTGTATCGTGGGTGCGTTTACAACATATAAACTCACATACACAAACAACTAGTCCCAGAAAAACTATTTGTAAGTCGTACTAATATGTATTTGTTCCGTGCGGGAATCAAACCCGCGACACGAAACGCAGCAGTCAAACATTTAACCACATACGGCAACCGTGCCGTCATACGAAAATTCGATCCATAACACAGAATCTGAATAGTGTTGAACTGAAGAATTATTTAGTTTTGTTCAGTAAATCATTATTGTCCTTCAGATGTTCTCTTTCATCACATCCAACGACAACAATGACGTGAATAAAATTTTCATTGCATGGCAATAAGATTATCCATGATTTTTTTTTTTTAATGTTCAAGGACCACTTTATTGATTTTCTCTAATGACAGCTTTGTTGATAGCACACTATAAATATCACCATCGGGCTTTAGAATCGCATTTTTACCAGTTCGACTTTTTTTTAGTACTTTTTTTTTTAATCCAAGGTAATTGTTTGATTGACAAACGGGCGTACCTTTTATACATCTATCGGAACATCTTTTAATTAGGGAAATGATTTAACCCTAATGGAATTGAGATGAAAACTTAGGTTCTTGCTAAATTTTTTATAACAACGTTTTGCCGATACCTACTGATTTCGACCTAGCTTTTATGGGTGCATCAAACAATCCCAATATTTTTATAGATGTTAGGCACCATAAGCCATGAATGTTTGGTCCAGAGACATTTGCTGGTTGGAGACTATACTTTAGATAGTTTCATTAACTTTCAAGTTTTATCATTTATTATGATAAATCTACTACGGGAATCAGTGAGCATTGTCTATATGTAGACAGACTTTTTATTTTTATGAGTTTTCATTTTTTTTTTTGGGGTCGTTAGCTTTATTGTTGTCAATTGACTCAAGGTTAAGAGCTTTTCTTTCGTTAATCCTGGTTCTGCAGTGGGTCTTGAAATGTCCTCGGAACCATATTTTATGTAATTCTGGTAAATTGCAGGGCAGGAACAATACCACTTTTGTAATTTTGCAAGTCATTTTGTTTAGTGTCAATTTTGCCATATTTTATGCAATTCTGATTAACTGCAGGGCAGGAACAATTATATATCACTTTTGTGATGGGTTGCTTGAGGAACAATTATGTATCACTTTTGTGATGGTTTTGCAAGCAACCTCTTTTTAATTAAAAGTATTTGGTTTTAGTGTCAGTTTTGTTTAGTGTCAATTTTGTTGAGGCTGGTACTTGTTGAACTTGTACTGACTATTGTGGCATTTTCGCACCGTCGTTTTACAGATTCACAGAATACAGAATTTTATGTCTTTTCGATTGTTGCTGTCACAAATTCAGTTTTCATGTTGCTGTGCCAAGTCAGAAATATAGACAGCACGTATTGTAGTAAGAGAATTTACAGATTACTCAATAATTTAAGGTAACTTGAATTATTTCTTATCATCGTTTAATAAACAACAAAAGTACATGTATATTTCCTGTTGAAATATAATCAACAACTTGGGTTATTTATAACCAATTGTTCTTTCTCGACGGATAGACGGGTTTTTGTGCTTAAGCGCTCACCTCACAAAGGTTCTTTATTAACGCTCTAAGTATTAAGTGTAAACTTTTAAATAAACAAGCTTTAGTAAGCGAGTCTCACAGAAGGAGACACCTTAATTACGCTCTAAGTGGCGTGCCACAATTCCAACGGTCACTAGAGTTCTTTTGTTTATTACAATAGCCAGCCAAAATGCATTGATTTGACTAAAATTAGTTCAATCATTACAACCAGTTCAACCTTCACAGATTTTATATAGACACTAGTTAGTTTTAACCGGCAAGAATAATTATTCTTTACCTTACTTCGATTTGACCGAAGGGGGACTTTTGTTAAAACTGATACATTTACGTTATTTTATTATGACACTAGTGTTAGTCTTAACAGTAAGATAATAAATAATTCCGTACTTTTGTTGGAACTTCTGTTAAAACTGGCACATTAACGATATTTTCGTTGGAACGTTTTTTCCTTATTTATTTTGTGTAATACACTGTTTTAATAGTTATAAAGATATTTTTTTTTTCTTCACTTCGATTTTACCGAAGTGGAACTTTAGTTAAAATTGTTACATTAACGATGTTTTCATTGGAATGTTTTTTATTTCTGAATTTTGTGTATTACACAAGTTAGTTTTTATAGTAAGATAATAATTTCTTACTTTACTTCGATTTTACCGAAGTGGAACTTTTGATCAGATTTATACATTCACGATATTTTCTTTAGAATGTATTTTTTATTTTCCTTGAGTTGTGTGTACTTACATTATTGGTATTTTCGTTACTTTCGTTGTGGCACTTTTCATGATTTTTTCGAATAATATTTCATTGGTAGGTATTATCTACATACGGATTTGGTCAACCATTCAGTAAGCATTTAGGTCATAATTTAAGGTATTGTACCCATATTTACATAAATGGTATTACCTCATAAATGACGGTTATATAATATCATCACCCGTTTAGCTTTTCCTATGTTGTATGTTGGAGTCGGCTTTCAGTCTAACCGTTTTCGGCAGAATACCAGTATTTTCAACGGAACGACTGCCTGCCTGACCTCCACAATCCAGTTATTGGGTAATTCCCCATGGTAAGACTGGTTGTCAAACTTTCGGGCTACTGACTACCCATAACGACTGTCAAATATCCATAAATGTCAGCCGGGAGCAACGGTTTAACGTGCTGTTTAATCTTGTGTAACACACTATCAGTAGCAATGGGTTTCATTTTGACAGTTCAACAACATTCATTGCATTATTCCCGTTGTTGAGCACACATTTTCGAACATAATATGAAACAATGGATTGGCAATATGCTTCGAAATGATTCCAATTAATAGTAATGGCGCGTTACACAATTAGGGTGCTGATCGATCGACCTTTGCGGGGCTGTCAATGGTTAGCCACGAGCCCCACGATGGTTTTATATTAGGTATTTGAGTTGAATTTAAGTGGTCGATCTGTGCATCACGTTCTCGTCTCAGCTGATCGCCAACGTAGATTGAGCATAGATAAGAAGATAATTGCTTAAAGATACATGAATTTATATGGAAATTGTAACCACCACGACTAGTGTATGGTTACACTTAAGTTTTTTTTTTTTTTTGTATATTTAAAACTCTCTACACAAACAAACACTGTGCAACCATATTTTCATGCTGACCAATTTCCGTAAGCAGATAATTTCAGTAATAGTTTTACTTACTGCGCTTTTACTCGTCGCCAATGTGGTGTTCACTATAATCACTTATAGGGGCTTTGAGGTTTGAAGTAAAACCACCAAATTATCAGTAAGTACACACAGCTTAAGGGGCACGTCTAGTCGCCACTCGGGATAGAGTGGGAATGCCTTGAGGTGCTACATTAAGCTGTGTGCCACATTTAATTGTATATACATCACATTACATATTTTGTATAGATGAAGTTAAGTATATGTAATACTTCATCTATACAAAATATGTAACATTAAAGTACTTCTTCGTAATATCAAAAGTACGGCTACCTCCTCAAGTAGTTACGGTATTTATTAGTATTTATTTGTTTATTTGGTTCAGGCAACAAAGGCCCATAATAAAATACTAAAATACTATACTATAACAAACAATAAAAACAAAATATAAAATACTATACATATTTAACTTTATAAACTTTATATAAAAGTAAACTCATACACGATTATTTTGCAGCATCGGCGTCGTGTATTGCGCTGTATCAGGTATCCGGCCATGGAATCGCCGGAAAATAATGCCTTTCGGCCAAAATTCTGGAGACATGAATTTCTCGAGATCCTCAGTTGGCACTCCCGCCACAAAGGAATTAAAATTCACGGTGTGACAAGACTCCAACCTCGCAACCCTCAAAGTCCTTCTCGCCTTGATCTGTATGTACTCCACAACGTCCTCGGATTTTGTAGAGTAATGCAGCCTGGATACATACAGCGGCGTCACTGGTACTCTCCGGTCGGTTCAGTGCCGCACTTGTTTAGGGCTGGATTCCTTTTTTTCTTATGCACCGTGATAAAGCCATCCTTATCGACCTGCTCTTTCGGGCTGTCTTTATTGGTACAGCGCTTCTGCTTATTCCCTTTTTCAATTAGTCGCTTTGTCTGCACTGCAGCTTGTTTCTTAGCGACTATATCGGCGTAGGCTAGAGTAGTACCTACGTGTGACGTCATAGCGGCTGGTGTAGAGACACACTTGGCGGCGGCGGCTTGTATAGCTTCGTCAGCGATAGCGACAGCTGGTGACACACTTGTGTTCGTCAACTCTAAATTGCCGATAGAAGCATTTTGCACTCCGCGACGTGTGCTCACCTTCGGGGCCTCAGGTGACCTAATTACCGAGCAGTGAACGTTGCGCAACGATAATATTTCGGCACGCAGCTCAGCAATGGTGTTGTCGGCATCCTCCATTCTAGACTGCATCTTGATCATCTCAGCTTTCAACGTTGTGATGTCCTTCAGCAGCCTCGTTATATCGACGTGATCGAATGTGACGGGGGGCAGTTTGCTCAGCTCCTTCGTACGTCGTCTGGATCAGTCCTCTTCAGTATATCTATGATATCCTGAATACTTTTATCGGTGCCATCCCTGCGGCGAGACGGCATCTGGTCCAGCTTTTCAAGAGATTGGAACAATAGCAGCTTTGCACTGCTGACCTCTTGCTCCTTGAAATTAGTTCGGCATATATGTAATATGCTCACCTCATCCATGTAATCAATTGCATGGACAAGAAACGCCAACAATTCATTCAATAAGAGTTTTTTGGAAGTCATAGTGACACTGTGCAGCGGCTATGGCCGCGAAAAACGCGAATAAAATAATTCGTGCCATGTACAGTGGAGACACGTCCGTAGTCGAGCGCATAGGTACTCTCGTTTATAGTCCGAAGAATTGCAACAATTAGTGGCTATGTGGCCGAACATTACCCATAGGACCGATGTCGGTTGGGGCCGACGGGTACGACGCACCGGAAGATGCAGCGTGGGTAGGCCCCCGACAAGGTGGACCGATGACCTGGTGGAGGTCCCGGGTCTTTGGGGGAGGTCTATGTCCAGCAGTAATCGTCTTTCGGCTGAAATAATGATGATGATGAAATACGGTATTTTATGATCTGCTTAGTCAATTCCAATTATTTCGGGGCCGGACTCCAGTTAAACCATATACCGTCAATAATATCAACATTGGACGATCCGTCTACCGTCCACAAGTTACTGGGTTTTGGACGCCAGACTTTTAGCGTAGGTATTGATTACCAGTAACGATTGTCAAATATTTACGAATTACAGCCGGAACCGATGGCTTAACGGGATTTTTAGGTTTTAGGCTTTTATGAAATCTGTATACATACCTAATTCGGATTGTACTTCGATGGCGACTAAAACCTATAGAGTAAAAACTTTTTGGTCGTCCTGTACATTTATAGAAAAAGATTTTATTTTTTTCCCATTTGACGTTCTGAATTCAAATCACTAACCAGCGGCAGGGTAATTGCGTATCAGATTATAAGTAGCAATGAGTTTCATTTTGACAGTTCAATAACAATCATTGCGTTATTTACTTTGTTGTGCAGACACATTTTTGAACATAGGAAGCAATGGAATAGTAATATGCTTTAAAATGATTACGCAATTCGAGTTTAGGTTATAATAAAATTCTGTACTATATTAATGCCCAGTTAGAGCCAAGGACTTAAATAGCTGACTTTTGGTTAGGTTTGCATGACATTTGACGCAAGCGAACAGATGGTATAAAAATATATATTACTAGCTGTTGCCCGCTACTCCGTCCGCGTGGACTTCAGTTTACAGCGCAGTGGTTCCCGTAAATTAAAAAGACCTCAGTTGATATAAAATAAGCGCCTGTTAAAATAATAGGAGCAATATGTAGTACGTCCGCCTTAGCTCCCGCTTTCACAAAAAAAAAAAACCCTGCTCTGCTCCTATTGGTCATAGCGGGATGTTATATAGCCTATGTCCTTTCTCAGGCTCTAGACTATCTGTGTACCAAATTTCGTTACAATCGGTTCAGTAGTTTTGCGTGAAAACTGGACACACAGACAGAGACACTTTCACATTTATAATATTAGTGTGGATTTGCCACTGAGAATAGATCAATATTTTCTAAACTACCTACATTTTAAAATGAGAGCAATAAATATCGGATATATTATATCTCCTCGTAGTTACTGGGCAATTAGCAGCAGCTGTTAAAGTATTACAGAGTGGAAGAATGGAAGCGTGATTTTGAATATATTAGTTTAGTTACTTAGTTCCCGTACTTCGTCCAACTTCATTATGTAAAAGTTTACAAAGCTTTATATTAAAATTCAAATCTACCCGTCACCAGTTAAGTTTTAACAGACCACTAAGTTTGAATTTATTAACTATACTTTAATAATTTAGTAAATTTTTCAAAGTGCTTTGTTCAGAGATTCATCAGAAAAGCTCGTGTTTTAGATTGTTTTTTCTTTTCCTTTGCAAATGTTTTTTTTTCCCTGGTTTCACTAGGTATTTGAACGGGTTCAAGGCAATATTCATAAAATTGTGGTCTTGCTACCTTGACTACGTTCCTGATATTTACCAATATCTAGATAACTACTATTTAAAACTTTGTAGTTTGAACGTGCTTTTCTCTGATAATTTTCTGACATTTCATTTTTTCCCGACTGGTTGACAAATAAATGACAGAAATTTTGCTCAGCGAAAACGCCGTAAAAGCGCGGGTGGGAAAGACGGTGCTACCGACGCGGTGAGTCGGGGTCGAAAGAGTTTATGTATATTTACAACCTTTACACGAATAATGTCACAAACAGAAGCTAATTAACTGAAGGGTAGGTATTTTGACGAATCAAAGAATTACTTAAGAAGATTATGCCAAGTTTATTGGTGGACTTTGAAAAATAAATAAATATTCATATACGGACAAATCACACAGATTGAGCTAGCCCTAAAATAAGCTCGAGACTTGTGTTATGGGATACTAACTCAACGATACTATATTTATTATAGATACATATATAGATAGACATCCAAGACCCAGACCAATCAAGAAAGGATCGTTTTCCATCATGACCTGGCTGTTGATCGACCCGGGGCCTCCACGTCGCAGGCAGGCGTGTTGACCGCTGCGCCACGGAGGACGACAATACCTCGGAAGACTGTTACCTCTGACTTAAAAGTTAAAAAAAAAACGTCGTCCGACACAAAGAATTTCTTTTGTAACGTAGTTACGTTTACAAATATTTAAATATATACACATAAGACTTTTAAGAATTATTCTAGTATCGTGGGTGCATCAACAAACATTTACTCACATACACAAACAACCAGACCCAAGGGAAGTACCTGTAGGCCATCCAAATATTTATTCCGTGCGGGGATCGAACCCGCGACACGGAGCGAAGTAGTTAATCACTCAACCACACCACTTTTTTTTAAACAAAATTTTTGGTATCGTGGTTTGAACAACAAAATCCTTATATTGTCTCCAAACTTTTAAACGCATCCATTTTAAAGTACAAAGGACCCATTACAAAGATACTCATCCAAAAGAATACATTACATTAAATTGAGTTCCTGACGGCGAAGAATACAAATAGAAGATCGCAAAGCGAAAGAAAGTGCTCATTAAGTGTACTAGTATATAAACAAAAGATAAATTACTGCACGGGCGACAAAATATTAAAAAAGCATGCAGATTTATGACGCGACTCGTCCTGTGGCCAGGAGAACAGCGAAAGAGAAAGAAGTCTTTTAAAAAAATTTGACAACTTGAAATTGGCATCAATTTTTATTTTTATTAAACTAAAAAAATATGAGAATGTCGAGATGTAAGTATATATCTTATTAAAATAGAATACTTTCATCTCCCCGTATGCTAAATTCGTGCAATTAATTAGTAAGTATTAAAATTATTAGTAGTGTGAAATAGGGTTACAATCCATACTAATATTATAAATGCGAAAGTAACTCTGTCTGCCTGTTTGTTACGCTTTCCCGCTTAAACCCCTCAACCGATTTTGATGAAATCTGGCACAGACTGAGAAAGAACATAGGCTACCTTTTATCCCAGAAAAATTTGATATTCCCGAGGGAAATCTAAAAAGCGCGATAGAAACGAACTCCACGCGGGCGAAGCCGCGGGCGGGAAGCTAGTTATTTTATAAAAACAAGTGATTTATGTGTTTAGCACAAAAAAAATCCCACTTCTTCACGCGCTCCGCCTCCTCCTTTGCCAGCATCACTGCTTCCCAGAAGGAGGGAGACGGCCTGCTAGCACCCTCGCTCCAGACCATGATCTAGCCCAGAGCCGGTTGTGAGAGACCGCCGCCACGAGGACACTGCGGTGCCGCGCCCAATCCGGGTAGACCTCCACTGCATGCTTCACAGTGTCCTCCTGCTGTATCCGGAACTGGACCTGCCTCGGCCGAAGGTGAGGGTGCCATGGCACCTCTCTAGCCACTCCTCAAAGAGGGGTCTTACTACCGCTATTGTGGAGTGTCCAATGAAAACTTGGCCTTCATACCTACTTAAACTATTAAATATAACTGCATTTAATCATTTGATTTAATTTTTCGAAACGAATAATCAAAATCAAACCGAGTTTCAAAACAATCAGCCTTTTCATTAGTCTTCGCTCAAAATCGTTTTCTATAAAGACTTATTTAGTTTAACATCTTAGCCGCTTTCATGGCCCCAATATGGAAACATGGCGAAAGCTACAGTGTCAGTTACACTGGAAAAATACTGTTGAGAAAAAGTGAGTGTGATAAGATACGAGACAAGAATATTTTAAAGAAGCGTTTTTTAGCCATAACTGAGTTGATATCTTACCAGATAATGATAACATTTTGTAGGTTTTTTTTAATAATTATAAACTAGTGCTTGACTGCAATCCCGCCTGATGGTAAGCAGTGATGCAATCGTTGATGGTAAAGCGCACTAGTTTATTAAGCCTATTCACTTAAAAAACTTAGGAATAGGATGACGGCAGTTGAGCGAGGTGATGCAATGTTAAACCCAAAACCAACATGACCAACGATTCTGCGCTAGAGGGAGATTGATCTGGAGACTCTCCATGATCAAACTCCCAACACAACAACATTTGGCGCATCGTACCCGGCACACATGGCAATACAACTGCTCAGACCCGTCCTCCGTACGGCTTCACCAGACATCATGCCGGAACACGACGAATCGCTTGGCGACAAGACCTTGTCTGGTGGGTGGTAACTTCTGCCGGCAGCCGATTTTTATGTAGATCTATAATTAGTAGCGAAAATACTTCTTTAGTGTAATAATAATAGCCTCACAAGTGTTGCCGCGGTTGGTCTATGGAGTGGTAACCATCTTTGTACACCGATGTCCCTCCGTACCTCGGAAAGCAGGTTACGTCGTGGTAACCAAGGATCAGTTAAATGGTGCTGAGAAAAATAACATTCTTTAAATAAGAAAATTAATAGAACTTAAAACAGTTCACCTGTATTTAGTATCAAATCAAATTAATTATTTATTTCAGATAATTATCCGTTGGTTTTTACAGAAGTTAAAAGTACAAAATAAAATAAAAACACCAAACCTACACAAAATTAAAACAAAATTCAATAATAAAAACTGATATTTAAAATTATAAATTAGTTAAAAATAAATAATAATTAAACTACATTAAATAATAATCGCAGGCACTCGCATGTAGCTGCAGTTACCTCCTCAAAAAAGGCGAATCCTACATTCAAGCCACGGGTACGGGACGCAGTCCTTTTTACCCGACTACGGCAAAGCAAAAGGAGGGTTATGATTTTGACAGGCTATGTATGTATGTATGTTCATCTGTTCCCTCGTAACTTCTAAACTACTTATCAGAATTCGACAAATGACATATCATTAGAAGCGTCTTAATTGTCCGCTGGTTACAGGCTATATGGGGTTTCACAAAATCTCAGTCAGTAGTCAGTTAGGAAATGCCGGCTTCATCTAGTTAAAAAAATAAAATAAAAAATAAACATGACGTGTAAAAGTGATCAGTGATCCTACTTGCTTAATAAACGATTTCATTTCATTTCATTTCTACTGTGGCGCCCTCTAGCAGACAAAACATACAGAGTAAAAAAATAAAGTTAAGATAAATATGCCGTGTTTGGTATCATTTGAAAGCGCTTTACTTGTACATTTTGAATATATATACATATATATATAGTATATATATATATATATATATATTGCTAGCATTTGCTTGTGACTTTACCTGTATTCATGGGCTAGCTAAATTTAGTTATGCGCCCTCTAGCGGACAAAAAGTTCTATGTTAATATAAAATTAAAATAATTATACCGTGTTTGGTATCACGTGAAAAAGCTTCACGAGCTTTTTATGCTTGTACAAATTACAAGAATGCTTTAATGATGTTAAATATGAGCGATAAGAGTAACGCGCGGTTCACGAGAACTGTGAATCGCGTAGAGCAGTGTGAACATTAAATAAATATGTAAAGCACCAATGAAAACGACATAAGCTGGGAGTAATTCCACGCGGTGAAGGCGGAAACAGTTTGATAACTGGCTAAAACTCCCATAAAAATGTCCTCTGCACTATATGCCTTCGGGCTTATGTTGTTATATGTGCGTGTAGATGTAATATGTCAAGTACCTAGTTTTTAGTTCATCAATTTAACTTTTGTTAATATTATGCGCCACAAATACACTTTAACACCAAAATAGAACAAATAATAAAAAGTAAGAAAACTAAAACCCAACTACGACAAAAAACGGCGCTAAAAAAGTATAAAACAAGATTTTCAGAATACTGAACTGAACAAAGTTGCTAATGTAGTTGCACGTAAATGGACACAATAGACTCTACCAAGATGCCTTCGTTGTAAACTGACAATAATGTCATACAATACTGTTCTGAAGTATGCAATATTCACTATGTAGAGATAAATTTTCATGTTTGGAAAGGCGTAGTCACACGTTGTCAAGGTGCTACGGTAGGTAGGTATATGTAACGTGTGACTACGCTTTTAGTGTAGCGTGCAGTGACGTCACACCAACCACCGCTCCTGATCTTTGATGCCTTTTATATTTGTCAATATTTATTGATTTGATAAAACCTCCAAAGCCTAGAGCACAGGCGTAGAGTAGCCAGCCTTTCGGTGTTCTATAGGATGCATTTCGGGGAGTGTGCGATGGAATTGCATGATTTAATTCCCCCATCTCCGTTCCACCAGCGGACGACCCGTCGTACGGCTGGTTTCCACCCTTACGTTGTTAACACCACTACGATCCGGACGAAGCGTTTCGCCTCCTCCTTTATACCGCGTACATCGAGGGACTGGAATAGTTTGCCAGCGACGGTGTTTCCGTCGGACTACAATTTGAGTGACTTCAAGGCTAGAGTGAATAGTCTCTTAATAAACTAGTGCGCTTTACCATCAACGATTGCGTCACTGCTTACCATCAGGCAGGATTGCGGTCAAGCGCTAGTTTATAATATAGGTATATATAAAAAAAATATATATACGTATCCAATATTTTTTTATAATCTGAATGACGGACTAAATAGAATATTTTTTTTTTACCTAGGACACATTCCTATTACTACCACTAAGCCACCGCTGTTCTCTAAAAAAAAACTAAGTTAATAACAATAAATAAAATAACACTTCAACATTATTTTAGAAGACAATAAATAAGTCTAGCGCAGACATTTAGTCCCGATGGAGACGTGGGTATTACGGGGAGCAAAGACATATTGACGTTTTCTAATAGTTATAATCTCCAATACAGGACCGATGGAGAAAATACTAAAACCATTCATAAAATAAATTGATTTTTGAAAATATATTTAATGGAGATACGTTTCTCGGGTGCTTGTAATGTGAAGAATTCTCGCGAGGATGCTTCGACATATACAATATGTAAAGAAAACCCTGTTCGACCCATAAGGATAATAAAGGTTAGGTAAACACTTGACCAAATATAAAATAAAATTTTACATAATCATCATAGTAACAATACTAATGAATTTTGAAATAATCCTTTTTTCCCGGCAATTAATTCCAATTTCCCCGAAATTTGGCAATTTTTAAAAAAGTGACAACACCGGTATTATTATAAGCGAATAGCGACGCGACCACGTCACAAGAGCCGCGTGCCCTGCCCCCCGCCGCCCGCGGAAGGGGTTGCTTACCGCACATGTATTAAGATACCTCTTTTTGCGAAATAATATTTATTTTTTTAGGGGGATTTTTTTAAGTTTAGCTTGTCTTTCTGGGCATTAGTAGAATTTTATCGATACCTAACAATACCTTCACGGATCGGACAGGGTTTTCTTTACATATTGTATACAACGTTATTTTTGTTTATGCGAAACCCGAAACACGTATCCAGTATTTTTAAGTAAAGAATATATATGTAAAAAATTTCAAAAAGATATCATGAAAACCGACAAAGTTACGAGCTTGTTGTCTTACTTGGTTGTCCCAACAAAAATATGGTCAATGCAACGCCCGCCCGCTCGCGCCTGCAGTGGCGCGGCGCGGGTCGGCCTGTCTCACTTTGCGTGTCTCACTATGATCTTCCGTCAGCTGTGTTGTGCGCTCGGTAACCACACTGCAACAATTTCTAAATGTATTTGGGAAAAATTATAACATGGTATACAAATGATTGGAATCGATTCAATTGCTTATTCTGAACAAACCATATTAATATTAAGTTATAATAAGACATGCCACACAATGTTTTCTTCACCATTTTGCGAGCAGTGGTCATAATACAGTATGTTAACTAACAGAGGGCGTTCCCGTTAACCCGAAATAGTATAGCATACCATACATACATGCTAAAAAAAATATTTCCATTCGAAAACAAAATGTTTTAAAATTTTTTCTAATATGAAAATATTCAATAAAAATTTTAAATTGACATGTAAAAGAAACACACTGTACACGCGAACATGAAAGACGGCAACGTCGAAATTTATTTATACATGACGACTACTATTTTGATTTAAAACAGGAGGTTTCAAATTTATTTCCGATTAGAATTTTTTTTATTCGGATTTTTTATGCTTATTTTTCTATGCTGATATTTTTATTTTAATCTATTAATGATATATATTAACGAGTTTAAGGGAACGCCCTCTGTTATTTAACATACTGTATATAATTTACTATAATATAATATATAATTTAATATAATTTACACAAAATAAAGCTTCCGACAGGGTTCGAAACCATAGCCTACAAAAAATTTTAAATCGCGGGCTATACCAGTAGGACACTGTTGCTCTCCGGTGTTTTACCAACCGCATAAATGTATCCCGGAAAAAGAAACACAACACTCAGAAACTTCCTACCTATTTATTAAAACATGATTACTTCCCCGGTCCCTCTATTAGTGGAGATTTCATTTAGTCGTGTATCCCCTAAATCGTTTAAGTTAAACCCAGGATTTTTCCCCTAGGTGAGGCATTAAAGGTGCATTTGCTATACTAATTGAAAAGAGGGTAAATATTATTGATTGGCTACCTTTTTTGTTTGGAAATACTTACCTACTCAGAGGTATTATTCTTCTTAATTTTGTTTTGAAGTGTTTGTGTTGGATAAGTTAATTGGTTATCGATAAAAAGTTAGGGCGAAATTGAGGCTTTGCTTGACTGATCCTGTAATCATTACTTCTGTATAATAATATATAATATTTTGCATTCTTAATAAAATCAGTAAAAATCTATACTAACATATAAAGCTGAAGAGTTTGCTTGTTTGTTTGAACGCGCTAATCTCAGGAACTACCGGACCGATTTGAAAAATTATTTTTGCGTTGGATAGCCCATTAATCCAGGAAGGCTTTAGGCTTCCTGGATAACATCACGCTGCTACCAATAGAAGCGGAGCATGACTACACCACGCGAACGAGGTAGCTAGCGGCCGCTAGTTGTTAAAAAAAAATAGTAATAATCTGAGCAGTGGTGGCCTATTAATCAGCTCCCACTTACGAAGTTTTAAGGTTAGTTCGGACCAAGAAGGTACATTATACTTAATGTATAAAACCGGTGAAGAAAAAAAACGTGACGGAACTGTCATGTCACATGGTGTAGTATTATTTGGTTCTACCAAATGTAGTGGTGTAGTATTATTTGGTTCTACCAAATAATACTACACCATGTGACATCGGTAGATGCCCAGTGCGGGTTGGTAAACCCGATCTGGCCCAGCAGAGTGATCATTGCAGGCTAATTATGTTGATAATCAAAATGACGCATGATATATGCCTACGTCATTCGATGCACAATAATATGCAGCTGATTACTTTAATTCTTTAAACTTCCTAGTTATTTTATATTTTTATATTTAATACTAGCGACGCGCCCCGGCTTCGCACTTGGACAAATAATATAAGTACCTAAGCCTTCCTCAAGAAACGGTGGCCCTTCAATAAAAATAATGTCTACTGTGCCGCCCATCAGCCAATATCTGACTCTGCAAGCGACATCGACCTTATTGTCCATGGATAGCCAGTTCCACCACCTTCAAACAGAAATAAAGCTCCAGCCCACTCACTCCGCGGCTTCAGCAGAGAAACACTCAAGTGGCAGGCGGCCGGCAGGGGTGCGAGCGGCACACGGATTTTTTCTGGTGTTTAGTTTTCAATAAATCGTGATATCTTCTGAATGAAACAACTAATTGCAATAATTCAAAAAGAGATCTGCTGCTACTAAAATTACGTTTGATATGACGTAAATTATTTGGGATTTATAATGAGGAACATGTAGTGGGCTCTGATTTCGATTGGAAAACTTAAAACTAACTAACTTTAATTAACTTTTCAAACATAAAAAGTAGTCATAATGAAGAAACCATAGTAGGTAGACATATGGTGTAGTCGACTTTTTTGTAGGCATTTTTAAGGTGTTCAATACTGTATCATTATTTTGATCTATCTCATAGGGTCAGCCAGCGTTTGCAATGTAAGCTCAAAAAAATGTGTTTGTTTTGCGACCAGTGTTGGAAACCTCAAAAATTATCAGTGTTTCTCTTATATATTGTGCATGTTATATACATAAAACCTTCCTCTTGAATTACTATATATATTTAAAAAAAAACCCTATCAAAATCCGGTGCGTAGTTTTAAAGATTCATACAAAGCGACATAGGAAAAGTAAAAGTGACTTTGTTTTATACTATGTAGCGATAAGTTCGAGAGATATTTTTACCCCAATGGATAAAAAAACAAATCTTCTAACCTAAAAAAAGACCAATATTTACTATTGGTTGATCATTATTGGTTAAAGTAAAATGAACTCTATTGCGTCAGTGCCAATACTTAGCTCTATTTATAAACCCATTGCTATTACCAGAGTGTTACGCTATCACCCTACTGACCCAATAAGGTACTCGTATGTCACAACACCACCTTTCCTAATTCAGCTTGTCTGAAAAACAAATCACCATCATCAAGAACCTACAAAGAGGGTAGGTGTGACAAAAACACGAGAATTTACATAATTAATCTAAGGATCGCTGTGACATCGTATAAGGGGATTACGTTCAGGCAAATTGGATGTGGCCACTCTATTAGATTCCATGCAGTTATTCTACCCAGTTTTTGTTGTTAGTCTAGAGGTTGGATTCTAGTTTAGAGTGATATGGGTTATGGAGTTCTATGAGACTCCAGACTTCCTGATAGAATGAGAGATGATCATTGAATTGAAAATCAGGGTGTAATATTAAAAACTGGCTTTAGGGACTTTACAAAGAGCTAAATAACTAACTAGAGGCTAATTAGCTATCGACAGACGTGTGTGATGTTGATATGTATAAGCAATTTACTGCTGATAACAGATAGTGATTGAAGAGGCAGGCTTGTATATACAATATGTAAAGAAAACCCTGTCCGACCGAAAAGGATAATAAAGGTTAGGTATACCTACCCATGACCAAATAAATATGAAATTTTACATAATCATCATAGTAACAATACCTACTAATGAATTTTGAAATAATCTTTTTTTTGTGCGATTTAATTCCGACTTCCCCGAAATTTGGTAATTTTTAAAAAAGTGACATCACCATTTTGACGGTATTATTATAAGCAATGCGACCACGTGTAGCGTGCCCTGCCCCCGTCGCCCGCGGAAGTGTTGCCTACCGCACATGTATTAAGTTACCTATTTTTGGGAAATAATATTTATTTTTTTATGCAGATTTTTTTTTAATTTAGCCCGGCTTTGTAGGCATTAGAGCAATCAGTTATCGATACCTGACAATACCTTCACGGATCGGACAGGGTTTTCTTTACATATTGTATAATAACATATATTTAATAGTCGATATATACTGTTATTTTTGAGGTTTCTAATGTGATGTCGTAAATAATTATTACATTTTTTCCGCTTACATTGCAAGCGCAGGTTGAATGAACCCTATGAGATTTATCAAAATAATGTACAAAGTATCGTACCCATTGAAAAGGTCTACAGAAACCTCCTCCCGATATCCCACAATAATATTTTTTGTCATTTACTTTTTACGACAAATAATGGCTAATTTTCAAAGCGATTTTAACCAAGAGAGCATTAATCCTTCCATTTAAATATCTTAAATACAGTGTTGATTTAATATAGATCTATATGGTCCTTTACAGCACATGATTTGAAGGAATATTTTCGAAAAAATTACAGGTTTAAAAATTTCGGGACGTAGCGTTTGCAGCGGTGCCGACCGGCCGGGGCGGTGGGAGCGGCGGACCGCTGTTTTTTATATACAATGTTCACAGTTTTTCGCGCGAACCCGGGGCGGGTCGCTAGTGTAGTATAAATTGAGAAGATATTGTTTAAATTAATGTATAATTAATTCCGCCATCTCCATTCCACCATCGAACGACCCGTCGTACGGCGAGTTTCCACCCTTACGTTGTTAACACCACCAAGATCCGGACGAAGCGTTTCGCCTCCTCCTTTATACCGCCTACATCAAGGAACTGGAACAATTTGCCAGCGGTGGTATTTCCGTCGGACTACAATTTGAGTGTCTTTAAGGCTAGAGTGAATAGGCTCTTAATAAACTAGTGCGCTTTACCATCAACGTTTGCGTCACTGCTTACCATCAGGCGGGATTGCGGTCAACCGCTAGTCTATAATTTATAAAAAAATAATAATATTTATACCACGCACATCTGTGTTTACATTATGGCATATACAATATGTAAAGAAAACCCTGTCCGATCCGTGAAGGTATTGTTAGGTATCGATAACTGATTCTACTAATGCCCACAAAGACAGGCTAAACAAAAAAAAAATCCCCCTAAAAAAATAAATATTATTTCGCAAAAAGAGGTAACTTAATACATGTGCAGTAAGCAACCCTTTCCGCGGGCGGCGGGGGGCAGGGCACGCGGCACCTGTGACGTGGTCGCGTCGCTATTCGCTTAAAATAATACCGGTGTTGTCACTTTTTTAAAAATTACCAAATTTCGGGGAAATTGGAATTAATTCCCGGGAAAAAAGGATTATTTCAAAATTCATTAGTATTGTTACTATGATGATTAAGTAAAATTTTATATTATATTTGGTCAAGTGTTTACCTAACCTTTATTATCCTTATGGGTCGGACAGGGTTTTCTTTACATATTGTATACTAGCTTTCCGCCCGCGGCTACGCCCGCGTGGAGTTCGGTTATATCGCGCTTTTTAGATTTCCCTCGGGAACATCAAATTTTTCCGGGATAAAAGGTAGCCTTTGTTCTTTCTCAGGGTCTAAAGATTGTCTGTGCCAAATTTCATCAAAATTGGTTGAGAGGTTTAAGCGGGAAAGCGTAACAGACAGACAGACAGACAGACAGAGTTACTTTCGCATTTATAATATTAACTAGCTTTCCGCCCGCGGCTTCGCCCGCGTGGAGTTCGGTTATATCGCGCTTTTTAGATTTCCCTCGGGAACATCAAATTTTTCGGGATAAAAGGTAGCCTATGTTCTTTCTCAGGGTCTAAAGATTGTCTGTACCAAATTTCATCAAAATCGGTTGAGAGGTTTAAGCGGGAAAGCGTAACAGACAGACAGACAGACAGACAGACAGACCGACAGACAGACAGACAGAGTTACTTTCGCATTTATAATATTAGTATGGATTAGTATGGATAAAGTGCGTCAAAGAAGTTTTTCATGGCGATAAATAAGTGTATACTTATACTCGTAGAAAATGCATTCTGCACACTAACTGTACAGTTACAATACACATTCTTGCCTTACTGGACCAACTAACTACACTAGCAGGTACTCTCAGCATACACTCGAGAACTCTAGTGCTGTTATCGGTAATATTCGACTCGATAGTCGATGCTTCTCGGATATGTATCGATGCGTGATCCACCACTTCATTTCGCTGAAGTAGTGTCTACATTACTCGGTTTCAAGGGTTCGTCTGATGAAATGTTTGGAGGTTGAGTAAAGGTAAGCTTTTAGGAATAGATTAGCTCTGAGGAGAGTGAGATGGTTAGACTTGGGAGTGTTATAGGTTAGTTTATTTCAAGTAGGTAATTTGTTTTTATTGAACGTACTTTTTCCTTCTTTGTTTAAATTTTTCGAAAAAGTGACCCCACACTTTGAATAACTTTTTGTCGTGGATTTGTTCATAAACATTTACACTCACATACAAACAAACAGTAATAAGTTGTGTGTGTTTTTTTTTAGACTTTTGTGGGCTCCAACAACCCGTAACGACTGCCACTAGATGTTCGTATGGCAACCGGGACCAACGGCTTAACGTGCTTTCCGAGGCACGACCAGACCAGTGCAAATACTCATATTCATGCATACAAATACTTGCACTGTGCGGGGATCGAACCCGCGCCTCCTTGCGCAACGGCCGCGTTCGCTACCGCTACGCCACGGATGCTGTCAAGCCTCATCTTGCCGCAGCCACCATCTTGGGTTTTCATTTTAAAGTCACTATCGACATCAGAACAGTACAAAATCATGAAAACTACCTATCTCTTTCTCTTTCTCTGACTATTTTCATTATATGGAAATTTGTATGACCATGACGCTTTTTAGTTGCGTTTCTACCAGTTTACTTCAAGCGCAAGCTCCGTTAAAGCACTTCATTCCAAAACATTTGCCTATATCGTCCCACTTACGACTATCTGGTTGTTCGAAAGGGATATCGTGGGCCGCCCTGGCGCACAAGTAAATGAAGGAACACAGGTCTCAGTAAAACACGCGAGTCAGTAAAATTCTGACACGCCATTCCGCTCTGCCTAGAGCGGCAGAAGTCATTTGATGATATCCCACCCAATAAAGCCGGATAGTTTCTTTTTTAATTTATTGAAGTACCCTCTTAAATACATAAAAAACGACTGTGTGCACAAAATATTTAAAAAATAGCTTATACTGAAAATAAATAATCGTAGTAAGCAATAAATTACTTCATCAAAGCTTTTTTACCTGCTTCAGCATTTGCTAATAAATGCCTCCATCAAAGCTTCATAAGCGAATCCAACATAAAATAAACTACATAAAATATTATTTAATAACATCAAAAACAGTTACCCATACGAAACAAGTGCACCAATTTAAATAACGCGAAACCAACCTATCGTACATAAAAAAATCCAAAATAAACCATATTTATAGAGCTTATAGAGTGCGTTTTGCAGTGACAGTTATAGTTATCATGTAATTAAAGTCAGTTATACACGATGTGAGATGTCTAATTAGCTGCCACGCATTTGCTTCAGTTAATTTAGTTCCAAATATTATGTAATTAACATAACTGCGGCAACCTATGGCACTATATACTATGACGTAATTTAGTTCATAGTTTAGTTATATACTCGTAACATACAGACATCACGAAGTAGTGGAAGTTGGTGAATTGACAGAATTAGGTAAGTGTCAGCTAATTCAATTCAGTATGCAGATTAATAATAATTTGGCTGCCTTTTCATCAGGGATTTTCGGGAGTACAAGCGGCGGATGAGTGTTTAGCTTATCGCGTGCCGCGGGCACATAATCAATCTCGATGTGAATGTACAATATCCTTTTGAAAGATACTGCCAAACCATTGTGTGTATGTTCGAAAAATGTATCTGGTCAAAAACGTAATAAATGTTGCTGAACTGTCAAAACAAAAGCTATCGCTGCCAACATCATCAGCCCAGCGTTAATCCCAGTCGCATCCGAAGCCTTTTTTTCGGCTTTGGAGTCTGGGGTCCGCTTTACCAGTCCAACTGCTGATATGGCTAAACTTCGACATTTTCCGTGAAGCGACTGCCGTCTGACCTCCACAACCCGAAGGCGACATCGAAGCATTGCAGTTAGACCAATTGTTGGACTTTTTTGAGGGCTCCAACAACCCGTAACGACTGCCACTAGATGTTCGTATGGCAACCGGGACCAACGGCTTAACGTGCTTTCCGAGGCACGACCAGACCAGTGCAAATATTCATATTCATGCATACAAATACTTGCACTGTGTGGGGATTGAACCCGTGCCACCTCGCGCAGCGGCCGCGTCCGCTACCGCTACGCCACGGAGGCTATCGCTGCCAACCTTGCTAGTAAATACCTTACAGAGACCTTTTTTTTTTTTTCGTGATGAAGTCCTCATGGATACCCTCCGTCTGGGAATAACGGAAGGTCATGTCGAACTCCTTCCGACTACAACTCTACGAGTGCCATGAGTCGCCGGGAGATACTACAACATTCACCGCACACCCCTTCTGGCATCAGTCCTCCATCCCAAGGGGGTGCCATCGCCAAGTTCGGCCGTTACCATGACCGCACAGCCTTCCACTAAGCCGCAAATACTGCATATCCTCTACTTGAGCCTTAGCGCTCGAGCGTCGACACGGCCCCAATTACGTCGCCCGCGTGGTCTTTTTACCTTGCAGAGACTTGGCCTGACGGCTGCCGCGACACTGTAGTGCCCCATGCATGTTTGTCGAAGTTAGCGTCGGCTACTTCTATGCAACGATGAGTATGTAGAGGGCTTCTTTGGTGTCCTGGGAGCGCGGTCTTGCTCTAATAGTTCTGGTCTCCATCCATCGGTCAGCCAAAATATTTTATTTTAAAAGCCGTTGGCCCACACTAGTAATTTCCCCTGTATCTTGGGTGCGTTTACAAACATCAACTCACATACACAAGCAGCCAGAACCACTTGCCCAAACTACTTGTAGATCATTTATATATTTGTTCCGTGCGGGAATCGAACCCGCAAAACGCAGCGCAGCAGTCAATGGCGCCGATTCTCTTGTCCATAAACTTAATATTTCATTAAGAAAAGAATAGAAGATAACATTTTAGTTTGATGCTGTCAAATTAAGATTCTCCATAGATAGTTTAGACGCAATTATAAACATGGCGACCAAAAAGACGGCCATTTAAATGTCAAGAGCGGACTAATTGATGACAGATTTAAACAAACATTTTGTCTTCTGTCCTTTTTTTTAATGAAATAGATTGCCAATAGCTTAACCAATGTGCTAACAATGCACTCAAAGTCAGTTTTTTAGAAGCCTGGAGATTTGTGCTCATTTGGTGGCAATAAGCTAGCTTCCTTTTACACGGACTTACCGATAACTGGTGAAATGTGAGTGTACTATAGTAGATACAACTGTGACGAACTCTTTGAAGATTGCAGTCGTGATGTTATGTTGATCTGAAAGTATATATAAAATAAGAAAGAATGGATTGATCTTTATTGATAACTAGCAGCCGCCAGCGACTTCGTTCGCATGAAATGAATTATGCTCCACTCCTATTGGTCGCAGAGTGATTTTATATAGCCTAAAACCTTCCTGGATTAGTGAGCTATCCAACGCAAAAATATTTTTTCAAATCGGACTAGTAGTTTCCGAGATTAGCGCGAACAAACAAACAAACATACAAACAAACTCTTCAGCTTTATTATATAGTATGTTAAATAACAGAGGGGTTCCCTTAAACTCGTTAATATAATATCATTAATAGATTAAAATAAAAATATCAGCATAGAAAAATAAGCATAAAATAATCCGAATAAAAAGAAATTATAATTGAAAATAAATTTGAAACCTCCTGTTTTAAATCAAAATAGTAGCGCAGAATAGTATCTACCTAACGTTGCATTGCCCAACACACATCAATCAATTAGATCTTAGATCGCCGCCGCATACGCGGCTCGTCATTCATAAATAAATTGCGACGTTGCAGTCTTTCATGTTCGCGTGTACTATTATTTTTCTATTTTACTATTATTTTACTATTATGTTTCTTTTACATGTCAATTTAAAATTTTTATTGAATATTTTCATATTGAAAAAATTTAAAACATTTTCTTTTCGAATGGAAATATTTTTTTTAGCATGTATGTATGCTATACTATTTCGGGTTAACGGGAACGCCCTCTGTTAGTTAACATACTGTATATTAGTATAGATACAATAAAGATTAATCCATTCTTTCTTGTTTTATTAACATTTATATGATAATCTATCGATTTTTAGGTCGAAGTAAATAGGTCCTTGATGTCAATTGAACAAAAACCAATGCCCCGTTCCATCGCGTGTCCAATAAGGCATAGATTACATAAGTTAATGAAGACAAACGTAATGGAGCTTAATGACCGCATTTTGTTCGACTGTTTGTTTTAGAACCGTCCCTATAGATGGTAGATTAGCTTTTATTTGTTTGTATTGGACAATTATAAAGTCATTAGAACCCTGAGGCATTGGCGTTGCTAAGGATAACCTCTAGGTGGGGCAGATGTCCAGATATTTCTGCTTTCATAAAATAAATTAAAGACTTTATACAAAAGTAGCGACCCGCCCCAGCTTTGCACGGGTGCAATGTTTATACTAAATACACTACAGAAAAACTGAACGTTGTATAAAAAACATAGCGGCCCGCTGATCCCGCTGACCAACGTGTGAAATGTACTCAGAATAAAAAAATTGCATGTGTGTGCTGCTGCTCCGATCGGCACATTTATTTCGGTTAATTTGTTAGAGCATATCATATCTGTTTAATATTAGATTTATGTGTTTTATTTTGTCGAAATTACCAAAAACTACTGAGATATAGCGTATTAAAGTTACGGAGTGCGGGCTAATTACGTCACGCCGTGGTATATTTTGTATCACGGAGTGACGTCATACGATATTTCAAATCAATATATCTTCCTAAGTATTTGAATGAAAGAAAAAATAAAAAAAATTCGTATTCAATATTTTTTTATAAATCTATCTGATGGACATTAAAATATTTATTAGGATACAACCCAATTTTAATAATATCTTCGAAAATATTATCGACGCTTGAAAGGCAATCATATCTAAGCGACAAAAATTCGTAAATTGAGCTACACCATTCGAACCGCCAGATTATTCTGCGTCGTTTGGTGTATACAGTATGTTAACTAACAGAGGGCGTTCCCGTTAACCCGAAATAGTATAGCATACATACATGCTAAAAAAAAAATTTCCATTCGAAAACAAAATGTTTTAAATTTTTTTCCAATATGAAAATATTCAATAAAAATTTTAAATTGACATGTAAAAGAAACACACTGTACACGCAAACATGAAAGACGGCAACGTCGCAATTTATTTATACATGACGACTACTATTTTGATTTAAAACAGGAGGTTTCAAATTTATTTCCAATTAGATTTTTTTTTATTCGGATTTTTTATGCTTATTTTTCTATGCTGATATTTTTATTTTAATCTATTAATGATATATATTAACGAGTTTAAGGGAACGCCCTCTGTTATTTAACATACTATATATATAGTATAACTCAATTTACGAATTTTTGTCGCTTAGATATGATTGCCTTTCAAGCGTTTATGAAGTATAAGGGACAGAGAAAGCGACTTTGTTTTATACTAGATAGGTAGAGATATGTTAAGCAATTTAAAAATTATATACGCATAAGTTTCAACTCCGTGGGAATATCAGGATAAAAGTATTTTATACAGTAATTTCGGGTTAACGGGAACGCCCTCTGTTAGTTAACATACTGTATATTAATCCTGGTTATAAACCAGATGTGTCCAAAATATCATTCAAATCTATTCAGGAGTTGTATGTCCGAAAGAGTTATGAACATACATCCAAACTTATTCAGCTAGTAGGGTTATAATTATAGGTCGGAATAGGTAGAGTAAATTGGGGTCATTGATCGGAAACGTATAAATTAATATGGACATTCCTCTGGATTTTCCGACGTTTCCGCTGGCCTGACTGGCTGGGCTGGCCTGACTGAACGGTCCCTCCGAGTTCTTGTTGACGGATGCTCATCGGAGCCCATGTCGACCAATGCCGGTCTTCCTCAGGGGTCAGTTCTCTTTGCAACTCTGTTCCTGCTGCATATTAACGATCTGCTGATGCCCGGTATCTATGGGTATGCAGATGACAGCACAGTTGTGGAGAGATACCTGCCGGAAGCTCCGGCTAGTAAGGAAACAATCCGGTCCGAAAAAGAGGCTATGGTAGAACGTACGAGCGCTGCACTACAGGCAGTCTCCGAATGGGGCAAAGCCAATCTTGTAGCATTCAATGCCGCCAAAACACAGGCGTGTCTTTTCACCGCCAAAAGGAGCCCGTTCAACTTAGCTCCTACTTTTCAGAACGTATCCTTGGAGTGCACCAACCGCCTTCAGCTTTTGGGAGTAGAGATTTCCTCGAACCTTAACTTTGGGCGGTTCATTGAGCCCAAGGCCAAGGTGGCTGCCAGAGAACTTGGCGTTATCGCAAAGGTCCGGCGGTACTTCACACCGGGGCAGCTTCTAATGTTGTACAAAGCACAGGTCCGCTCGTGTGTGGAGTACTGCAGCCACATTTGGGCAGCAAGGTTCTGGAGTGGCGGCCACGTACTGGAAGACGCTGCGTAGGGAGACCCCCAACAAGGTGGACCGATGACCTGGTGAAGGTCGCGGGAAGCCGATGGATGCGTGCAGCACAAGACCGGTCATCGTGGAAAGCCTTGGGGGAGGCCTTTGCCCAGCAGTGGACGTCTATAGGCTGAGGAAGAAGAAGAAGAATGTCACTACCAACATTAACAATATTTACTTGGATCCGGAATTACACGATTACTCCGGAATTACTACTTTATTATTACGAATCGTAGCAGGCTTCCGAAAAGGCTTTAGCACCATAGACCACATTCATACGCTGCGGCAAGTTATACAGAAGTCCGAGGAGTATAACAAACCACTATTCTTGGCGTTTGTGGACTATGAGAAGGCCTTCGATTCGATTGAGACTTGGGCGGTGCTATAGTCTCTCCAGCGGTGCCAAATTGACCATCGATACATTGAGGTGATAAAGTGTTTGTACAAAAACGCCACCATGTCAGTCCGTCTCCAGGATCAGGACTCGAAACCGATCCAACTGCAGCGTGAAGTGAGACAAGGAGATGTCATATCTCCTAAATTGTTCACTGCTGCGTTGGAAGATGTCTTCAAGCTCCTGGACTGGAAAGGACTTGGCATCAACATCAACGGCGAGTACATCACTAATCTCCGTTTCGCAGATGATATCGTGGTCATGGCTGAGACCCTGGAAGGCTTGGGCAAAATGCTCAATGACCTCAGCAGAGCTTCCCAACAAGTGGGTCTAAAAATGAACATGGATAAGACGAAGATCATGTCGAACTCTCATGTCGCACCCACTCCAATTGTAGTTGGTTGCTCTGCACTCGAAGTTGTTGACGAGTATATATACCTGGGACAGAAAGTCCAACTAGGTAGGTCCAACTTCGAGAAAGAAGTGTCTCGGCGAATCCAGCTCGGTTGGGCAGCGTTCGGGAAGCTACGCTACATCTTCTCGTCGTCCAAGATACCACAGTGTCTCAAGACTAAAGTCTTTGACCAGTGTGTGTTGCCAGTGATGACTTACGGAACTGAAACGTGGTCGCTCACAATGGGCCTCATACGAAGGCTCAGAGTCACACAAAGGGCAATGGAAAGAGCCATGCTAGGAGTTTCTCTGCGTGATCGAATCAGAAATGAGGAGATCCGCAGAAGAACCAAAGTCACCGACATAGCTCTGCGAGTCGCTAAACTTAAGTGGCAGTGGGCAGGGCACATTGCTCGTAGAACCGATGGCCGATGGGGCAGTAAGGTTCTGGAGTGGCGGCCACGTACTGGAGGACGCAGCGTAGGGAGGCCCCCAACAAGGTGGACCGATGACCTGGTGAAGGTCGCGGGAAGCCGATGGATGCGGGCAGCACAAGACCGGTCATTGTGGAAAGCCTTGGGGGAGGCCTTTGTCCAGCAGTGGACATCTATAGGCTGAGGAAGGAAGGAAGGAATTACATTTCGGGAAAATGGCTTATCCACGGTATTCTTTCTGTGAACATTTATGATACAAGTACCAAAAATCACTCTACCTATTCCGACCTATGGTTTTAATAAACTAGCTGGACCCAGCAGTTTCACCTAGATGTTATTAAAGAACTCGTGAGAATATAGGAATAAGTTTCCTATATATTAATTCCGGTCATAAAGCTCTATGTGAAAACTTTATGCAAATCCCTTTAGTAATTTTTGTAATTTTAGTAACAAACATCCACACTTCTAGACATCCAGACATATTGTACATACATAACAAATTTTCGCATTTATAGTATTAGTAAGAAGTATGATTAGTAAGATAAAATACCTTGGAAAAGATAAGATAAGAGTACGTAAAAGAAAACTCTTTACCACCTGTAAAAGTTTTTCAGAAAACATTTTGTGAGTTTGTCAACGGCAGGGTTTCCGTCGGACCACTGTCTTCTAGGCTAGAGTGAATAAGCTCTTAATAAACTAGCGCGATTTAGCATCAATGATTGCATCACTGCTTACCATCAGGCGGGATTGCGGTCACTCATTAGTTTATAATTATTATATAAAAACTTTTTACAAAAAAATAGAAACCAACTTTAAAAAAACATTTAAAAGGAGAAAATAATTTTACTTTTGTTATGGCTGTAGAAGTCGGTGGCGAGCTAAACAACAGAAACATCAAGACACCGACTTCTAGAGCCATGACAAAAGTCAAATTATTTTTATTTCATGCTTTTCAGTGTCACTGCTGAACCGATTTTGATGAAACTTACTAGTATTCCCAAGTTAAACAATACATTAGTACAACAAAAAAAAAGTTACTTAAATCGGACTTGTAGTTCCGGAAATATACACTTGAAATTTGGCTTACATACATACGGGTCGAATTTATAACCTCCTTTTTTTGAAGTCGGTTAAAAGTGGATAAAGAGGATACAAGTTATCCTCATCGTTGCGCTGATTTTCAGTTTCTACCCGAAAAGGACGGATTACAAGACTGACGGATTATATTACTGTGTGTACCTATCTGATATCTCGTCTATATATAAAATTAATCAGTCTATCTTCAAGGTAATTTATAAATAGATTTTCAGAGTCATCCCGTCCATTACAGAGTGCATTTTAAGCGCATTCATCACAAGACTCCGTGGCGCAACGGTAGCGCGTCTGACTCCAGATCAGAAGGTTGCGTGTTCAAATCACGTCGGGGTCAAAAATTAGTTTTTGTAAGTTTAAAATTTTTAATTCGATTTAGTGCACTATCTTTTTTAAATCTTATCGAACCTTATTGTGCCACACGAAAGGGTGTTTTTTTACTATACACTATGTTAAATAACAGAGGCCGTTCCCTTAAACTCGTTAATATATTAATTATTAGTTAATTATTATTATAATTAATAGATTAAAATAAAAATATCAGCATAGAAAAATAAGCATAAAAAAATCCGATTAAAAAAAAATTCTAATCCATACTAATATTATAAATGCGAAAGTAACTCTGTCTGTCTGTCTGTCTGTCTGTCTGTCTGTCTGTCTGTCTGTCTGTCTGTCTGTTACGCTTTCCCGCTTAAACCTCTCAACCGATTTTGATGAAATTTGGCACAGACAATCTTTAGACCCTGAGAAAGAACATAGGCTAATTTTTATCCCGGAAAAATTTGATGTTCCCGAGGGAAATCTAAAAAGCGCGATATAACCGAACTCCACGCGGGCGGAGCCGCGGGCGGAAAGCTAGTTGGAAATAAATTTGAAACCTCCTGTTTTAAATCAAAATAGTAGTCGTCATGTATAAATAAATCGCGACGTTGCCGTCTTTCATGTTCGCGTGTACAGTGTGTTTCTTTTACATGTCAATTTAAAATTTTTATTGAATATTTTCTTATTGGAAAAATTTTTAAAACATTTTGTTTTCGAATGGAAATATTTTTTTTAGCATGTATTTATGCTATACTATTTCGGGTTAACGGGAACGCCCTCTGTTAGTTAACATACTGTATATATAATTGGTTTCTTTTGGATAGGTAAACAACATTCATTGCGTTAAGAGTGGAATGAGTAGGTATACCTATGCCTCTATTATTTTCTTTTTTGTCAAGAACTTATCACATTTGTGTAATATTTGTCTGAACATCGCGGCAAAAATGGGTTACTTTTCGGGTTTTGAAACATCATATTTATTTTATTAATTAGTTTTTTGAAAAAAATCAAATAATAGCGGCGGGTGTAATCAAGGTGTGAAAGTGTAGAAAAAAATCATTGCTATAAAAGCATTATCCACGAAGAAAATAGCGGTATACGTTTGTATAGAGAAAGCACCACCAGAGTTCCCTCTTAAGTAATGTAATTCCCACGCACACACTCCACAATGCATTATATTATACACAGAATACCAAAAGGCTGACGGTGATCCAAACCTAGAACTTATGCTCCAGGCTTGATCACCAATTAGTCTCTTTGCACGCCTCTTCACTGAGTCCAAAGCTGCTAGGTGGTATTTTGCAGCACCAGCAAAAATGAGGCTGCAGTACTCCTCATACTGTCACCATACTGTCGCGGTATACGTTTGTATGGAGAAAACGTCACTAGAGTCCCCTCTTAATTGCTTTGTTAAGCGGCCACCTAACCACATAAAGTAACTGATTACCTTTTTCCTACCAAACTATTTAGATTGAGGCTTATTAGTATTCACAATTAGGGTTTAAATGGGCCAGGGTTCCGGGTTGATTAAAATGAAACCGGGGGCCTGGCGCACAGGCAAGTGAAGGAACACGGGTGGGTTTTAGTCAGTAAAAATCTGACACGCCCTTCAGCTCCGTCCAGAACAAGACGTCATTTGATGATTTCCTGTCCAAAAAAAAGGATTGGAATGTTAACTAGTTATACGCGTCGATCTTCTTGCCATAAAAACTTTTATTTTCTACGACCATTTGGTAATTTGCTTAATACATAACCATAAGTCATATCTCAATAGTACTCATTTCTGCCAAGCCGTGTTACAATGACCATTTCCGCACGGGTAAACAGTACTACAATGAAACCTTTTAATTTTTTTATGGGTTTTTCACGACTAAACATCGCATTTAATTAGGCTGTATGAATAAATTGCCTTCGCCTGTAATTTTAGGGATTATGACAACAAAATAATATTGCGCGCGCCACTGTCAACTTTTATCTGCATTTATAAATAAAATCGTTTTGGAAATGAGTGATATCAGTGATAATAGCAAAATGGACGATATCTTAACGCCTCCTGAAATTAGAGATATAGCTATGGAAACCACAAAAGAATTGCTACCACATAAATCAAAGAAGAAATGTGAAAAGTGTCACCAAAATTAAGTAAGGTAAGAGTACCTATTTCCGTTAATGTCCCGGTAGCCGTTAACTAGTCAGTTTTTTAATATTAGCGTCTTTCTAGCAAAACTAAATTAAAATTTGCAAATAGCAATTTATTCTTGGTACTATTTTATACAATTCTGATGACGACACTCGCCAAAAAGTTTAATAATGTAAAAACTGTGAGAAAATAAAAGTATGGTATAGTAAAATTATCTATAAGTACAAAGTTCTGTCAGTGAACTATGAACCCACCCGGTCACAAAAATTATCTAGCCATACTTCGACGGATAAAATTAAGGTAAATGTGTTAATTTTTTTAATAAATTGTGTATATTATTTAACGATTTAATCTATAAATTGAGGTAAATCTCATCGAAAAGTAAATAATTTTACATGTTACATCTATTGGTACACTCAAACCCCTACCTGACCTAGTACCCGGTAAAAATGTGCGATTTTTACCGGATATTGGTACACTATCAAACCAGTTACATACGTTGCACCAAAACCCGTTATTCTATTCTTATTGCTTTGGAATAGATCTCATTTTCCTTTGAAACTGTAGATTATATTAAATATTTTCTGCCGTATACTGGGGCATGCCTTAACAGCTGCATTTATATCCGTTTATAGTCCTTATTGTCTTGAATTAACCATTATTTTCCTTTGAATCAAAAGGATGTAGTTACTAGACATTTAGTTTGTTTTGGTACCACGTGAATTTGGTTGCGTTTTTTGTGTATGGTTTACCACTTTTTGTACTGGTTGCGTTACAAGCTTTTCTTGAATCAGCTATGAAGTATATAAAAAAGCCTACTGCGACTAGAATGTGAATAATTTGTTTTGGAAGATTAAAAAAATTAAACACGTTTATTTCTTAGCAGATGGTAATTTAATTATTTAAACATGGTTTTGGGATTTAACAGCATATTGGCCAAGTATTTTGTCATGCAACGTACACCGTGGTATACCTACCATGTACTACCATTTGCTCCATGGTACTCCAAACAGTACGGTATATGGTAGTATTGGTACGATATACCGTACGGTACTCCAAACAGTACGATATATGGTAGTATACCGTACTGTTTGGAGTACCATGGAGAAAATGCTAGTTCCTAGCTGAAACTGAAGCAAGGGCGAAAAGCTCTTGGCTATTTCATTTACGTAATGCAGTTCGAGTCCTAACATATGTCTTTCTTTTATTTATTTTTTGATGACTATGCCTCATTAGTTGGAACTCTCGTCTACATATTCTTACGCCCGTACTTTCCCATATTTCTAGCACGGCTTTCATTTGTACTCATTAAGTCACTCCACAGTCTGATTTGGGAGCAAGTCTCAGTCAGAACAGGTGTTAAAAAATCATTAATAAGTACTAAAGATTGATTTGCCATAATTGAATCTTTCTAGAGATTATTATTATTTAAAGGTAATTATTTTGCATATTTATCTACCTTCAATTATTTTTCGAAAGATCTAACTCATTCCATGTTTTCAAACTTCTGGTGCCGTAAAAACCTACAGCTGACTTGCTTGCTTGAGTGTGCCGCCATAATAAGAGATACCCTGGAGCACAGGCAAATGAAGGGACACGGGTGGGTTAAAACAGACCCTCACCCTTCCGCTCCGCTCAATGTGGACTTTTTTTGGATGAGAATACATCATATGACTTTTTTTTTTTAATAATTGAGCACAAAGCGCTACCTAGGCTGGAGGAAAGTTCAGCTTGGACCCAACAGCGCTGTGCCATAGTCGCGACACTTGGTGCTGGTGATATCTCACTCCCGGCCGTAGTACAGTTCATGGTCGAAAGCGAAGAAGGAAGGAGCGTGGGGGATGCTATGACCTCTTTTTGCGAAAAGGTAGTGCATGATGCAATGGAGGCTGCAGAAAGGGAAAAAGAGCATGACTCTCACTCCACTCGCATGGAGGGAATACGGAAGGGTAGCCAGGCGTCGAAGGGCGCTTCACGATCTTTGGCCACCATAAGAAGGATCATGCGGGCGACGAAATTGGGGCCGTATCGTCGCTCGAGCGTGACATGCAGTATGCGTAGCTTAGTGGAAAGATGTGTGGTCGAGGGATCGGCCGCACTTGGTCCCCACGTGTGTGGGGCGAATGTACATACAAGTATCTGCCGGGTCCCCGACTCATGGCACTGGAAGGAATAGTGGACGTTTAGATGGTAGGAGGCCGACATAACCCTTCCTTATTCCCAGACGAAATAAGGGGGAAACTTTTTTTATCGGATTTATCCACGATAAAAAAGCAAAAGGTCGCATCTTAAAAACCTTCTCAAGTCGCCTCCCCACTCTACCGATTTCTACTCCTACTCCTCCAGAGTGCACGTCTTCTGTCCTCTACTTTTTACACGCTGTCTTATTGCAGGTATGCCGAAAGAGATTTTTTATGATATAATCATCTCTGTACCTTTTATCTGTTCTGTTTTTTCTTTTTGTTAATATATTAAATGGTAAAATAAATAAATAAATAATTTCAGATGTCACTAAGGAGCAGTTATTGGATAGTGTTAGTTTATTTATTAAAAAAATTAAGCGAGAAAATGCTTTTAATAATGGCAGACTCGGTCATTTGGTTGAAGCTGCCGCCTGTAGTAGGCCTGCAAGTGTCTCAAAATCTGATGCACACCCGTGCTTTATAGTTCAGGAAAGCAGTTTAAGGGCGTGGTATAAAGAAGTGATGGACTATTGGCACATCTCGAAGAAGGAATGACAATCCACGACGGACAGAGTTTGTTTGTTTCTTTTTATATAGGTATAGGTACTTTATAAAACATACATTATAAAAAGTTAAAACAAATCGTGTTTATTTGTTGGTTAAATACGGACCCTAATGTTTTTCAGTAATATTTTATTTGAATGTATTGTATTTCTATGAACTTTAACGTAAAGCAATAGAGTACAATTTCGCGGCAAAAATTACCGGTTACCGGGACAATTTAACGTTAACTAGTACAACTCTACCGGGTACTGGTACAATTGGCCCTTTTTGTAGTTTTATTGTTTTATAGTTAATTAAATTTTACACTAGTTTAATAGAATCATAATATACTAAAAGTATATTAAATTATCTAAACAGTCACGTAAAAATTATTTTTGTAAGTCTTCTAGTTTTAGCCTAGTGCTCATGCAAATTCGGCGAAGTTCATAACTTAACGGTTACTGGGCCGTTTACCTTATTCATGTTTTTTTTTTGGCGGGAATGTCAAGATGAGCGTCACGCTCATTTTTCATTGGACTTTTAAAATTATTTATAGTGTCGTTTACTAAATAAAAACGCGTGATTTATGTAGTAAAAAGTGCATTCAGTGAATAATTCAAAAAGAACAGTGAAATATTGTAGCATAGTGGCCTCATCATGTCTTTACGCTAAACCGCTCCTTATCGTCCAAACGCGTAAAACGAAAGGAGTTAGTTTAGGTTAAGTTATGCTAGGATAAGTTAGGATAAATTAGGATAAGTTAGGATAGATATTTAATGAAGAAAAAAATTACTGAAGACTTGGCTGTATGGCGTACTATGCCTTTGCCTTTTCCATGAACGGAAAGAATGAACCAAAAAAAAAAAATAAGTATTCATTTGTTTCAAGGTCGTAGAGAAAGTTTTGTATGCCACTGTCGCAAACAGCTATTGTAATGCTCGTGCTGAACTATTGTGCCACGAAGCGAAGCTTAGTGGCACTAGCACTCATATTACGATAGCTATCATTGCTTGACAGTGGCATAAATAACTATTATAGGCGAGGACTCGAGCCTGATTAGTGTTAGATAAACTTGATTATCGCTGTCCTCGTGTGTAAATCTATGATCCGCACAAACAGGCCCTGATTCCCGTGTTCACAAACTAAATTAAATTTAAGTTCAGTCCATCTCTTTCTTCCCATTTCATTAAGAAAAAGGACAGAAGATAAAATGTCAGTTTAGACCTGTCAAATTAGTGCGCTCTTGACGTAAAGTGGCGTATTTTAAGTCGCCATTTTTTTAATATATATAAACTAGCGCTTGATTGCAATCCCGCCTGATAGTAAGCAGTGATGCAATCGTTGATGGTAAAGCGCCCATTCACTTTTGAATAGGAAGAAAGACGGCAGTTGTGCAAGGTGCTGCAATGTTAAACCCAACAACACGACCAACGATGCTGCGCCAGAGGGAGATTGATGTGAAGACTCTCCACGACCAAACTCCGGACACAACAACATTTGACGCATCGTACCCGGCACACATCGCAGCACAACTGCTCAGACCCGTCCTCCGTAAGGCTTCACCAGACATCATGCCGGAAAACGACGAATCGACACGTTTATAATCGCGTCTAAACTGTCTATGGAGTATCTTAATTTGACAGGATTAAACTAAAATGTTATCTTCTATCCTTTTCTTAACGAAATGGAAAGACAAAGATGCCCATAACATAAAAATAGTTTAGTTTGTGAACAATAGAATCGGCGCCACTGTGCCAAAATACAGCCACAGAAACTCACTTTTCCTTCTTATTTAATTCAGGAGATCAACCTTTATAGATGCCATACAAAACCTCGACATAATTAAATTCCCAACCACCAACACATCCACGCCTATTTCACACCCGAACTTATCCGAAAAAAGGCGACAAAGCCGTTCACAGAACCGGTGTCAATCCCCTGTAATTTTCGCCTCTGTAAGGTTCTCATTGAGTAGGAGGTGTGAGGAGATTTGCCTGGCACACCCTGGCAAATTGGTAGGCCGAATGGTACGGTAATCGGCTTATGACGGGTCGTCCGCCTGCTATGTAACTTGTGTTAGTTATTATTTATACTGAGGAATTGAATATAAGTTAGATTGTATAGAGGACAAGTTGTTGAGCAGTAAAGTGTATTAGTGGGACAGTGGTTACGTCATCTTGATGAGATAATAACAGTTTTACAAAAAAAAAACAACCAAGTTCCAAAAAAAAACCGTTCAAAGTAAAAAATAACCTATTTCGGAAATCGGTGTCTTTGGTTTTTGTGTTAACGAGTACCTGCGCCCCACCCCAAGCTCACATTAAAGACGCTGCTTACCCGCTTCTGGCTCACTTTTGACAACGGACTCAGGCACGTATTACAGAACGTCACTCAAAACCCAAACTCCACTTAAGTCTCGTTTCAAGCCATTTCATTGGTTGAAACTAGTTTTAAGTAATGCTTATGCAGAGATCAATGCTTGAGTTTCCTTCTGGAATACGGACCTCAGACTGGTAAACATCATCGTGCAAACTATGGGAGACCTATATTTTCTATATTAATTAAGAGCTGCTGGCTATTGTTTGACATATTTACTTTTACTAATAATGTATATTTTATGGTATCTAATTGTAACGTGCGTTTTCTTTCTTTCTTTCTTACATATTGTTGTGTGCTCGGTGATTATTATTGTGTTCCTATCTTATTTAATAAGTTCGATGAATAAGTTAAATTAATACACGAACATTGGAACGTCCTGATTTGTTTCTTTAATAAGTACCTACCACTTCTGATCGCTAACATTTGTATGTATAATCGTTTTTGACACCGACTTCGTAAACAATCGTTGCAATGTTAAAAACTAACTCGCATACCCATGCAAAGTGTCATCTTTCTAGCATTAACAGTTTGCAAGGCAAGCCGAAAACGGATGGATGGCATGGTGAAAGGATTCTTAAAAGTACTATAAAAAAAATGAAATATAAAATTTCCACACGGGCCCAAAAGGTTCCTATCTTCAGCAAAAGCCGCTGAATAAGGTAATTCTTTATAAAGCTTAGAACCCATGAATCTTGCTTCTCAAGCTGCTATAAATTATTCTGAAAAATATAAATGAGAAATGTATGGAGGAAAAATCGCAAACGATCGTAGCAATGCAATAAAATTGAAATATAGTGAGCGTAAATCAATGACTATAACTATTTAGCTTCTGCCCGCGACTTTGGCCGCCTAAAATTTCGGCCCCGTCTACCATTAATGTCGCATCGCATCGCCTACCCGTGCTGTCACTTCGATTTCGTAACCTAGCTAACCTTTTTATTTTTTATTTTTTCGGGCTGGAAATCCTCATAGGATGTCCGCCGCCCTAGGGTGGGCGACGGGGTCTGTCAGACTTTTACTGACTAAAACCACCCCGGTGTCTCTACTATTACGAGCGCGCGTGGGGCCGCGGGAGTCTAAATTCTTCCACAGCCCCACACTCTCGTGCTGGCCCGGTCTGTCCGGGCCTCGTCTCCGGCACGGGGTAGTGGGGTGTTAAGCTACCCCGTGCATCGCCTCAGAGGCGCGCGCTGACACTCGCGCGCCTCCGCCGCGGGGTCCATCGAATAGGGGGCGGGGACTTCCCCATGTCCCTCGCCCCTGGACCCTTCGTAACCTAACCTAACCTAACGTTCTTTTTGGTTTTTTATCGCCTCTAATTAGTGTTTATAAACTTATACAAAAATCAGAGAAATCAGAGACTTCTAGATACCTAGATTGAGACTGTGATCAGATTCTAAACGATTTGATTGTAAAAATTACGAGAACTACCCCTAATAGGAATATTTTTTTTTAACATATTTTGTTAAAAAAAAAATACGACCCTATGCAAAACAGAGTCCAGAGCGGGCTTTCAGCAAAAGCCGGCGCCGACGTTATAACGTCATCCGGTGCAGCAAATAATTATTAGTTAGATCGAACCGGTACAATAAAAACAAAAAAAAAGGAAATACTTATACATAGGTAGGTATGTAGGTACATGCTAAAAGAATATTTTGCACAAACACAAACAAAAAAGCATTAGATACTAAACTTTTTACATTAGTACCGTTTTATGGAATAATATAAAAAGTTTAGTCTGTAAGGCTTCCAAAAACCATCTTACCACATAGGTACTTACCACCGTATCGTAGCAACATACATCAGTTCTCCTCTAAATACCTGTTAGATTAATTGTTCAGCAGACCACGAAACTACCGCGGACTATAAATTAAGGGGCCAACACGATTTAGTGCAGCCCCTGTAAATTAGAGGCCTAATGATACATTAGATTGAAATTAGTGACGTCATATGGTACATAGGACGAAATGGCGTTGGTGACGGTTTACGAGTGTTCAACTAGAATATCAGCATTGATTATACTTTATATCATACCTACTTTCTTCAGAATTGTGGACACTGGAAACTATAAAAGTTAGAAAAATTCCCTATAAGGAAATTAGGGTAACATTCTGCTTCCTAAGAAAAAGAAACTTACAGAAAAATCCTGAGCAGATAAAACTTTAGATTTATTATCATAATATATTATTTTTCGAGGGCATTTATTTGTACATACATGAGACAGCATTTTAAAGCTTTTATGGACTGCTACACCGGAAAAATACTTACTTACATTTCAGTGGTTTTTCATAAATTTACCATTGAAAATATCAAACTATCAAATTTTATATTATTACAGTAAAAGGAATTCAGTCAACTGGAGAAATAACAAAAAAGTATTGCACTGCAAGTTTCATTGCTTGCAGTTTTATTAAAAAAAAAAAAAAAAAAAAACATTAGTTACTACTATTTTGGTTGTCGTTCGATTCCACTAACATCAAACGCGATGCGCTATTGTCGACTACCTTAATTTGATATTTACATCACGTTAACCGTAAAAATCGATATCCATTCTCAGTAACAACCAAACTTTGCCACAATTCCCACAGATAGTTGTTACAAGTAACCGAGGCGGCCGCCGCTGGCGCGGTTTGAATATTCATGCAGCTGTCAGTCATAACAAGGGGTGAGATCTGACTGATATTGACTCGATTCAACAAGAGCCGTGAACTGTACTTAACTGGTAGATATGTATAGGTTTGGTTTGGTGAAAATTGTAGATTTACATGTACTGCATATGGATCCCTAATCCAGTTAGTATCCATTAACCGCTGTAGTCGAATCGCGTGATCGAATCAGAAATGAGGAGATCTGCAAAAGAACCAAAGTCACCGACATAGCTCTTCGAGTCGCTAAACTTAAGTGGCAGTGGGCAGGGCACATTGCTCTAAGAACCGACGGCCGACGGGGCAAAAAGGTTCTGGAGTGGCGGCCATGTACTGGAAGACGCAGCGTAGGGAGGCCCCCAACAAGGTGGATCGATGACCTGGTGAAGGTCGTGGGAAACCGATGGATGCCGGCAGCACAAGACCGGTCATCGTGGAAAGCCTTGGGGGAGGCCTTTGTCCAGCAGTGGACATCTATAGGCTGAAGAAGAAGAAGTAGAACCGCTGTAGGAGTTTAAACCTCGAATCAAATGGGTGAAAAGCCATCAAACGACTATTGGATTCTTCTACAGTTACATTGTTAGAATGTTTTCACCTTTTACTGACTAAAGTAGCACGACACTTAAAAATCCTAATCAAACAATTTGACACCGTATTCTAAATCCGCTTGGTCAGCATGCACCACGTAAAGTTTCCTTCGGCAGACAACCTTAAAAGCACCGTTCCAAGTGAAGACAACAACTAGGATGAAGTGGGAGTGGGTCGGTTACATCTATCGAATACAGCGAACTGCAACGAAGGGCCAGCATTGTGACACTGGACGCCCGAAGAAGGATCTCGCCGTTGAGGTAAACGTTGAGGTGACTCGGTGGTCAAATGATAACGTTTGCAGGTCCAACATGACGGGCTAAAAAATTCCGTAATCAATTGGAATCATTTTGAACCCATACTGCTGATCCATTACTCTATATATTCGAAAAATGTGTCTGCTCAATAAGGTAAATCACGCAATGAATGTTGTTGTAAACTGTCGGAAAGAACATTGCTACTGATAGTGTGTTACGCAATTACCCTAGAGATACCTCAAGACAAGTAGGGTTACAAAGAATATTTTATTGTAAAACGAAGCATACCTATTGTTAATTGAAAATCAACATGTTTTATTATCTGTATTCTGCCAACATTTGTAAACGTCAATCAGACTGCCAGGATCAAAGGGCTAAGTATCAAGGTCAAAACGTCACCTGTCAAGCGTGACACCTGTGTAAAAAAGGATACATTCCGCTCGGGGTTCGCATCATGGCCGGCTTGGTTAGAGCATTGTTTCATTATAATTCAAAGCTAAGGGCACTAACATAGTGATTAATTTAAGTCAATCATGTAAATAATCAATCACAATAAACGGCAACTCAAGAAATCAAGAAGTTTCATTAAATCAACCGGTTAGACCAACACGCCACCATTTTCATACAACACCTATACAATTTAGAAATATTGCAAGTATTTAATGAAAAATTAAATCAAATTATTAAATGCAGTGATATTTATTCGTTTAAGTGAGTTTGAAGGCTAATTTTCATACCTAAATCGTTAACAATCAAGTTGCAATCATAAAAGTCATGAATGTATTTAAATTGATTGTATTTTTGAGACATGCGCCTGAGATTTAAATCTTTTATGGAATATACCTTCGGAAATTTTCCCTCAATTTGGTATATGCATAAATATCTCTTGCACGAAACGTATTAACTGAAGAAAATATAAATCATCAACGACACGGAGACAGCATGTTTTACAAAAACACAGCAATGAAAACCTTCATAAAAGCACTTTTCCGATGAATAACAATGAGAAACCTCTTTGTACACAATTTAATCCTCTGAAAACTGTAAAACGTAAAAAACCTGAGTCATAAGGCCAATAATAATATTAATATAAACAGTACTTGGAAGCAATTCAAATCCTTACAAACAGTTGCTTATAACTACAATAGTCGCAGAATAGGGCTGGCAAAGTATTTTGTACTTTTGAAAAGAAGTAATTTAATGTTTTGCAAAAAGAGTTTTTTTAGTTAATTACGTACAAAAACACCTTATGCTAACTATTTACATTAAATACTCATTAAACAAACGCAATATTTAGAAAGAAAATGATGAATTACTCTTACAGTGTAAAAAATATTTCGTCCTTTTGTATTGACAGCGATGCGAATAGGTGACATCTGGAAGTGCCAGAGTACCATAGATATACAATGTGTAAAGAAAACCGTGTCCGACCCATAAGGATAGCAAAGGTTAGGTAAACACTTGACCAAATATAATATCAAATTTTACGTAATCATCATAGTAACAATACTAATGAATTTTGAAATAATCCTTTTTTTCCCGGGAATTAATTCCTATTTCCCCGAAATTTGGTAATTTTTAAAAAAGTGACAACACCGGTATTATTATAAGCGAATAGCGACGCGACCACGTCACAGGTGCCGCGTGCCCTGCCTTCCGCCGCCCGCGGAAGGGGTTGCTTATCGCACATGTATTACATTACCTCTTTTTGCTAAATAATATTTTTTTGTGGGATTTTTTTTTATGTTTAGCCCGACTTTGTAGGCAATAGTAGAATCAGTTATCGATATCTTACAATACCTTCACAGATCGGACAGGGTTTTCTTTACATATTGTATAGCAATGAAATCCTACATCTATGCAGAGTACTCGCAGCATTCGAATGACGACTAACGTTAGTAAAAAGAAAGAACGAAATATTTTTTATTCCACACAAATAAAACACACATTAGGTACAAGTATTTATATATCCGTACTAATATTATAAATGCAAAAGTAACTCTGTCTGTCTGTCTGTCTGTCTGTCTGTTACGCTTTCCAGCTTAAACCTCTCAACCGATTTTGATGAAATTTGGCACAGACAATCTTTAGACCCTGAGAAAGAACATAGGCTACCTTTTATCCCGGAAAAATTTGATGTTCCCGAGGGAAATCTAAAAAGCGCGATATAACCGAACTCCACGCGGGCGAAGCCGCGGGCGGAAAGCTAGTCATAAAATAATAACAAAAGACATTAAAAAATAATACGGCCAAAAGTCTCGTTCATAATAATTATGTTGGTATTTACCAGGGTAAGCTATAATCAAGACTAGTACAGGGATCGGAAAATTACTAGCAACTAATAGTAGTAGAAGTAGCAGCAATTTTCAAGGGACAGGATTATCATTCATCATCATCATCATCATCGCCTTCATTCACCTTTTATCGTCCCACTGCTGGGCACAGGTCTCCTCTCATACAGAGAAGGATTGAGCGTAATCATAACGCTTGCTCAATGCGGGTTGGCGATTTCAGACTTAAAGTCCAGGTTTCCTCAAGATATTTTCCTTCACCTTCAGTCATTAGTGTCCAATATATACTTAGAAAGTGCATATAACTTTAGAAAAGTTACATTGGTACTTGCCTGATCTGGAATCGAACCCGCGCACTCATACTTGAGAGACTGGTGTTTTAACCACTAGGCCACCACGACTGTCTTATGATTGTCCTATGATTGATGTCTTGGATTATCATTCAAGCCCAAGTAATCCACATATAAACCTTTAACTAGCGCTTCTCTGTTTAACCCTCATTAGTTTCGGCCCCATCAAAATAATAGGATAAAAAGTATTTATATATTAAACCCTAGTTACAAACCAAATTTCGTCTCAATTTGTTCAGTAGTTTATTCTTGTAAAATTAATAAACATACATCTATACTTACAAGGTTTCACGTGTATAAAATAAGTAGGAAGTAGGGACATCAATAGATGGACTTCCAATACTTAACTAAAATATCCGATAAGAAAAATTAAAACAACATTTTATTCACACGCCGTGCATTTTGGTGTTGTGCCTCGAGCCAATAATTCCAGTCATTGTTGCAGTGGGTTCGGGATTATATCAGGATTTTCTGCACCAGATGCATACAACGATCGGCATCCGATGTTGAGCGTGGTGACTACGTCAATACTATGTAGGGCTGTACGTTCTATGAGGCCTTCTCTGATGCTGCTTAAAATATTGGTTTTGTGTAGTATAAAGAGGGAGCGTAGTGTGGTACTCCCGTACGCCGCGCCGCCTAGCTGGAAGTAGTGGGTGTGGAAGGTGGAGGACTGTAGGTTATGGCGCAGTCTAGGAGCGGCCTATGTTCAGCAATGGACTGCATCGCATCGCATCTGTCTAGCCTTTTCCCAACTATGTTGGGGTTATATTCTAATCAGATACAGCAAAGTTACTGGGTTTATATCTTTTGGTTAGACAGGTCAGGTTATTCTGGCTACTGACGACCAGTAACCTTTGTCAAAGAATTCACGAATGACACCCGGGATCAGCAGGTCTTCTCCGTCAGTCATCGGTTCTACGGCTAATATGGCCGGCCTATTGTCACTTCAGTTTGCTTACTCTGTGAGCTATGTCAAAACCTTTGGTTCTCTGCCGGATCATTATGGATTCGATCCCTAAGAGAGACTCCAAGCATAGCCGCTCGCTGAGCGATCTTAAATTCGTGGACTAGCCGCATCATGAGTGTCCACGTTTCTGCTCCGTAGG
This sequence comes from Sesamia nonagrioides, assembly GCA_017933935.1. Classification (NCBI taxonomy): domain Eukaryota; kingdom Metazoa; phylum Arthropoda; class Insecta; order Lepidoptera; family Noctuidae; genus Sesamia; species Sesamia nonagrioides. Next base: position 1,928,682 of record JADWQK010000766.1, read on the forward strand.
TCAGAACTGGCCGGATGCACTGGTTGAAGCCTCAGGTCTTTAGGCTCTGTGGAATATGCGACAAAAAGACTCGACGAAGCTTCCCAAATGCTGCCCAGCCCAGCTGAATTCTCCTGTTAGCCCATACGGCTATCATTATTTAATTAATTATACTTTTTTGTACTTACACCAAAAACATACATTGATTGTAAAATACATTCAACACTACAAAATATAAAATGGGCGGCCTTATCGCAAATGCAATTTCATCCAGGCAACCAAAGAATGGACAGAGATTTTTCTGAACCTTAAATGGGACTGTCGTTCGCAAAAATAATATTAATACTGAAAGTGTGGACTGTATTTAGGATAGCAAGATATTATAAACTAAGTATAAGCAAATATGTGACAGAATAGCCTTCGGAGTATATCCCTCTGATTAAAGTGCTTTAAGTGATAAATCACTTACCTCCAACCTTCAGATACGGAGTTCGTAGACCATCAGACCAGATCAGGAGAAGGCGCACATCGACACAATTCACTGGCAGACTCCCTAACTTTATTATGGCCTGAATCCCCCCAGGGGTTACTTCAAATACTGTAAACTAATTAAATTTTTGTGACCGTTAATAGATCGTGGCCATGACTCGCTAGCTTGCCAGTTCGAAAAAAAGTGTGGTTCGCTACGCCGTGTGGCAATCAGCGGAAGGACGCACACTACTATGATCGCGTTTCGTTTACTTTAAGTTTTCGGCAACGTTCACCACCGATAAACACAAAAATCAGAGAAGATATTCAACAGAAAGAGTTTCTCATATCTTACCACTACTTAGGTATAATAAATTGGCCCCCAAAAAAGTTCACACTGCAGCCAACCCTACGGCAATGCAAGCAAAGCCGGAAATACGCGGCTCACTTTACGATTATTACTTCCTTTGCGCTCTTACTGTGACACTAGTGGGTACGAATGCTTGTTTTATTGTTTACTATTCTTTCAGCGTTTCATGGTGAAATAAAAGAGACAATCGTGGACAAATAGGGGTGAGAGGGTGAATGTTGACTTTCATGGATGTCGTTATGATCTGAAGGAGTTGTAAGTTATGGTAATGAGGTGTGATAAATAAATAAAAATATTTTATTTCTTGTTTCATATTTGTCACAGTCGATTTAACTGGGTGGCAGCGCCCTGATGTTACTGTTGCCTCGGAATATGTTTCATGTTATTTAAAATAAATAATTGCTGTTACATACCTATATTTTGACTGTGTAAATAATGCACTTTTGTAGATAAAAACTATTTAATTTTATTTATTTTATATCTATTGTGAGCGTTTTCTTTCTCAAAATAAACTATATTTACCTCATTTTATGAAAAAATAAAAAAAATTGGAATACCTACTTCAACAATGGATCCAGAATCATGTTTTGTTTGAGAGGAAGTGCGGGTTGGTGAATATCACATGTCATCGAACTTATATATGGTTTTATGATATACCGGTTTCCTCATGATATTTTCTGTCACCGTTTTGAAAACAGTGGTAATGAAATAAATTATAAAAAGTAACTCGCCTGACTGGGCACAAACTCACGGCCTAAAAAACTGTAAAGCATACGATACGACACCATTTATTTAGATTATACTATAATCAGCACTTTTTGACCATCAAAACCAAATAAGACAGTCACCCCCCCCCCCTCCCCCCAAAACACCCGCCTTTCATCACTTCCTATTATTTTCGTTGGGAAGAATATACACACATTAACTCTACCACGACCACCATACAATTATTTATTTAATCTTCTAAAACAAATGAGTTACGCCGATTATACTCCATACCTACATACGTATTTAGAAAATAAAAACAGATATACTAAATACTTTTGTAAAGTTAATCCCTCATAAAGTTCCGGAATTAGGCCCATATAAGTACGTGCAAGGCTCACTGTAATCACAGTCCAAGTGTGTCCTACAAACAAGTCAATCTTAGAACGGGTTTGCATAGATTAGCACAGCACCAGCACTCAGAACACATTTGGGTGTGCCGCAAGGCTACCTTTTTAGCGTTTTTGAGCTGTTTTTATATTCTGTTTTCCCATTCACTTAAAAAACTTAGTAAATAGGAGGGAAGACTGCAGTTGAGCGAGGTGATGCAGTGTTAAACCCAACAACACGACCAACGATGCTGCGCCAGAGGAAGCTTGATCTGGAGACCCTTTACGACCAAACTCCCGATACAACAACATTTGACGCATTGTATCCGGCATTGCAACTCCGGCATTGTAACTGCTCAGATATCATGCCGGAACACCACGAATCGCTTGGCGGCAAGATTTTGTCTGGTGGGTAGTAACTTTTGCCAGTAGCCGATGTTATGGCCTACCACCGATAAAATGAATGAAAGAACGTAGGTAGTTAAGATGCGACCACCCATTGGCGTGTTTCTTATCAAAAATTGAGTAATCTTAAAAAGGTTCATTGCTTGTTTTTATCAAGAAAAGGAAAAAATAGTAAAAAGATAGAGAAAAAGAGGAACTCTGGTGATCTGGAAATGGCAGAAAATCAAGCTGAGCTGACGCTGGTTTTGTTTGCACAAGTTCTTCACGCTGGGATCGCACATGTTACGCCGTCTCCAAACATCGCACTCCTCACTCGTTGGCCAACGAACGGCAATCTGCATAATACGCAGACACGCTGCTATAAAAATGGTAATGCACTCCGCATTGGTTTTGCTGTGCAGGGTAATAGGTCGCTTGTTCAGCGGTTCTACGAAACTACACGAAACCTTGATGTCTTTTAGATTTTGGATAAATTTGTTAGAAGCATCCTTGCCATCCTTAACGAAGTTTCTTATATGAAGATCGTTTATGTGAAGTTCATTAGCGTTAAATGTATAAACTTCAGTTGAAAGCAAGTTGTCATCAAGGATGTGCAATGTATGAATCTGAACTCTTTATTTGCTAACACGTGAAGGATCATACCTAGTGGCCTTTTTTGTTTGGTGTGAAAGGGAAATCATCAAATAACCTCTCCTGCTCTAGGCGGAGCGGTAGAGCGTGTCAGACTTTAACTGACTAAAACCCACCAGTGTTTCTTCACTTTCCTATGCGCCAGGGCCACGGTTTCTCTTTTGATCAACCCTCAACCCTGACCCAGGCATCGGTCATCGTGGATCCCGTCACGATTTGCCAACATCTCTTTGAGATGTGCCTGAAACACAACGCGCCGTTGCGTCGACCGGGGCCTCGTCCTTACCGGGTGACGAGCTGCCCGCTGCTCACCGCCCACGAGCCCACTTAGATACTATACGAGGCAAACAAAACATTGAAGGTTAAAATGTACCAGCAATTGTTATCTCCACCTGACGCTATACTTATCTATACGGGCGTCATTTTTAGTGTGAAAAACTGATTTATAACTTGACCTTCAAAATATCGAAACGTATAAATTTACGTTCCAAATATTTAGGTATGCGACGATAGGAAGAGAACAGATGCAATATTCTTTTTCTTCTTCTCTTTTTTCTTTTAAATCTTATATATTATTGCTTGAACAATATCTCGCCTGACCGTAGACAGTGATGCAATCGTGGACGGTAAAGCGCGCTAGTTAATTAATGCAGGCTACACACTCTCAGCATTCTAACCAGATAGGTACTTAAATTATAATCTGACACGAATATCCCCGCAGGCAAACATTCAGTCTTTCGATGCAAGCGGTATACAGGACGAAGATCAGAGTCGAATCGCAGCGGTGTCAACAACGTAAAGGTAGCTAGATACACTCGGTATCACAGGTAGTCCAATGATGGCGGAACTAAAAAGGGACTCTAGTGTCGAGGATTTTGGAAAATAGGTATTTGAAGAAACTATTGCCGTCGTCGACCACAAATGGAGGGGCCAAAGTGGCTTCGCGGGGATTATTACCTTCCTTCGATCTAGACTGTAACCCTTTTATATGGAAAAGAAAAAATGGCGTCACTGTCGCGCTGTGAACTCTTAACCTAGGAATGGGTTATGGAAATATCATGCACCTTACCTCTTGGTGGGCTCTCGTCGTCTCGTAGGAGTTCAATCAGTTGGCTCCGTCTTCGACTTTCTTCACCCTCGCGGTTCGGCACAAACTTCACACAACACCCACGTGGATATAAAGTTCCCCGCTAACAGCTTCGGTTTCTTTTCTTGAAGCCACAAAGACACGTCTCCAATTTGAGCGGATGGTTACAACTTATAATCGAATGATTATATCGTTCAGCGATAGATTAACACAGCAGAACTGTGCAAATGCGGGTTTTTAAACAGCGGTTAGCGCGCGGTACGGAATGCGCACGCGCGGAGGTTCCTTGGGAGACACAACTGTTTCCAACCTCTCCCGGTAAAGTGCGAAAAGGACAGTTGCAGCTCAGGCTGATTTTGAAAACGTTGACCAAAAGACGTTTCGTATTCCGCTGTTTTTTTTTTTCCAAAACACGACAGATCTCAATTATTTTTATATCATAATTTATAGGAAAAGTATACCTATGTTTCTATTTACTTTCTTTTTTGTCAAAAACTTATCACGTTTGTCTAATAATCATCCGAACATCACAGTAAAAATAGGTTCGCGATTTTGAAGTATCGTATTTCTTTTAGTAATTTTAAATTAAATTAAAGTTATTGTAGAAAAAAAATAATTGCTCTAAATGCATTATCCACGAAGAAAACAGCAAAATACGTTTGTATCGAGAAAGCACCACTAGAGTCCCCTCTTAAGTAATGTAATTCCCGGGCACAAACTCCAAAATGCATTATATTATACATAGAATACCGAAAGGTTGACGGTGATCCAAGCCTAGAACTTATGTTCCAGGCTTGATCACCAATTTGTCTCTTTGCACGCCTCGTCACTGAGTCCACAGCTGCTAGGTGGTATTTTGCAGCACCAGCAAAAACGCGGCTGCAGTACTCCTCATAATGTTGCCATAATGGAAATACTACAAAAATATCTACATGCTTTCTATCAAGAAGTATGTAATATGAAAACATTGACATAACTAACACAGTAGATACTAAAGAAACAAAACAAAAAAATTAAATGCGTTATTTGCGGTAAACGTGACGCTAGTAAAAAATACAAAAACACCTTGAGGGAAACCATACGACACATAGCGAAAGAAATAAAAGAACACAGTACAACAAGATGACCATCGCTCAGTACCATGCTAAGTAATTAGCACATGTTTATCTATCCCATTTATACACATAAGTTAGCCCCTCATAACCACTGAAGCCTGCGATACCAATGTTAAACTTGTAAACATAACTTACATCCGAACAGCACTAATAAACGACAATGGTGCGTACATAAATTCTCTTAAAGCTATAAATAATGGAAAATTGCCCACCCGTGTCACGCAGTATCAAATTGCTGCCGATGTCAGGAAGACTGAAGAGACTAATAGGGGATGCGACATGGTTGGGCTAACCGACACTTTAGATGGTTATGCTACTTTATAGATAATAAGAGAGGTTGGACGGCCGTTGTCACATCTCTATTTGTGTACAATGTTATTTTTTGTATATGCGAAACCGTGTCCAGTATTTTTAAGTATCTATGTACAAAGTTTCAAAAAGATATAATGAAAAACCACAAAGTTATGAGCTTGTTATCTTACGCGGCGCGTTACCATATTTTTGTTGGGACAACCAGTCCTAACAAAAATTTGCTCAATGCACCGCTCGCCCGCCCGCGCCCGGAGAGGCGCTATGCGGGGGGCGTGTCTCACTGTGCGTGCAGTACTATGATCAACTGTGCGCTCGGTAAGGTAACCACATCGCGACAATTTCTAAATGTATTTGGAATAACATGTGTGCGCTAAATCCGGGTGTACAGAGTAAGTCAGGAGATGAATTCCAGTATTCGTCGATGCGTGACTTAACCACAACCCCCGTCGCAATAACCACACCAAAGTAGACGTAAAGCTCGTCAGCAGACGTATCACGCCACATTCGTATGCGGCTATTGGGAAGGAGGGTGCCATCATCGACCATACGGGATTTCAACTGCTGAGCATATCTATTGGTCTCCGTGGCAATGTACTCCATAAATTGCCTATCCCATATGCTAACGAAAATCTCATATGGGTCGACACATGGAGCTGTCGGACCTACATCGTTGTGTGAAAACATCTCCCGTCTCGATTCAGGTGGAATCGGAACATTCGGAAACGGTTTCCAATCAAATTCATACAAACCCCAAGGCTGGTCCGTCGCGGTTGGGGGAACATCAATAATATTAACGTCCGCGGAGCTGGCTGCAGGCTGGAGGAGTTCGGCTGCAGGCTGGTCATCGGCATCATCAATGTCCAAGGGCGTCTCCCAAAAGCTCCTCTGCGCCCTTGGAATGAGTGATGGAAATACGTCATCTTCGTCGCTCGCATCAGAGTCTGGTTCGCTTCCTGTGTAACAATAGGTAGGTAAAACATCTGGTGAGAACTGGAAGTTTGCCCCTAACCCTGTCTCGAGCTAAAATCAACAGTACTTACCATAAAAGAGCTGATCATATATTTGATCATCTCGCAGACTCTGGCGAGGACGAAGCATTGATGATGCCGATTCATGCTCCAAAAACCTGAAAAAATGTTGCATATGAGACATGGTGTTTAAATTAAATACAAATAAAAAAAGGTTAATGTAAAAATCATTAAGATACTTACAACGCCGGCGAGGGTACGGATGAAACCTCCTCCATCTCATATGGTGGTGTACTAGGTAAAGGGACCTCGTCTACCCTAACCTCAGCCATATGAGATGGTGGTGGGCTGGGTGGAGGGACCTCCTCCGACGCAACCTGAGCCATCGGTTCGAGTGGTGCAGGAGCCGCTCTGAAAATAGCAATTATTTAAAATTATTCTTGCTAATGGTTAATAATCAAGATACAATTTAGGACTACATACGGTGGCCACCGGCGCTTCCTGTATGGGTGCAGAGCAACCTCTAGAGGCCGACCCACCGGCAGCTCCTGAATATCGTGTATATTTAATCTGAAAAAGAAAATTCATTTTTAATACTCAAAAAAATAGGAATACAAATTAAATTTACTAAAAAGGCGTTAAAAGCTTTACTCTTCGATGGTGCTTGGCCCAGGTCTGTCGGAGCCTGCCACAGCTCGGCCGCGTCCTCCTCGCCCCCCTCGCCCACGTCCCCCTCGCCCACGTCCTCCTCTCCCACGTCCTCCTCTCCCACGTCCTCCACGTCCCGTGCCTACCTCCCTGGAGTCTTGCATGCTTGAACAATAAAATATAACACTGTCTAAAAGCAAAAGTAGTTTAAAATAACGATGACATGCAAAACCAACTCACCAAACAAATAAAAAACATCAATAAACCACTAACCATCAACGATCGCATCACTGCTGATTGCGGTTAAGCGCTGATTATAATTTATAAAAAAAAAAAAAATTAAACCTACTTTTTTTTTCAATTCGGTCAAAACATTGCTCTACTGAACATTTCCTGTACTGTGTACGAAACACAAACAAAATGGCGGCTCGGATATCATTAACGTCAAATGTCCTGTCTGCTAAGAAATCTCCAGGAGATTCCATTTTCTATTACAGTTTTTAATTACAATATTTACACATTTGTTTTTTAAATTTAACTAATAAAATGCCTAATACATACGTAGCAACGTATCTAAATCGTGTTTCTAACAACATTTTGTCGTCTCTAGTGTATTTTCTACTCACAACAAGTAGAAATGTGCCGGCATGGCGCGCGAATTTCGATACAATGTTTGGTGAAATAACAAATTCTGTTCAAAATCTTTAACAAATACACAATGTAGCAATTAAAAACTGTTTAGTACTTACTTGTTCACCGTAAATTTATCACTTCACTGCAAATAACACACAACAAACTCGACGATACTCGATTTGCCACTGAACACAAACCGTCGCGTCCGTTGACATAAACGTTTTTTTTTTTTTGAAATTCGGTAACAAACTTTGTTGAATGTTTAGCATGAGATGTTTTATGCCTTTCTTATTCTTTCACCTACATTCTGTGTAAGTTAGAGTAAGAAAGGTATACTCTAGACAGGCAATATTTGTCATTTAATACGACTCGCTCCACGAAATCTCCAGGAGATTCATGACAGACTCGGGCTTTTTGACAGAAATCTCCTGGAGATTCAATAGCATACAGGAGGTAACATGATGTAAAAATTATTGAAATCGATTCATTTCCTCATTTAGAACAAATATTCAGGTTTCTTATAGAGAAAAAATAAGGTTTTACATCTACATATATGCTGTTAATAACGATCGAGATGAAAGGTGTTCTAAAATGTTGTGTAAATGACATTTTGGTCACGTTATTCGCTTGTAAATAGCGGACGCTTTAAGAAGGCCATCGCAATTTAAGTAAACGCTAAAAGTTTTTTTGTCAATGGCTTCTGGCAGTTCAACCTACAGCTTGGCGAAAAAGAGTAGAAAACGATAGGGGCGCCACTGTGCTGTTCGTATGGCAACCCACTATTAAGTAAAAATAGTTTTATTCATTATTTGTGTTTAATTAGAAAGAATTAACAAACTTTGTTATAAAGAAACGTCATTATTTTTTGGAATGTTGCCAATAGACAAAAAAAATTAGTTCCGTTTCAAGACCTTTTTTGCCAAGCTATACGAGGCTGTAGTATGCTTAACTAGATGACTCAATAAATTAAGGCTTCTAGACAGGACTTAAAAACTTAAAACCTAAGCAACTTCAGGTTATGGGATGTCTGTGGGGAACCTCGACACTGGGCTTAGGGCATCGCTGGAAATGGCAGCAAGGGACAGATTGGATCTAAGAAATTTTAGAGTGAAGTTTCTTTAATAAACCATGATTAAATACTGAAGGTACTCAACTTCTTACTCTTTTCTATCTCATCGTTAATCCCAGTCGCATCCGAAGCTTTTTCAGCTTTGGAGTCCGGCGTCCGCTTTACCAGTGTAACTGGTGATTTTGGCTAAACTTCGATATTTTCCGTGAAGCGACTGCCGTCTGACCTCCACAACCCGAAGGCAATATCGAAGCATTGCAGTTAGACCAATTGTTGAACTTTTGAGGGCTCCAACAACCCGTAACGACTGCCATTAGATGTTAGTATGGCAACCGCGACCAACGGCTTAACGTGCTTTCCGAGGCGAGTGAAGTAACTTAAATAAACCATGATTAAGTACTAAAGATACTCAACTTCCTACTCTTTACTATCTGCTCCTCTTTTACTTTCGCGAGGTTAAAACATTTAGTCAACATATCCGTGTAACATTAATCATTAGGCAAGGCAACCTTCAAAGAATGGTGCTGACAGTATCAACAACTTGCAATCTTAAGCATTAAGGTTCATTAATCACGGAACCTTCTGTTTTTGCTGTACAAATGGTGAATATTTTGGGATATAGGGGTGAAAAATAAATTGCTAGATCGATTTCGTTCGAAAATTGCTATAATGAGACGATCTCAGAGCAAAAATGCAAGGTACAGACGACAGCAAACCAAGCTACTACAAGCTGCCAGTTTTTTTAATTAGATTTTCAACTTTATGGCTAACGTATTAAAGCTCAAGATTGTTTTTTTTTTTAATTATAAAGTAGTGCTTGACTGCAATCCCGCCTGATGGTAAGCAGTAATGCAATTGTTGATGGTAAATTGCGCTAGTTTATTAAGCCTTAGCACTTAAAAACTTAGTGAATAGGAGGGAAGACGGCAGTTGAGCGAAGTGATACAATGTTAAACCCAACAACACGACCAACGATGCTGCGCCAGAGGGAGATCGGCTGCTAGCAGAAGTTACCACCCACCAGACGAAAGTCTTGCCACCAAGCGATTCGTCGTGTTCCGGCATGATGTCTGGTGAAGCCGTACGGTGAACGGGTCTGAGCAGTTGTGTTGCGATGTGTGCCGGGTACGATGCACCAAACGTTATTGTGTCGGGAGTTTGGTCGTGGAGGGTCTCCGCATCAATTTCCCTCTGGCGCAGCATCGTTGGTCGTGTTGTTGGGTTTAACATTGCACCACCTCGCATTAATAAACCAGTTCGCCCTACCATCAATGATTGCATCACTGCTTACCATCAGGCGGGATCGCGGTCAGGCACTAGTTTACAGCGTTAAAAAATGAATGACGTGGCTAATAGTGCATTACGTAATTACTGGCTATTATTGACCTTCAAGCTGCATGTACTTTCTCTGACATACCACTGTGTTAGATTTAATTATGTACTTCCATTTCGCCACTACTGATATAGTTTCCGTGGTGTAGCGGTTATCACATCTGCCTAACACGCAGAAGGCCCCCGGTTCGATCCCGGGCGGAAACATAGCTTTTTGTGTTTGATTCTTATATTACCTTTAATTTATATGAAGTTCTTATCTTTGTTATTTTAGAATTAATCTATCAATGTATTGTGAGCATGTAAAATTTTATGGACATTTATAATGATAACGTTATAATACTTGATGATAATAAAGAAATATTTATATTATTATTAATTATTTGCTAGATATCAACTGGTTTCTATCTCATTGTAGTTTGCTTTCTTGCCTCCTTATTCATAAACGATGTTTAAAGTTAAGTAGTGATTAGCGATTCTTTAACCATACATTTTAGACCTTTGCACGTCACTTAACTTAAATCATTGTTTATGAATAAACACCACAGTGTTTAAGGGGTTTATTCATAAACGATGATTAAAATAGATACCCCACACGTATGAATATGATGAAAAAAAAAATTTTGAGTTTCAGTTCTAAGTATGGGGAGCTCCCAATATTTATTATTATTTTTTTATTTTTGCATCAAAATCTTAATGCGGTTCACAGAATACATCTACCTACCAAGTTTCAACAGTATAGCTCTTATAGTTTCGGAAAAAAAATGGCTGTAACATACAGACGGACAGACAGACATGACGAATCTATAAGGGTTCCGTTTTTTGCCATTTGGCTACGGAACCCTAAAAACGGTGAATGAATGAAACTTCACTAAATTATAGATTTGATGACGACACAATTGGTGCAGTGGCTGTGCGATCGACTGCTGCTCCGCGTGTGGTGGGTTCGATCCCCGCACGGAAAAAATATTTGTATGACCTACAATTACATTATTAGTTGTTCCGGATCTGGCTGTTTGTGAATGTGAGTTTATATGGTTGTAAACGCACTCACGATACAGGAGAAATTCCTAGTCCACACTAGGAACTTCTCCTGTATCTTGAGGGAGTTTAAAAAAAAAAAGTTTTGAGATATGACGTTGTTAACACCACTACGATCCGGACGAAGCGTTTCGCCTCCTCCTTTATACCGCGTACATCGAGGGACTGGAACAATTTGCCAGTGGCGGTGTTTCCGTCGGACTACAATTTGAGTGTCTTCAAGGCTAGAGTGAATAGGCTCTTAATAAACTAGTGCGCTTTACCATCAACGATTGCGTCACTGCTTACCATCAGGCAGGATTGCGGTCAAGCGCTAGTTTATAATAAGTAAAAAAAAAAAAAAATATCTATATTGCCTATAAAGAATATCAATTCACTCACATGAGACCAATTAAATATTATTTGTCATGTAGAGTAACAGTTGAATGCGGGCGGCACAAAACCGGTTATTTTGGAAGGTCTGGGGGAGGCCTTTGTCCAGCAGTGGACGTCTATAGGCTGAAAAAGAAGAAGGAGAAGAGTAACAGTTATATACAAAAAAGACTCTACATGGAAGCAATATTCAAAACAAATAGGGTAATCGATAATCTGGCACTTTGTAACGTACTAGCTGCGTTCTACGATTTTACTCGCATAAACGATGAATTACCCGTGGAATATCCGCATAAAAACTATCGTATATGCTAAACCTAGTTATAAGCCTTCTGTGAAAAAATCTACTTCTGCAAAGCTGGGACGGGTCGCTTTCCGACCAGTAATCCAAAATTAACACAGGTAAGAACTGTATTTAAATGCTAGTACTACTAAGAATCGAACGCAAAAAGCTATGTTTCCGCCCGGGATCGAACCGGAGAGTTGCTTAAGAGGGGACTCTAGTGGCGTTTTTTTTTTTAATAATTATAAACTAGTGCTTGACTGCAATCCCGCATGATGGTAAGCAGTGATGCAATCGTTGAGTGTAAAGCACTAGTTAATTAAGCCTATTCACTTAAAAAACTTAGGAATAGGAAGGATGACGGCAGTTGAGAGGTGATGCAATGTTAAACCCAAGACCAACACGACCAAACGATGCTGCGCTAGAGGGAGATTGATCTGGAGACTCTCCACGACCAAATTCCCGAGACAACAACATTTGGCGCATCGTACCCGCCACACATCGCAACACAACTGCTCAGACCCGTCCTCCGTACGGCTTCACCAGACATCATGCCGGAACACGACGAATCGCTTGGCGGCAAGACTTTGTCTGGTGGGTGGTAACTTCCGCCGGCAGCCGATGTTATGGCCTACCACCGAGAAAACTGAATGCGTTTTCTCCATACAAACGTATTCCGCTGTTTTTCGTGGATAACGCTCTGGGAGCAATTTTTTTTCTACAATTTCACACCTTGATCATACGTGTGTCCCTTTATTTTGATTTTTCCAAAACTTAATTAATAAAAGAAATATGATATTTCAAAATCGCAAAAAAAACATTTTTATAGGTAGCGATGTTCAGATGACAATGACCTACCCAAATTTGATAAGAGTTAACAAAAAAGAAGATAATAGCAGCATAGGTATACTTTTCCTCTTAATTTTGATAAAAAGATATTGAGATCAGTCGTGTTTTGAAGAAGAAAACAGCGGAATACAAAACGTCTTTGGTCAAAGTTTTTGTAGGTAAAATCAGCCTAAGCTACAACTGTCCCTTTCGCACTTTAGGGGGAGAAGTTAGAAGTGGCGCGACGGCAATAGTTTCTTCAAATACCTATTTTTCAAATTCCTCGGCACTAGAGTCCCCTCTTATGAGTCCTGTAGTAGCCACATAGCGTCCAGAATTTGCTGGGAATTTAAATGTAATGCTCTAAAAATTAAAAACTAAATGAAATGTGTTAAACAACATAGATCACAATGAATATACAACGTGTAACATAAAGGGTATATACATAACAAAGGTATGACATCTTTTGTATGCTCATAAAAATATAAAATTGTTTAAAAAATACAGTGATGTCCATGATATAAATACTAGGAACAGGCACAAATTTATTGTACCTACAACAAGGCTCAAGAAAATAGGTGGCTCTTTCAGATGCCAATGCATACATTTTTACAATGGACTTCCAGAGGTGGTTCAAGATCTGAGCCTGAATAAATTCAAATCCTTCATTAAACGTAAGTTGTGTCAGAAAGCATTTTATAGTGTGAAGGATTATATTGAGGACAAAAAAGCTTGGGCTTGAGCTGCGTCCGATTTCTATACAATGATTGTTCTTTGATTTTTCCTCTTGTAGTTTTAATATGTAATTGTTTATGTTATTTAGTCAAAGCCTGTATTACACACTATGTAGCCAAGCAGATTGTACGTTACGGAATTGTATCGCTGACAGAGGTGTTCGGCACTTGTGCAGCTGCAGCTGCACAGGAGTTAAACTTTCCACAGATTCGGGAACACTGCTGGAGCTGCTGAACCTTGGACAAAACTATCTTAGCATTGTGTAGATTCAATTTCTTAGTATTGTATAATTGCATGGCAAACGTGTGAGCACAATGTACGTATGTGCTGTAAGGCATTTATTTGTTGCGTTAGTCTTTTTTATTGACTTAATTGTGCTCTGGCTGTTGAGAGTATGTCATGCTCACTCAAATGTCTCGCTGATGGTGGCGTGTGTTTTGGGTCATTGGGTTCCTTTCGATATGGTTGAGCTGAATGATGCTGATCCATACGTCATGTTCGTGAACGGACGCCGTCGGAGGGGACTGGTCATCTCTTAGCTGCCACGGTGTATTTAAATTTCTGAATTGATTTTTGTATGTTTTCCATAATGGATGCTCTCAGCGTACAATATATTTCTGCATCGTTCTCACGCGGTTGATTTCAACATGAATGATGTAATCAAATATTTGTAACAATAGCTTAAAAATTTAAAAAAGTGTCCATGGAGTTTCTTGCCCGTTCTTCTCCATAGGTACCTACTCTTTGGAATGGGCGACTAGCTTCATCTTATTGACTGACCGACCTTCTGACAATTCAAAAGTGCCTGTAACTGGTTTATTTGAAATAAATGATTTGATTTGATTTGATTTGATTTACATGATATCAAACGATATTGGAAGCTAACTTACTATAGGCTAAATTAATATAAAGCTATAAAGTTAATACGTAATAACTACTAATCGTTACTAATATTAAAATAAATAAAATAAATATATACAGACAAATCACACAGATTGAGCTAGCCCCAAAGTAAGTTCGAGACTTGTGTTATGGGATACTAACTCAACGATACTATATTTTATATAGTATCGTTGAAAATTGAAATTGAAGAAAATTCAAAGTCAAGTCAAATTAAAAGTCAAGTCAATTATAAATCAGAAAGTGAGTTTGTTTGTTTGTACCGCTTTCACGCTGTAACTACTGAACAGCTTACTTTAAAAATTTGCAGAAGTAAAGTTAGAAGTCTGGATTAAATAATAGCGTAGATATTCCCGAGGGAAATCCAAAAAGCCCGATATAACCGAATTCCACGCAGGCAAAGCCGCGGGCGGAAAGCTAGTACATAATAAAAGAGCCGTGTGGTGCCGGGCTTAGAATAGTACCGCCGATGTCCTCCCGTGGTTGTCGTAAGAGGTGACTAAGGGAACTCTCACCAGGGAAGCGGGCAGCAGCGCTTCTTCTGTGGAATATCAAATTACTGCGATCCCCAACCCGCCTGCCAAGCGTGGGGATTATGGCCAACCCCTCCAATACAATAGAGGCCTTGAGGGAGGCCTAAATCCAGCAATGGACCTCTAAAAGCCAAAGAAGAAGAAGAAGAAGGCATAATAATACAATCATAGAAGTTTACTTACTGTAGAGGTAAACTATCAAAATATAAAACTATAAAATAGGAATACATAATATCTACTAATACTATACATTGCACAGGCAATGATGCATAGTACCCACGGACGTAGTAGCCACAGGGCTACTACGTCCGTGGGTACTATACATCGTTGTACTAATACCTTACAGCCTCCGTGGCATAGCGGTAGCGAGCGCGGCCGCTGCGAAAGAAGACGCCGGTTCGATCCCTGCGCGAAAATATTATAAAAAATACGTTTTTTTTATGAATTATAAACTAGTGCTTCACCGTAATCCCATCTGATGGTCAGCAGTGACGCAGTCGTTAATGGTAAAGCGCACTAGTTTATTAGGAGTAGACTCCTAATAAACTAGTTTATTATATTTTTATTTCATTGAATAGATTCAATCTAGCCTTGAAGACACTCAAATTGTAGTCAGACGCTGAGTCAAAGCTAACCAAAGCTGAGAAATAATCAAGTTATTTCTTTATTTATTTTTGAATACTAATATTTACTAGCTAAATAGCTAAGTACGTTTACTGCAGCCGAAAGGTTTGAAGAAAAACCAGAGTTACTTATAATTAATTTAATTAAATAAAAAAAAAATACAATTAACTATTCTAGGTGAAACCAGTTCGATGCTGGAATATGGAATGACCAAATTATGGTTTGAATCCCTAAAGTTAATTCGATGTATCAGCATCTTTGTTCATCATCATCATCGACCATTTATCGCCCCACTGCTGGGCACAGGACTCCTCTCATACAGAGAAACATCTTTGTTCACATTTCAATAATATGATACGATTTGATGAATCGTTGATATAGGTTAGGGATCCGTGTTTAACTGGTTAGGGATCCGTACGTAACAAGCTATTATTATTATTTTTTTTTAAAAAAAACGTAACTAGCTAGTCACATAATATTTATTTATTAATCCATTTATTTCAGGCATCACTATAACATAAAAACACAGCAACATAAAAAACTTAAAATACTTATACTTATCCATACTAATATTATAAATGCGAAAGTAGCTCTGTTTGTCTGTCTGTCTGTCTGTCTGTCTGTCTGTTACGCTTTCCCGCCTAAACCTCTCAACCGATTTTGATGACATTTGGCACAGACAATCTTTAGACCTTGAGAAAGAACATAGGCTACCTTTTATCCCGGAAAAATTTGATGTTCCCGAGGGAAATCTAAAAAGCGCGATATAACCGAACTCCACGCGGGTGAAGCCGCGGGCGGAAAGCTAGTAAATACATTAACTACATTACACGAAGTGCCGGCGTCGTGTTTCGCTGATTGGTGTCACGTAGCTGGCCATGAAACCGGCGGCACACAACACCGGCGAGTGTGGCTTTTTCGGCGGGCTATTCGATGAGTGATCGTGTGTCGATGGGTGTTCGGTGGGTGATGAGTGAACTGCATGGGTAGCGCAGTGGTCAAGCTATTGACTGCTGCGCTGCGGGTTCGATTCCCTCACAGAACAAATATTTGTATGTCTGGATATTTATGTGAGTTTATATATTTGTAAACGCACCCACGATGTAGGAGAAATTCCTAATCTGGGCCAAACTTAAAAAAAAACATTATATCCCAAACAAACACTTGAATAATTACCAATAATCAAATAGTATCAATTCTCCATGACAAAAACCTATTTGCCCATTATTGCAGGAAGTTTAATTAAAATGTTTCGTTAATAACAAATTGGATGCCTTTTGTCAGCGATAATTGGTATTTAAGAATGGAAATTGGGCTAATTTGTTAAAGGTCGAAAGAGGTATTAATTGCTGGTTTAAATTATTCTACAGTATTGTTCTGTATTTGCCCGGATGATGTTGGTAAATACAGCTATTTGTATGGGAAATAAGAACATGACCATAATTTCCATGTTCACTAATTCCTTATCGCATGCTATGTCTGCCGCATTATATTGTGCATGATTGCCGTCGTTGTTAGAAATATTATAGATTTGCACCAATTTATCACTCAAATACACAGTAACATAAAAAATTGCTGAAAAATGTTTAAATGACTACAAAGAAAACTCCTCATTTTAATCTAGGGTGTTTATTCTACGAGTAGCGAATCAAGAATGGCCCGTCTTGTTCATATTACAACAATTTTTATACACAAAACTATCGCCAAATACATTTTTTTATAAAATAGGCTCCGATTCCTTTGTTTACGACCTAATTAAATTTAAGTTCATCTTAATCTTTTTAATCATCATCATCAGCCCCTACTCGTCCACTGCTGGACATAGGCCTCCTTCATGGCACGCCAACAAGCTCGATCCTGAGCAGTTCTCCGCCAGCCACTACCAGCCACCTTTTTGATCTCGTCGCTCCATCTCGCCCAAGGGCGTCCCACGCTACGTTTGCCGAGACGCGGTCTCCACTCGAGGACTCGTTTACCCCAACGGTTGTCGGTCCTGCGGCATATGCGACCAGCCCATTGCCACTTCAGCTTGCTAATCCTCTCAGCTATGTCGGTGACTCTGGTCCTCTGTCGGATCACCTCATTTCTGATGCGGTCCTTCAGAGAGACGCCCAACATAGCCCGCTCCATAGCTCGCTGAGCGACTTTAAACTTATGGACTAGTCTGACGGTTAGTGTCCACGTCTCGGCTCCGTAAGTTATGACGGGTAGGACGCACTGGTTGAAGATTTTTGTCTTCAAACATTGGGGTATGGGCGACGAAAATACCCGACGAAATTTACCAAACGCTGCTCATCCCAGCTGGATCCTTCTATTTGCCTCCTTCTCGACTAATCTTTTTATTGCATTAAGAAAAGTACAGAAGATAAAATGTTAGTTTAGACCTGTTAAATTAGTCCGCTCCTGATGTATTCTGACGTATTTTTGGTCGCGATGTTTATAATCGCGTCTAAGCTGTCTATGGAGTATCTTAATTTGACAGGATTGAACTAAAATGTTATCTTTTCTTAGTTTCTTAATGAATAGAAAGAAAAATATGCACTTTTATTTAGTTTGTGAACAAGAGAATCGACGCCAATATCTCAAACTAATTCTAAAACAAAATGAAACGGATGTGTCTAAATAAATCCTTAATATTAAAATAGAAACAATCGACAGCCTCCGTGGCGTAGCGGTAGCGAACGCGGCCGCTGCGCAAGGAGGCGCGGGTTCGATCCCCGCGCAGTGCTGATATTTGTATGCATCAATATGAATATTTGCACTGGTCTGGTCGTGCCTCGGAAAGCACGTTAAGTCGTTGGTCATGGTTGCCATACGAACATCTATTGGCAGTCGTTACGGGTTGTTGGAGCCCTCAAAAGTCCAACAATTGGTCTAGCTGCAATGCTTCGATATCGCCTTCGGGTTGTGGAGGTCAGACGGCAGTCTCTTTACGGAAAATGTCGAAGTTTCGCCAAAATCAGCAGTTGGACTGGTAAAAGCGGACCCCAGACTCCAGAGCTGGAAAAGCTTCGGATGCGACTGGGATTAACGCTGAGATGATGATGATGATGACTAAAATAGAAAAAATATCTATAAAATTAACCAGAAACTAGAATACCTGGGATAAACAGTTCAACTAGATAGATTCAACTTCGGGAAAGAGGTATCTGGTCGAACCCAGCTCGGCTGAGCAGCGTTCGGGAAGCTACGCTACATCTTCTCATCCAAGATACCACATTGTCTCAAGACTAAAGTCTTTGACCTGTGTATGTTGCCAGTGATGACTTACGGAACTGAAACGTGATCGCTCACAATCAGCCTCATGCGAAGGCTCAAAGTCACACAAAGGGCAATGGAAAGAGCTATGCTCGGAGTTACTCTGCGTGATCGAATCAGAAATGAGGAGATCCGCAAAAGAACCAAAGTCACCGACATAGCTCTCCGAGTCGCTAAAATTAAGTGGCAGTGGGCAGGCCACAATGCTCGTAGAAACGATAGCCGATGGGGCAGTAAGGTTCTGGAGTGGCAGCCACGTACCGGAAGACGCAGCGTAGGGGGGCCCCCAACAAAGTGGACCGATAACCTGGTGAAGGTCGCGGGAAGCCGATGGATGCGCGCAGCACAAGACCCGTCATCATGGAAAGCCTTGGGGGAGGCCTTTGTCCAGCAGTGGTCCTCTATAGGCTGAAGAAGAGGAAGAAGAAGAAGAACATATATAAAGTTTAGCTCCTGTGTAGCTGTACAAGGACACACACAAAATCATGTACAAGGACACACACAAAATCAACTGTACAAAGGACAGGATAAAAAGGAGTTATCAAAATATATTTTTAGTATATCAACATAATAATTTGACATAGACTCCACCGGAAATACAAGTGTAAAAAACAAGGAAGTCAAATCAAATACATTACCAAAACATGCTTAAAATTAAATGCACCCATATGCGCTATGTTTGTAGGTATCTTGCTTGCATTGTTGTTAAGTTATTGTGTAACATTGTAGATGGGCCGATATATAAAATAAAACGATATAATAGATAAAATCAAGAATTTCTATAATTTGTTACACGTGTTATTGTATAAAATTGTGGCATCTAACCACACAGGCCATTGAAGAGTTGAAGACTGAAGTAGTATTCACTCTAAAGAAAAGAAAGAAAGACTTATAACTATTGACGTATACACATCAAAAATGTCTAGGGATATTACATGAAAGACTTCCTAACTAAAAAACTGCTTACAGGATAAAAAAAAAGTTTGTGTACTTAAAGAATATTTTCTTCTCCACCGCCCTTTTCGAAATTCAAAACTATAAAAAACAAAAACTCATTTTGAAACAAAAGAATATCGATTATTCGAATTTTGCGATTGAAAAGTTAGTTCATGTTACAACACAATAGTGAAATTTTTAAAAATTAAAAGCCATCGCACACTTTCTGTTTTCTAATTGACAAGGTAAGAGCAAATTAGAGCTGTAGGCATGTTGGAGGCTGGCGCTATACAATACAACGCATGGTTGCTGAAACTCTTCAAATCGGTCAAAATGCAATCTCCAGGTTATGGCCACGTTATCACGAGCTACAGGCGATTTTGGTGAACGGCATTCAGGTAGAAATCGCATCAACACTCCTAGACAGGACCTTCTTTCTTCCTTCTTCAAAATATCGCTTAGAGACAACCCAATATACGGGCTATACAAATGGTTCAAAGGCGCAATACAATCTGAATACCTATTGATGGTTAGTGACCAAATTCTAAGAAGTCAATTACTAGAAACTGGTCTTTATTCTCGCAGACCACTTCAGGTTCCAACTTTGCGGCGTTTCGACTACCTATTGTCGGCTCGAGAACATTTCGCATGGACTAATAATTAAAGGTCCATGATGCTTTTTCTGATGTGTCTCGGTTTGGATTTTATTCAGATTCACAAAAATTAAGGATTTAGTAAGTTCCTGATAGACGAAGCTGTCTCCAATAACCACAAGAAGTCCATTCATATCAAGGGGGGACTATCATAGCATGGACTGGTTTGGTCGTATAGGTGCAAGAACCGATCTCATTTGGATAAGAGGGAACGTAAATACCTTAAAATACCATAATGAGGTAGTAGAACCTATGATTATCACACACAGGGTACAAATAGGTCAAGAATTCCTATTCATGTACTATAATGCCTTTGCCCATACGGCTGAGGCAGTGCTTAGGGAACATGAAGTCAGGTTTATGGACTGGCCTGCTCAGTCCGCCGATATAAAAACCATTGACCATGCATATGACATGTTACAATGAAGAGCTATGGTTAATTTTTGTCCAACTCTGATGACGGAAGAACAATTTTCCGTCAGGAAAGTTGTTGTCAGGATACCGCAGCTTGATTTCGATCATTTAATTTTGAGCATGAATAACCGATGCCGAACTCTAATTAATTTTAGGGGAGGAAATACTGATTATAAAATTTTATAAAATGTCTTATTTTGTTATTTTAGTGTGTAGATTGTTACGTGTATTTTTAGTAGCCATATTTTTAATAGCGTCTAAACTGTATTTTATACGACAGGACTGAACTAATATTTTATCTTCTGTCCTTTTCTACTATCTTTTTTAATGTCGCCAATACAAAATCCCTAGCACATGATGTTCACAGACATTAGGGACTGCCAAACGGTTGCATTTAATAAAAGAAACTCTTCATAGATATTTGTTGTACTATAGGTAACAAAATAAAATAAAACGTACAGTGATGGACAAATATGATTAAATATCATTATGTCACCAAGCATTCATAAATCGTACAAGTATCCAGCCAAGGCATGTATTGCAAATGAATATTCAGGGTGTCACTACAATAACCTAAAAACATAGTATTCTTTAAGGCGTGCTTAACGTCAGTGTTACGTCAAAGTCTGTATTTAAAAGGTGATTAGCCTAAACAACTGATAACACGGTAGTAAAGTCAGTGTTTTATGTTTTTCTCGCTCCCACCCACACCAGAACCTCATACGCGTGCGTGCTAAAGAAATAGTGCAAGAGTCATATGAAACTGTAATGCGATAGCATTACAGTTTCATTTCATCTGACAACAATCTAATCAATCTGAAATCCGCTGTAATGCTATTGCATTACAGTTTCTTTTCCTTATTGAGTGTGATGACATTGATGATATTCTGCGAGACATCGAACCATCTCACGCGTCGGCAACTAGCTTGAATGGTTTGCACTTACGTTTCAAGTCTACGCTTGATAAAGACGTAAGGTTTTCTTGGTCGGCGAGCAGTGGGCAGCTCATTGCACTGCCCAGTAAGTACCAGGTCCTCCGGTCAAGTTCCACGCGCGCCCCAAAGAGATGTCAGCACATCGTGACGGGGTTCAAAAGACCGATGCCTGCCAGTGCTGCGGGTTGTTCGAAAGAGATTCATTCATTCAAAGTGAAGGAACACGGTTCGGCTTTAGTCAATAAAGTCTGACACTTCCTTCCGCTCCGACCAGAGCGGGAGAGGTCATTTGATGATTTCCCATCTCCAAAAAATAAAGGTATTGGTAGACTACCTGCCTATAATAGTTATCGGAATAAAGCATTGATGTTAATATACTTTGCCCATAGATGATTTCCCCTTTGGTTATTTTACTTGAAAGCGTCTATTTCAGCGGACGTACGCTGCCTATACGATCCATATTGCAACTGAGAGCCGACAAAAAGAAAATATACATAGCGCGACCTTTGAAGCAAGTCTTATGTATAGGTACGACGATGTTGATTAAGTGACGTCATAGATTTAAGTTGCCAAGCATAGAGCTATGGCCATGGCTAAATTAATGAGTTATAACCTCCTTCACATTAGTGGTTTGACGAATTGCCAGTCCAATACCAAATAAGAAACAATAAAGCAATGTATGAAAGGATACGTTGAATAACAAATAGGTTAACAGGCTAGATGCAACCAAATTCTACTTCTAGTCCCTTGCTTTAAAGATCAAAATCCAACATGGGTTATAACAATACGCTTTATGCTTCGCTTCCTTTAATATTATCGACACATTCAGCGCTGCTATTGGTCAAATAAACTTTACTGATCGCAAAATGAAAGCGTGAAAATCTTCTAATTCCTGACATAAATCATGAAAAATATTGCAACCAAAAGAAATATTTTAAAACCTAAAATGGATATGGCGAAGAAACGGTTGAAAACAGGCGCGGATTGGAGCAGAAAATTGCAAAAGTTCTGCATCTCGCAAATGAAGTCTTCCGATCAGTCAGTATATATACAAATGTCGGTGTTATACCGTTGGTCTTCCTCTGGAGGTCTTTATCGACCGAGCCGCTTGTCGCGGCCGTGCTATGTGCTTGCACGATGACGGCTTCGGATGCTATTATAGTGTGCAGACGTAATTATAACTCATAGTTACATACAATGAGTTAAAAATACGTCAAATATGTGACACTGTTCTTAATATCTTCCTCCTTTGGGTTAAGTTAGGCATCTGGGGCGCGTCATGGTCATGTCGTCATAGGACTGGCTATAGCGACCTGTGGTGGCTTTGTATAGTCCACTGCAATAGGTTTGAGGGAACTATCCTCACCACGGGAGAATTCCCTCAACTGATTGTGATGCTTGGGAGATCGAAGACCCCCAGAGGAGGTACCCGCTGCAATTACCAGTGTCAATGAAGTAATTTTCCGCAAAAACCAACCTTTTGTTAGTCTAGTTTTTTTTTAATTCATAATATGACTCTTATTCAGTTAAAAACAAAGCCTGATGGATAATCATCTGTACATTTTTTGTGAGCGTGCCTGTATAGTATGAATCATTTCATCTGATTTGGTATTAGTCCTTTTCCGACAGCCTCCGCGGCGTAGCGGTAGCGGACGCGACCGCTGCGCAAGGTGGCGCGGGTTCGATCCCCGCACAGTGCAAGTATTTGTATGCACGAATATGAATATTTGCACTGGTCTGGTCGTGCCTCGGAAAACACGTTCAGCCGTTGGTCCCGGTTGCCATACGAACATCTAGTCGCAGTCGTTGCGGGTTGTTGGAGACCTCAAAAGTCCAACAATTGGTCTAACTGCAATACTTCGATGTCGCCTTCGGGTTATGGAGGTCAGACGGCAGTTGCTTCACGGAAAATGTCGAAGTTTAGCCATATCAGCAGTTGGACTGGTAAACCGGACCCCAGACTCCAAAGCTAAAAAGGCTTCGGATGCGACTGGGATTAACGCTGTGATGATGATGATGGTATTGTCTGGTAACAAGTGAAAGCGCTATGCTGTAGGTGGACTCAGCGTCATGCTGACATGAAACCTGTTTATCATAATTTTGACTACCTATTTCTATTTTGTGCTCGTGATAATAGACCTATATTTTGTTTTTATTTTTTCACTAGCTGCGCCGGGCGGTTTCACCCGCGTAGGTTTCGATATGATTTTTTTAATATATGCTCCGCTCCTATTAGTCGCAGCGTGATTTTATATAGCCTAAAGCCTTCCTGGATTAGTGGGCTATCTATCACAAAAATAATTTTTCAAATCGG
The DNA here is from genome assembly GCA_017933935.1 of Sesamia nonagrioides. Taxonomy (NCBI): domain Eukaryota; kingdom Metazoa; phylum Arthropoda; class Insecta; order Lepidoptera; family Noctuidae; genus Sesamia; species Sesamia nonagrioides. The sequence continues at coordinate 1,952,618 of JADWQK010000766.1, forward strand.
ACCAGTAGTTCCTGAGATTAGCGCGTTCAAACAAACAAACATACAAACTCTTCAGCTTTATATATTAGTACATAGATAGATACTATTAGAATTTTTGGTTAAAAAGGTGGTAACTACCACAGTAGCTACCGAGATGAGGATTTTGATATTTATTTTTATTTATTTTCGAGTGAGGATTTACTGTAGTATTTTGGAAGAAACAGACTTGTTCCACCGGCCACAAGTAAATTTTGACAAGGTCAGGAGAATTATATTAAGATGTGAATGTGTGTGTCTATAATTATCTTTTTGTATGCACGTGTTTTTGTATGCACGTGTTTTTGTATGCACGTGTTTTTCTGACCAATAAACCTGTTTTTTCGCAGTCTGATTCGTAGTCTCAATCTGTCAAAAATATGTGCATGCTCCCCGTCAAAGTGTTAAATATTCCCTTTTATACTTTTAATTATAAAGTTGAAAATCTTATAAAATAAAAATTGACAGATTCTAGTAACTTAATGTGTTATCGTCAGTATTTCTAATTTTCCTAAAGTTCTGAGTAGTTTTTCGGATGGAATATACGGTTGGGTTGACATGAAATTGCGACAAGATTCTGATCGTTTTTGATTACGGATATCTTCAGTTTGATATTTCGTTAGGAGCAAATTAAAGTAAATATTTTTACCTATCTGTGGATCATCATCATCATTTATCGTCCCACTGCTGGGCGCAGGTCTCCTCTTATGTAGAGAAGGATTGAGTGTAATCACCACTCTTGCTCAATGCGGGTTGGCAATTTCAGACTTAAAGTCCAAGTTTCCTCAAGATGTTTTCCTTCACCTTTTAATTAGTCTTTGGTGTCTTAGATATACTTGGAAAGTACATTTAACTTAGAAAAGTAACATCGGTACTTGCCTGACCTGGAATCGAACCCGCACAATCATACTTGAGAGGCTGATGTTTTAATCTGTGGATATATTTATTTAAATACGTAGGTATTTATCGGCTTAGTACACCTATCCTTTAAAAGTGGTAATCGTATTAATGGTTAAGCAGCTTCGATACATCGGGATTAGTATAAAGCAGTTCTTCGTAGACGTGGTACTAAAAACTTTCTTGTTCACAAACTAAACTAATACTAATTTCAAGGTCAGTGCATCTTAATCTTTTATTTCGTTCAGAAAAGGATAGTATATAACATTGTAGAGGCATGAGGGACAGGGAATAAAGTTCACTCATCCTCCATAGAAATGGGAGGATCCTCCGACCAGACGGGTGTTATGTCTGGCGGGCACTTGCCCAATGCTTGAAATTGGGAAATTGTATATATGCTAGTTGTTCGGTAAACTCTGATTGCGAGATGTAGAATTCGTGTGACGTCAGTATGACGCATTGTTCCATGTGGCGTTTGTAGGTACCGCTACAACATAATAGTTTAGTCCTACCAAATTAAGATACTTCAAATCAAATCAAAGCATTTATTTCAAATAAACCAGCTTCAGGCACTTTTGGATTGTCAGAAGGTCAGTGAGTCAGTAAGGTGAAGCTAGTCGCCCATTCCAAAGAGTAGGTACCTATGGAGAAGAACGGGCAAGAAACTCCATGGACACTCTTTTAACATGTAGCGCAAAAGTATAGGAGAAGTCGAAACAATGAAGCTCATTCATCAGTATCAATCTAATATTTTATGGATGAAGTTTTATTTTCCCTACTTTGAGGAGTTGCAAGGTACCAGGGTCGCACAAAAGTGTAGGAGAAGTCGAAACAATGAAATTCATTCATTCACACAGGAACGACGGGAACGGGATAAAAAGGATATCCCATGTCCTTCTTCAGTTCTTAGCTACCTCGCTAGCAATTTTCAGCCAAATCGGTTCAGCCGTTCTTGAGTTATAATTTGTGTAACTAACACGACTTTCTGTTATCTATAAAGACTAGCGGCTGCCAGCGACTTCGTTCGGGTGGAGTTAGTTAAGCTCCGCTCCAATTGGTTGCAGCGTGATGTTAGATAGCCTAAAGTCTTCCTGGATTAATGGGCTATCCAACGCAAAAATAATTTTTCAAATCGGACCAGTATTTTCTGAGATTAGCGCGTTCAAAAAAACAAACAAACTCTTCAGCTTTATATATTAGTATAGATTATTCTAATTTAAAAAGTAGTAAATAAGATTATGTCATATTGCCTTTAAGGCGGAACAAAGTTCGCTGGGTCAGCTAGTTGTACATAAAAATACAGACCCCTTATTACGAAACATGGATTTTATTTAGATCATGTTTAAACGACCTAAATGATTATTGAGTTATGCACCTAACGATAATAGAAATGCAGTTCTATAAATAAAAATAATAGCTTAGATCGGTCCTAAGTTGTCATTTTGGTATTAAGAACTTTGACTTATTCTTAATAAAGTTCGAAATACAAATACTGACTCAAAGTTTAAATCTTGAACTAAAGTTAGTTTTTAATTTGTAATAACGGAGGAAAATGTTTAAAAAACACGTCCAAATTAATTTTAATAGGTACAGACGGCAAAAAAACAGCTTTTCACCACTCAAGTGATAGTCGTTAACAAGTACACATCCAAAATGAATGTGCAGAGCGCAAACAAGCTCGTATTATTCTGGAGTAAATACTCCTCCATCATAAAAACAACGAACTGTATACAAATTATCTTGTCACCCTACATTAAAACGATGATACCTTAATGCAAGGATATAAGGTGTATTTTTGAATAGCTGTAATTCTGGTATCAGGGTTGGTGCCAGATAACGATGTAGACGAAATACTTACTTCATATTGTTTGTCTATTAACGAATATGTTTGTGTTTGTTTAATTTGTAAAAAATAGTGCTTCGTAAGCATACATGCGGAAGCGTACCTACATGGAAAAGCCAAGAGTTCTGTTTTTTTTTTAATTTTTAGGACTAGGTATACCCTGTCCATTAGGCTAACCATTTCTTGACAGCTGTTATAGAATGTACATATTCAAAGTACGTAAAAGTTAACCATAGTTACCTACTAATTAGGCTTTATTGCAAAGGTCTGGCGGTACTTCACACCGGCAGGGTAATTGCATAACACACATCAGTAGCAATGGGTTTTATTTTGACAGTTCAACAACATTCATTGCGCTGTAAACGTTGATGAGCTAACAGATTCTTCGAACATATTTTTTTTTTTTAATTATTATAAACTAGTGCTTGACTGTAATCCCGCCTGATGGTAAGCAGTGATGCAATCGTTGATGGTAAAGCGCACTAGTTTATTAAGCCTATTCACTTAAAAAACTTAGGAATAGGAAGGATGTCGACAGTTGAGCGAGGTGATGCAATGTTAAACCCAACAACACGACCAACGATGCTGCGCCAGAGGGAGATTGATCCAGATCAATCTCCCTCTCCAGAGACCAGAGACTCTCCACGACCAAACTTCCGACAACAACATTTGGCGTATCGTACCCGACACACATCGCAACACAACTGCACAGACCCGTCCTCCGTACATTAACATTTTAAGAGCAATGGTGATAAATTAATTTACTCAAAGTGCCTGTCTTTTTTTTAATAATTATAAACTAGTGCTTGAAGGAAAACGGCAGTTGAGTGAAGTGATACAATGTTAAACCCAGCAACACAACCAACGATCCTCTCCAATACCAAAACTCCCGACATAAACACATTTCGCACATCGTACCCGGCACACATCGCAACACTACAGCTCAGACCCGTCCTCCGCCAGACATCATGCCGAAACACGACGAATCGCTTGGCGGCAAGACTTTGTCTAGTGGGTGGTAACTTCTGCCGGCAGCCGATGTTATGGCCTACCACCGAGAGCCACATATACCGCAATGGATTAGCAATATGCTTAAAAATTATTCAATTTGATAATAATATGTAATGTGTTACGCAATTAGGGTACTCTACAGCTTATACTGTTATACAAAGCGCAGGTCCGTTCGTGTGTCGAGTACTGCTGCCTTATTTGGGCTGTTGCAGCAAAATTCCGCCTGGCTTTGGACTCAGTGGAGAGGCGTGCGAAGAGGCTAATTATAATTGAATCTAATTTGGTTAAGATCCAATCTTCAAAGCCTGGAATACAGGCGTAGGGTAGCCAGCCTTTCGGTGTTCTATAGGATGCTGATGACGATAATTTTGGAGAGTTTGCGCGGGAATTACATGACTTCATTCCGCCATCACCGTTCTGGGTCTGGTTGTTTGTGTATGTGAATTTATATGTATGTAAACGTACTCACGATACAGGAGAAATTCCTAGTGTGGGGCAATGTTTTAAACAAATAAGAAAAGTATTATACATATAGAGGGTTCGGCACTCGAAGTGTTACTAAGTTTACATTGCTATAGCAACTAAACTGTTTACAATATGGCGCCCATTTTTTCACATTCCTTATTGTATGGTATTGTTAATAAACTAACAAAAGCCTACTATTTTTCATCGTTGTTAAAAAAAGTTTTGCAGATAGAAGTCAAACGAAACAGTGTCATTGCTTTGTATTTGGCTGGAAAATCGCAGGCAGCCATCGTTAATGAGCTAGGACATTTACATTTGAACAAAATGTTTGTGTATCGGACCATCACGCGTTACAATGATACGGGTAGCATCAAAAAACGCCATGGAGGTGGACAGCCAAAAACAGCAACATCATCAGCAATGGTTCGAAAGGTAAAGGCTAGAATTAAACGAAATCCACGGCAAAGCGCAGTTAAATTGCCCGGAGCATAGGGCGCATATTAAAAAATAAACTTCAACTGAATCCCTACAAATTACAAAAAGTGCAAAATCTGACAGTTGCACAAAAGACAGTTCGTCTAGAGAGAGCTAAGAACTTAAAGCACTTGCACGTTGATAGCTTGCTTGAAAATTTGGTATTTTAACATTTTTTACCGTTCAGCAATATGTGAACAAGCAAAATGATCGCGTATGGTTAAAGTGTAAATCAAATGACAATTTAGACCAACGAATTGCCTTGCGAAAGCAAGCACCAGCATCTGTGATGGTTTGGGCGGCGGTAACTGCCATGGGACGCTCACCTCTCGTTTTTATTGACCAGGGTGTAAAGATAAACCAGCAGATCTACCGTAAAAAGATTTTAAACGATGCTTTGTTACCTTGGGCACGTAAGCAATTTGGTAGAAATCATTGGACCTTTCAACAAGACTCGGCACCATCTCACAAAGCTCGTGAAACCCAAATTTTTTTACAAGAAATTGTTTGTCCAATGGATTTTTCCATATGGTCATTTATAGAAGCCAAAGTGTCAACAAAAAAATATGAGACAGTCGTCGCCTTAAAGATTGCACTTCGCCGAGAATGGAACAAAATACCAGCAGACCACATTCGTGCAGCGTGTGAAGCCTTCTCGGTCAGACTCGATGCTATTATCCGCGCTAAAGGTGGCCATATCGAACAATAGCTTCTTTTTTTATTTATTGTATGTCTTTTTTCGATACTGAAGTTTTTAAATAAACATGCTCATATTTTAACAGACTTACAGCATTTTGAATTGGTAACACTTCGAGTGCCGACCCCTGTATACAGTTCTTAAATAGCTTAACCACTGCGCTAACCTTGCGCAAATCAACATGATGTTTTGTGAAGCCGTACGGAGGACGGGTCTGAGCAGTTGTGTTGCGATGTGAGCCGGGTACGATGCGTCAAATGTTGTTGTGTCGGAGGTTTGGTCGTGGAGGGTCTCCAGAGCAATCTCTCTTTGGCTCAGCATCGTTGGTCATGTTGTAGGGTTTAACATTCCATCACCTCGCTCAACTGCCGCCTTCCTTCCTATTCATTCAGTTTTTGATTTTTTTTTTGCTTTTAATAAACTAGCGCGCTTTACCACCAACGATTGCATCTCTGCTTACCATCAGGCAGGATTGCGGTCAAGCACTAGTATATCGTTATCATCATCAACCTTTTTTATCGTCCCCCAGCTGGGCACAGGTCTCTTCTCATACAGAGAAGGATTGAGCGTAATCACCACGCTTGCTCAATGCTTGTTGGCAATTTCAGACTTAAGGTCCAGGTTTCCTCAAGATGTCCAGTCATTGGTGTCCAAGAATACTTAGAAAGTAGGTACATATTTCTTTAGAAAAGTTACATTGGTACTTGCCTGACCTGGAATCGAACCCCCGCACTCATACTTGAGAGGCTGGTGTTTTAACCACTAGGCCACCACGACTTACGACTGACACTAGTTTAAAATTATATTTTATAAAAATTATTGCTGGCGGTATCTACGTGCACTACTCATCTTATTTACAGTACCATGGTGTACAGAATAAATGTCCCTGAGCGTAAATTACTAACATGTACACTTTTCTCCTAAAATATCATGTAACTAACTATACGTGTAGCCTAACAAAACAATTAAGGCGTGCGACACGCACTAACGAAGGCAACACAGTGTAAACTTGTTACAGCTAGGACAAACAGCCTCGTCGCTTTCAGACAGCCATCGCCATACGACAGGTTAATAACAGAAGGTTTATTGTAATAAAAAAAAGTTTTAAGACAGGGTTATGGCTTAGTAATGACAGCGACAAGGGTCAATCGATCGACACACTATTACTATCAATTGGAATATTTTTAAAGCATATTGCATTATTGCTTCCATTGCAAATTTGCAAAAAAAAATATGTCTGCACAACAACGTAAAAAACGCAATGAATATTGTTGAACTGTCAAAATTAAACCCATTGCTATTCACTTATCATTACATGCCAAGACTCTCCGATCCGCGGTTTGTTCGAAAGAGATACATACCGTCGCCCTCGCGCACAGGCAAGTAAAGGATGGGTTGGTTTTACTCAATAAAAGCCAGACACATCCATCCGCTCCACCCAGAGCAGGAGAGGTCATATGATGATTTCCCATCCCGTAAACAGACCGACTCTGACTCGGCTGTCATTTGTGGAGTTTGACAGTTGTTCAAAAGCCTGGCAACCATTCTTACTCGCTTATCTAGTTACTGCAAATATACAATAGTATTACGCAGTAACTGGGTAGTGGAGTTAGCTCATTTAAAATTCTTACACTCAGTTCCATACAGTCAGCTATTGACTGATACGCTGCGTGTTACGAACAAATATTATGACCTACAAATAACAATTTCGGGTCTGGGCGTTTATGTATGGGAGTTATATGTTTGTAAACTCACCACTCCGAGACCGCGTCTCGGCAAACGTAGCGTAGGACGCCCTTGGGCGAGATGGAGCGACGACATCAAAAAGGTGGCTGGTAGTGGCTGGCGGAGAGCTGCTCAGAATCGATCTTGTTGGCGTGCCATGGAAGAGGCCTATGTCCAGCAGTGAACGACCAGAGGCTGATGATGATGATGATGATGAAACTCACCCACGATACAGGAGAAAATCCTAGTGTGGGGCAAAATTTTTTATATATAAAAAAAAAAGGAAAAAGCTAGCCAAAGATGAAGAATCCATTTTACAGAGTGATAAGTTCGAAACCTTCTTTTTACATCACAACATTGTCCAGTATTGACCTACGGTAAGTTACTTCCGTCATGCCATCACCCTTCACCTTATACTAAGAAGGGTGACACGGGCCTGATTGTGTTTACCCTACGTATACTCACACCGTGTATAAGTTAGAAAAAACAAATTCATTAGCAAAAAATATTTTACGTAGAAATGATAATACACAGGAGGTTGTCTTCATTTATGTACATAATATTATTTTATTCTATTGTGTTTGGGTGCCTCAAATATTATGATCTGACCAAAAAATGTTTGGTCTTTAAAAGAAACTGTGAGAGACCTTTTTTCGGTCTTTCTTCTCCGAGCGGTCAGATAGGAAACGCCGAACTTCATCATAATCATCACCTTTTTTTATCATCCCACCGCTGGGCACAGAGAAGGATTGGGCATAATCACCACGATTGCTTAATGCGGGTTGGCGATTTCAGACTTAAAGTTCAGGTTTCCTCAAGATGTTTTCCTTCACCTTTTAATCAGTAATTGGTGTCCAAGATATACTTAGAAAGTAGGTACATATAACTTAGAAAAGTTGCGTTGGTACTTGCCTGACTTGGATTCGAACCCACACACTCATACTTGGGAGGCTGGCGTTTTAACCACTAGGCCACCAAGACATACAAACTTATCTAACTTATCTATGTAGTTAAAAACAAAAAAAATACTTTTGAACTTGTTTGTACAAATCTACATTAAAATATATCATTTAACATTAAAATAATACAAAAGTAATAGTGAGGTTTTTTTTTATGACAAGTTATTAATAAGCCTTCATAGTTAACAATAGAGTATTGTTGTACACATTTGCATAGTAACTATCATCATCAGCCTCTACTCGTCCACTGCTGGACATAGGCCTATTTCATGGCACCCCAACAAGCTCAATTCTGAGCAGTTCTCCGCCAACCACTACCAGCCGATGTCGTCCTTCCATCTCACCCAAGGGCGTCCCACCACGCTACGTTTGCCGAGACGCGGTCTCCACTCGAGGACTCGTTTACCCCAACGGTTGTCGGTCCTGCGGCATATGTGACCAGCCCATTGCCACTTCAGCTTGCTAATCCTCTCAGCTATGTCGGTGACTCTGGTCCTCTGTCGGATCACCTCATTTCTGATGCGGTCCTTCAGAGAGACGCCCAACATAGCCCGCTCCATAGCTCGCTGAGCGGCTTTAAACTTATGGACTAGTCTGGCCATTAGTGTCCACGGCTCCGTAAGTCATGACGGGTAGGACGCACTGGTTGAAGTAACTAACAATACCTTAAATATAACTAAGAATAACATTAAACTACTTATCTAATACATGACGTATGTACCATGATGATGTAGAACATTTATTTATTTATTTATTGACACACTTACTACCATTACAGGTTGCTTAACCTAATGCGGCAAAAAGGATATTTCACGAAAGACATTTTAGTAACTTGTTCCGGCATAATGTCTGGTGAAGCCGTACGGCGGACGAGTCTGAGCATTATTGTGTTGCCATGTGTGCCGGGTACGCTGTGCCTAATGTTGTAGTGTCGGGAGTTTGGTCGTCGAGGGTCTCCACATCAATCTCCCTCTGGTGCAGCATTGTTGGTCGTGTTGTTGGGTTTAACATTGCATCACCTTGCTCAACTACTGTCTTCCTTCCTATTCACTCAGTCTTTTTTGAGTGAATAGGCTCTTAATAAACTAGCGCGCTTTACCATCGACGATTACATCACTGCTTACTATCAGGTGGGATTGTGGTCAATCACTAGGTAGTTAATAATTATAAAAAAAAAATAATAATAAAAACAATTCTTATAAAATTTAGACAATAAAATAAGAACTTTAACAAATAACATTGAAATTTGAAACAACACTATCCAATAGGGTAATTGCACAACACATCATCTGTAGCAATGGGTTTATCCAATGCTAAAGCTTTAATATACAATATGTAAAGAAAACCTTGTCCGATCCGTGAAGGTATCGTTAGGTATCGATAACTGATTCTACTAATGCCTACAAAGCCAGACTAAATAGTAAAAAAAAAAAAATCCCCCCAAAAATGAAGTTATTTCGCAAAAGGAGGTAAATATACATTTGCGGTTCAGTATCGCGCATTTCCTGAAAAAATAAATACTCGTGATATTTTACTACATCACCCTGGTGATATTTCGTGATTTTTTATGGACCCCCCTCCCCCCTCGAGCCTCGCATAACTAAATGATGGCCCCTAAGACCAAAATCGATGAATGAGTGAACCCTAAGATTACCTTGCTCGGAGTTTCTTTTTGCGTTTGATAGTCCATTAATCCAATAAGGCTTTAGGCTATATAACATCACGGTGCGACCAATAGGAGAGGAGTATATAAAAAAACCATATCGAAACTTACGCGGGTGAAACCGACAGGAGCAGCTTATTAACTATAAAAATTAAAATATCGTATAATTCATTAACTTAAAATAAATAAATACGTACAAGTATGGGAAAAGAATCATAGAGAATCGAAACCTTCATCCGCATCCCTGTCAACAGGAAAAATGCCCATATTGGGCGTGGATTGTTCGAAGCATATACCGTGGCAAATGAAGGAACACGGGTGGGTTTTAGTAAAAGTCTGACACGCCCTTCCGCTCCGTTCAAAGCTCGCGAAGTTATATAAGAATTTCCCATCCGAAAAATAGGCTGGCAATATTGCTTAGTGTACGACAATTCTGGTTGTTTGACCAAAATGTTGGTCATGTAAAGGGTCCACTTCTGAAAACACAATTAAAAGAAAAAAAAAAACGAAAAAAATAATAAAGAAAAAAAGATTTAAAAAAAATTTAAAAAAATAAAAAAAAATAAAGATTTCAGGAAATCGGCTCAATCACTTCTGGTAAACCACAGCAAATTCTACAAATATATAACCAGCACATTTATTACGTAATACAATATTACTATGAAATGGAATCGTTTTGAAGCCTAATAAATATTCCTAATTCATTGTTACATACATTCGAAAAATGTGCCTGCTCAACAACGTAAATAATGCAATGAATATTGTTGAAATCTCAAAATGAGACTCATTGCTACATATTGTGTTACGCAATTACCCCTCAGAATTAATAAGAAAAATGAGTCTGTAGAACTCTCCCATTACATACACATATGGCACAAAATGTTCATCGAATAAAATAATTACACACACACCGACGGAACATATTTCGTGTGTGTGTGCGAAAGTAATTATTTTATAGGCTGTGGCCTATAAGGTACACTACCGCCTCAATCAGAACATAATACCAATCAACCATATACAAAACTTGTCGTATAGCCAATCACTTCATTATTGAAACACAGAGTAGTCAAACCGAAGCTCAATCAATCCAGCCAGCGGACCAAACACTTGGTACACACATCCGACAATTTAACCAAGACCCCTTCAAACTTTAGGCTTGCCCTTTACTCTTCACATAGTTCTTACCCAAAAGGGAGGGGTGAAGGTCTTCCGATGCTGGTGCGTGGTCAATCACAATGTAATTGCCTGCAGGAACAAGATACCCATGAAATGACGACTGTCCTGTGACAAGGGTCTCACATATGCTTCAGGGGATTCGATTTAGCAATGCACCCTCTTCTAATCTTTGGTGATAACGCCTTGTTTATTTTTAAGACGCCATTTTTGGTACATTTATGTGCTCGTCGTAATAGTGTAGAGTCCAACCTAAGCGGTTACGAAATGATTCTTATCTTTATTTGTGACTAGGTAGGTAGTTATCGGAAATGAGAGAATAAAATTGGAAATTTGTTGATGTTTTCACGGCAAACTCAAACAGGTCATCATAGTAGGTGCGCAAAAGTGATCGGAATAAAAACAGAAGTGTAAACACTTTTATGCGAAACATAAACATTATTCCAAATACACTATCAGTAACAATGTTACTAACACAGTATCAGTAGCAAGTAGCAATATTACTAACACACTATCAGTAACAACGTTACTTACACAGTATCAGAACCAATAATACTAACACCCTATCAGTAACAATATTACTAACACAATATCAGTAGCAATATTACTAACACACTATCAGTAACAATGTTAGTAACACAGTATCAGTAGCAATATTACTAATACCATATCAGTAACGATGTTACTAACACAGTATCAGCAGCAATATTACTAATAACACAGTATCAGTAGCAATATTACTAATACGCTATCAGTAACAATATTACTAACACAGTATCAGTAGCAATATTACTAATACCCTATCATTAACAATGTTACTAACACACTATTACTAGTAATGAGTTTAATTTTAACAGTTTAACTAAAAAAAAACAGTCAGATTTTTCGAATATACATGAAGATTGGTAATGTTTTTAAAATGATGAAATAATATCACTGGACCCGCTTTGTAGATTACGGCCCACTCTCTCGGTGAGAGGGAGTGGGATTATAGGCTGATCATGTTATGTTATGCAGATTAAGATTCATAGTGTGTTAGGCAATTAGGATCGATTCTGTAAAAATCTCACCGCGATAAGTTAGGTGAAGCTTAGAGTGAGCTGTCAATAATGTCAATCATTAGCATTAGTTGAAATGAGAGTTCACTCCACGCTCACTTTACCTAAGTTTTCACGGTGAGGTGGTTACAGAATAGTTCATCGATGCCAAAGTCAAGGTGGCTGCCAGGAATCTTGGCGTTACTGCAAAGGTCCGTCGGTACTTCACACCAAGGCAGCTTCTAATGTCATACAAATCACAGATCCGTTCGTGTGTGGAGTACTGCAGGCATATTTGGGCTGGTGCTGTAAAATGCCACCTGGTAACTTTGGATTCGGTGAAGAGGCGTGCGAAAAGGTTAAGTGGTGGCTCAGATTTAGTTCAAAATGATCTTCACAGCCTGCAGCACAGGCGAAGAATAGCCAGCCTGTCAGTGTTCTATATTATGCATTTTGGAGAGTGTCTGAGGGAATTGCATGACTTAATTACCCCATTTCCGTTCCATCATCGAACGACCCGTCGCGCGTCGTACAATGAGTATCCATCCTGACGTTGTTAATACTACTTTGATCCGGACGAAACTTTTTGCCTCGTCTTTTATACCGAGTATATCGACGGACTGAAACAATTTGCCCGCGGCGGTATTTCCGTCAGACTACAATTTAAGTGTCTTCAGGGCTAGAGTTAATAGGCTCTTAATAAACTAGCGCGCTTTACCATCAACGATGCGTGCATCACTGCTTACCATTAGGTGGAATTGCGGTCAAGCATTAATTTATAATTATAAAAAAAAAATTGCACGGCATTGCGTGATTCTATTGCAACCATTTTTTTTTTAACTTTGCCTCACATTACGAATTTCCCATGTAACATGGGTGTGTTTACAAACATATAAACTCACACACACAAACTAAATATACATATAATATTGAGACAACCCTAAGTTAATAACCGTAACAGACATAACATAAATTAATTGGGAGCCTCTGCGACTTCATACTGTGAGAAGACGCAGAAATAACTTTTCTACATAAATCTCAACGACAGATGTGACGAAGCACATACATTTTTAACCCATAATCGAACTTCCTACAAACATTGCGAAAGTTTGTGAGGATGTATAGATGGATGGAGGTTTGTATTGAATGGATTTGGATGAAATTTTGCACATCGATAGTTTTAAGTAGTCATCATCATCATCTCAGCGTTAATCCGTGTCGCATCCAAAGCTTTTCAGCTTTGTAGTCTGGGGTCCGCTTTACCAGTCTAACTGCTGATTTTGGCTAGACTTCGATATTTTCCGTGGAGCGACTATCGTAACGACTAGCGACTGTCACTAGATGTTTGTATGGGCAACCGGGGCCAACGCCTGTCCGAAGCACGACCAGACTAGTGCAAATATTCATATGCATGCATACAAATATTTGCACAGTGCGGGGATCAGTTTAAAAGTAGTGTTAACATATAAAATACAGTTACTACTAAGTTTTTTTTTTAAGTGAATAGTCTTAATAAACTAACGCGCTTTACCATCAACGTGTTGAACCCAACAACACGATCAATTATGCTGCGCGAGAGGGAGATTGATCTGGAGACCCTCCACGACAAAACTCCCGACACAACAACATTTGGCGCATCGTACCCGGCACACATCGCAACACTACTGCTCAGATCCGTCCTCCGTACGGCTTCACCAGACATCATGCCGGAACACGACGAATCGCTTGGCGGCAAGATTGTCTGGTGGGTGGTAACTTCTGCCGGCAGCCGATGTTGTGGCCTACCACCAAAGTTACAACTCGTAAATTGCGGCTGCTATGTATGCTCCTCAGTTAAATATTAAATCGCATTCCAGTATTTCTGTAATAACCTTTAAGTATTTTCGAAGTAATAGATCATGACTTGTATAAGGATCAGCCACATCATTACTAAGTACAATTTTTTTTTTTAATTACAAACCATCCTCAGTGGTAAGAGTATGCATGAGTATGTTATCTACCTATATCGGCCATAAAATCATGAATGCAGTTTCCTATTAAGCTTCCTGCGGTATAACAATATTAAACTTTTCAGTTTGCAGTTGGTTAAGACCTTAGTGCTTTGAGATAGGGTGGAAAATCCTTTGAAAGAACTCTGGCTACTAACTAAATGAACTTGGTCGTTTAGAACTGAAGCCATATGAGTATGACCGCAAAACTAACACAAATATTAGTTATTAGAAGTTCATAACATGTTAATATCTAGTCTGGTATTGGTTATTTGAATAGTAATATTTTGTCTTTTTACTAAGAAACTCAATTTAAAAAAAATATTTGCAACATAAGTTGCATTTTGCGACTGTTAACCAAACTTTTTAACCTTAACAAAAATTAACTCAACTAATTTAATTATACCTATTGTCATATTTATTACATTTTATTTTTGTCATAACCTAATGATGACAGACGACATTTTATTGTGTTTTTTTTTTTTTTTTTTGTTAATATGCCTGACCTTCCTTGACATTTGCCACTATTTTGTTACTGCGACATTTCATTACTATTGAAACCATTTTTGTTTGATTTCACAATTTGATTCCACTAATTGCTACATATTTTAAATGTTAATAAGTTTAAAATTATAAAAATTAAATAATAATATCTAGGTATTGCATCGTGCGACGGTAGAATATTGTTACGAATGGACCTTATGTCGATGGCATAAGGTTCAATATCGCGTGACATGCAGTGTGTCACTTTTAAGTCCTATTCCTCCAGATCTAGACATTTTCTAGGTACAATAATAAAACGCATTACTAGACTTAGGACGGCCTATCGAATGGTACAGGTCTCAACAGTTTTGTCAACAAAGTGTCGACATCGAAATTTCTAGAAACCCGTTTCCGGGAATTACCGTAGGTACTTCCGAGTGACCTCGAAGTTATGTGCTATTATTATTACGCCTAGAGGATTCTGGAATGTTCGATCAGCTGGCCTATATAAGCGCCGCGACGCCGACGCAGAGTCAGTCTACACTCGACTAGCGATACGAAAACAGCGACAGTTAAGAAGCGATCTTAAAGAAGACCTACTGCGACAACTGTAACGAGAACTGTGAGTACTACGTGGAGTAACATCTGTACTGTTATTGTGTGTTTACAACACGGACTTCGCGGACATAAGGAAAGACTTCGGTGCAACGTCAGCGACATTCTACTTGTCATTGCCTACAATCGACTGTGCCTTCGTTGCCAATAAACTTCGTAACCCTTAACCGGCGTTTAAGTACCCCTAGCCCGTAACAATTGGTGTCAGAAGCGGCATGCCGGTCACGCCAAGGGAAGACGAAAGGGTTCGCACGCGACGACAAGCAGCGATGGATTTGGCGCGTCAAGAGGAAGAATTGCTTAGTGTCCCTGCACCCGAAACAGAAGCGGCCGTCGCAACACCTATAAGTGCGCCTACTACCACCACTATTCCCGGAAGCAGTGGATGCGATTTATCGGCGTTGCTGGCTCAATTAACGATGCAAATAAAAGGTATGGCAGAATCCCAGGCAAAATCCCAGGCAGAAATCCAGGCAAAAATAGATAGATCCCAGGCAGAAACCCAGGCACATATAGAAAAAACCCAGGCTCAAATAAAACAATCCCAGGTGGAAACCCAAGCAAAAATAGATGAATCCCAGGCAAAATCCCAGCAACTAGTATTAGAACTAAATAAACAGTGGAAAGAAACCAAAGAAGAGGTTAATGAGCTTAAAATAAAAACAGCACAACAAGATGCCCGTATGGACCAGCAAGACATGCGTATAGACAAACAAGATGCGCGTATGGAGAAACTAGACAATACCATCATGGAGTGTGAGAAAGAAATACAGTTTCTCCATAAAACGGTGCAGAAAGGAGGCATTAAAGGTGTGGTACCTGTACCCAGTGCTTTGCCGACCTTCAAGGTACCTCATTTTGACGGAACAACATCATGGGTGGCCTTCCGTCTTCAATTTGAAAAGGTCGCAAAAGGCAACAATTGGGACGACGATCAAGCTGTAACCGCCCTTACGCTTGCTCTGCGTGGTGAGGCGGTACAAATCCTCGAAAATATTTCCGGCGACTGCAATACCCTAGCCTGTCTGTTAGAAGCGTTGGAGTCTAGATATGGAGAGAAACACCTGGAACATGTCTACAGGGCTCAACTCCGCGACCGCACACAGAAAAGCAGTGAGGGTTTGCAACAATGGGCATCGGAAATAGAACGTATTGTTCGGAGGGCGTATGCTTCAACGCCGGGAGTAATTGATGCTAGTACGGTGCAAGCTTTTACTGATGGAATTCGAGATGCGGAAGTCAGGGCTGCGGTTCGTCTGGGGCACCATCAGACTCTGAAGGCAGCCTTGACACACGCTCTGGAGGTGGAAGCAGTACGCCAAGACGGCCGACCACACCACCGTATTCGTGAGGTAACCGCACAAATGAAACCCCGACAAGGGCCAACATGCTATGAGTGCGGTGAAAAAGGGCATATTCGGATCAATTGTCCCAGGAAGGCTAAGGGAAGAAGCACTTCTGGGACACAGGTGGAAGCCGAGGATTTAAACTAGGAACAGCCAGGGCTATGGGGCGAGTACTGGCTGGTCGACATGTAGCCCCCATTATAACAGTATCACAAGTGGGTGACGGAAACAGTCTCATTATAGAAGGAGAACTGAATGGTAAATCCTGCAGTTTCACATTGGATACTGGTGCATCAAGAACCATTGCACGACCGGAGCTATTTCCTCGGACCATAGTATGGAAAAGAGGATCTTCACAATGCCGATTACAAACCGCCACTGGCCAACCAGTACTCGTCCTTGGTGAAACGAACGTGACTTTGAAAATGGGTGATAAGACATTCACGCACCCTGTTTTAGTAGCGAATATTACAGATGATTGCATAATAGGACTGGACTTTTTGAAGAAACAGCAGTGCGTCCTTAATGTAGCAAAAGGAGTATTGAGTTTTCCAGAACAAGAAGTATTTCTTCAAGGTGGAAAACAGGGGTCAGTGTACTGTGTAAGGAGAACGATATTACCACCAAGATCAGAAACCTTAGTAGATATTAGATTATCACCAATAGGATGCCGTAAACGTTGCATTTTAATAGAAGATTCTGGAGATCACCCAGACTGGATAACAGCAAGGACACTGATGATGATTTCCGATAAACCAAAAGTACGCATTATCAACGTTAGTAACAAGGAAATAATTCTTGAAAAGAATTGCATCGTGGGTGTGTGCGACCATGTAGCATCATTGCGAAAAACAGAGGCGCACGAAAAGGAACGTGATAAGAAGTGGCAGGAACATGTATCGACACTACTCGAAAATTGTAAGGGCAATTTAAACAAGTTCGAAAGTCACAAAGTTAAGCAACTGTTGCATAACTTCCATGACATCTTCTCTAAGACCGACAGTGACGTGGGAAGGACCGGGCTCGTCAAACACCATATAGATACGGGCGATACACAGCCGATAAGACAGAGACCACGTCGTATCCCCTTTGCAAGAGAACAGGAAGTGTCGGAAATGTTAAGAAATATGGAGAAAAATCGGATTATCGAAGCGTCTACCAGCCCTTGGTCATCTCCAGTTGTCCTAGTCAAGAAAAAGGATGGCAGTACAAGGTTTTGCGTTGACTACAGGATGTTGAATGATGCCACGAAAAAGGACAGTTATCCCCTGCCACGTATAGATGACACTTTGGACTTGCTAAGTGGCATGAAATGGTTCTCCACAGTTGACCTCAAAAGTGGATACTGGCAGGTGGAAATCTGTCAGCAGGATAAAGAAAAGACCGCTTTCACCACTGGTCCTGGGAACGGTCTCTGGCAATTCAATGTCATGCCTTTTGGACTGTGCAATGCTCCAGCTACATTTGAGCGCCTAATGGAGCGCATCTTGGTGGGGTTGCTTGGTGATGCATGCCTGGTCTATTTGGATGACATCATCATTATGGGACGAAACTTCGCAGAACACCTACGCAATTTGGAGAAAGTGTTCCAGAAACTGCGTGAAGCGAATTTAAAACTCAGTCCTAGTAAGTGTACACTATTCCAGAAAGAAGTTGGATACTTGGGACACATTATTTCGGCGCAAGGAATTCGAACAGACCCTGAAAAAATAAAAGCCGTGTCGAAGTGGCCTACCCCTCGTAATAAAACTGAGGTACGCTCTTTCTTGGGTCTGTGTGCATATTACCGTCGGTTTGTGAAGAACTTCTCCGAGTTAGCGAAACCGTTGCATCGTTTAACAGAGGAAAAGTGTCTATTTGAATGGAACTCTGACTGCGAACAGGCATTTGCTCTACTGAAAACTCACTTGTGTGAGGCTCCTGTACTAGGTTACCCTAGTAGGGAAGGCCGATTTTTGGTAGACACAGATGCCAGCAATGTGGGTATTGGAGGAGTTCTCTCTCAAACACAAGGAGATAGGCAGGCCGTTATCGCGTATTTCAGCAAATGCCTTTCCAAGCCAGAAAGAAATTATTGTGTTACCCGCCGAGAACTTCTAGCCGTTGTTAAGACCTTACAACACTTCAAGAAATATTTGATTGGGAGGCAGTTTACACTTCGTACCGATCACGCTGCCTTACAGTGGCTCCTCCAGTTCAAAGACCCAGAAGGACAAGTAGCAAGGTGGATAGAGCAGCTGCAAGAATTTGACTTTGTCACTGAACATCGGAAAGGCAAGTCACACAATAACGCTGATGCTTTGTCTAGACGACCTTGCGAAGAGTCTTGCCGACATTGTGCCAAACAGGAAAAGAAAGAGAACGTAAGGATTATCCAGGTGAACGCTTTGGACGAAGACTGGGATAATCAATCATTGGAAGACGCACAAAGGGAAGATAGTGACTTGAAGACAGTAATCGAATGGAAACAACGTGGCCAGAGGCCCGCTTGGAGTGAAATATCAGCGCTTAGCCCAACAGTAAAAAGTTACTGGGCTCAGTGGGACAGCCTGATAATTGATAATGGAGTTCTCAAGAGGAAATGGGAATCACCCAGTGGACAGGAGGTCACCTTACAGATAGTTGTCCCCTGCGATAAAGTCGCGTCAGTGCTAAGACAGGTGCACGACGGAGTATCCGGAGGACATCTAGGAGTAAAGAAAACCCTGGAGAAGGTGAGGAAAAGATTCTACTGGGTGCATTGCCGCGAAGACGTAGAGGACTGGTGTAGAAAATGCGTAGCTTGCTCCTCAGTAAAGGGACCGCAAACGAGAACCAGAGGTCGGCTGAAAGTGTACAATGTTGGTGCACCATGGGAAAGAGTTGCTGTCGATATAGCTGGGCCATTCCCTGTTACTGAAGAAGGGAATAGGTATATCATCGTCATGCAAGACTATTTCAGCAAATGGCCAGAAGCTTTGCAGTACCTAACCAGGAAGCTCATACAGTCGCCAAAAAGCTAGTTCACGAGGTGTTCTGTCGATTTGGCGTTCCCTTGGAGTTACACTCTGACCAGGGTAGAAACTTCGAGTCTTCACTATTTCAAGAGATTTGCCAACTACTCGGGATACATAAGACTCGTACAACACCGTATCACCCACAGTCAGATGGAATGGTCGAAAGATTCAATCAGACGTTGGAGAATCATTTGGCCAAAGTAGTGGAAGAACACCAGAGGGATTGGGACCAATACATTCCACTCTTCTTAATGTCATACCGCTCTGCAACACATGATAGCACAAATTGCACACCGGCGAAAGTCAACTTCGGCCGAGAAATTAGACTACCCATAGATGCACTAACCGGAACACCTCCCGATACTCCTAACCTAGCCGTCGACTATGTGGCCGACCTACGGCGTAAATTAGATGGAATACATGAGCTAGTGAGAAAGAATGGTCTGAAAACCAGTGAGAAAATGAAAATCCGATACGACCGCAAAGCTAACGTGCCCGGATTTGAAGAGGGAACTTTGGTATGGTTACATAATCCCATAAGGAGAAAAGGAAAGAGTCCGAAATTTCAAGCCAAATGGGAGGGTCCGTACACGATAGTAACCAGAATAAACGATGTCACCTACAGGATTAAGAAAGGGCCTAGAGGGAAGCTGAAGATCGTACACGTAGACCGCCTAGCTCGCTATTATGGATCAAATCATGCTCGGGACGAGCATGACTAAGAAGGGGGCAATGTTACGAATGGACCTTATGTCGATGGCATAAGGTTCAATATCGCGTGATATGCAGTGTGTCACTTTTAAGTCCTATTCCTCCAGATCTAGACATTTTCTAGGTACAATAATAAAACGCATTACTAGACTTAGGACGGCCTATCGAATGGTACAGGTCTCAACAGTTTTGTCAACAAAGTGTCGACATCGAAATTTCTAGAAACCCGTTTCCGGGAATTACCGTAGGTACTTCCGAGTGACCTCGAAGTTATGTGCTATTATTATTACGCCTAGAGGATTCTGGAATGTTCGATCAGCTGGCCTATATAAGCGCCGCGACGCCGACGCAGAGTCAGTCTACACTCGACTAGCGATACGAAAACAGCGACAGTTAAGAAGCGATCTTAAAGAAGACCTACTGCGACAACTGTAACGAGAACTGTGAGTACTACGTGGAGTAACATCTGTACTGTTATTGTGTGTTTACAACACGGACTTCGCGGACATAAGGAAAGACTTCGGTGCAACGTCAGCGACATTCTACTTGTCATTGCCTACAATCGACTGTGCCTTCGTTGCCAATAAACTTCGTAACCCTTAACCGGCGTTTAAGTACCCCTAGCCCGTAACAATATGGAGGATTCTTATAGCAAAACGTCTATCTAGTATACCCATGTTTACAAACCAATAAATGATTGGGTCTGTATTTTTTTTTGACATTGATTTTAAATTCTGTAATTTTTACTTGTATTTTTTTCTTTTTTTTTTTTATGTTACCCAGTAACTGGGATGTGGAGGTCAGATAGGCAGTCACATCTGAGGTGAGACTGGTAGCTTACCCCAAAATAGTTGGGAAAAGGCTAGGCAAATACTATCTTATTTGCATATGCATTTTTAAAAATCTGTTATTTTGACATTCCAAAGAGTCACATCAATTTTATTTATATACCTATTTTATAGATGCAAAGAAAAAACACACACAGGCAAACTTATATCAAAGTAGGCCACACATTTTGTAAACTTTCGCCCATACAAATATTCCTATTACCTCAATTGAAAGAACAATAAAACTTGAACGTGTCCCGTTACATTCATTTTTCTTAAGCATAAATTACACTCCAAATGTTCCCTTTGAACTCCATCCTTTTTTATATTAACTTGTCCCATAAAAGGGACGTCTGCCAACCTTTTTATTAAAAGGCTATAAATGAAAAAAAAGATTGTGTTCGTCGAAACGAAAGTGGGCACTTGTGTAACGAACCTTAAATTAATTATTATTGGACTAAGCACACTCAAACTGATTATTTCGTTGGATAATTCTTTTGATCTGAAGGAAAATAGGGAAATGTTTACGCTAATTTTTTAAGCGTTCCCGAATTGGGTCAATGATTTTACGAGAGCAACCTACAGTGGAAATTGTGATTCTGTTGGGACCACTGATGGTCGCCACAAAAACGCGTAAAGTCAAATTAATCTTGTTGGCAATTGTAATAATTTAATCATATAAAACAAAATAGAGAATAATAAATAAAACGGAAATGTGGAGCCTTTTTAACATAACGGAATAAAATATTGTTAAGATTAACAAATTATAGTAGAAAAATAGTGGTAGTAGGGGTAAAATTGCGTTACTTTCCGTTTGTACTACTAAAAATAATGGAATTGACTTTTATTTGCGTATTCCTTTTTTCAGTGTTACCAAGGGTGCCAATATTACCCAGTAACTGAGTTATAGGGCATAAGGATTTGTTCCACGTAAAATGTAACGTAGGTACTCAATATCATCCGGGTAGAGTGGACGCCAATCCCAAACAAAGTTTGGAACAGCCTAGGCTAAGCAGACTATGGAAAATTTATTTTGACTTCAAAAGAGACAGAATTCTTTACGTTATACGGAACTCTTGCCCAACTTGGCTTGCGAAATTTTTGCAAATAAAGATAATAGACGTTTCATACAGAAAGGTTACCATCAACTTTTTTGTAGATTTCTTTTTAATCTATCTATACTAATATATAAAGCTGAAGAGTTTGTTTGTTTGTTTGAACACGCTACTCTCAGGAACTAGTGGTCCGATTTGAAAAAAACTTGGATAGCCCATTAATCCAGGAAGCCTTTAGACTATATAACTTCACGCTGCGACCAATAGGAGCGGAGCATAATTACCTCCACGCGAACGAAGTCGCTGGCAGCCACTAGGAAATTATAAACTGGTGCTGACCGCAATCCAGCCAGCCCCTAATCGGCGAACACATTTTGTCAAATGATTGCGACTAGTTGGGATCAGTTGGTATCGTTCGGGCCGCCCATTGGTCCGTTCGGTCCAAATGATCCCAACTAGTCGCAATCATGACAAAAATGTTCGCCGAAAGGCTGGTGATGCGCAGCTCCATGGTAAGCAGTGGTGCAATCGTTGATGGTAAAGCACGCTAATTTATAAAGAGCTTATTCACTCTAGCCTTGAAGACATTTAAATTATAGTCCCGTGTTCGATCCCGTGGAAAAATCGGGGTAAAAGCCCTACTGTGTTGATCCTGTTTTTAAACTGCTCGTTTGTGTGTTTAACAAATTTTATTCAAATCCGTGCAGTAGTTCCTGCATGAAAAAGTAACCAGTCTGACCTTAGTAAGACTAACTGCACCCGGCGGCTAATATTAGTACAATATAGAGTAGGATTTTCTATAAACGTAAGTCTCTTGGTGGTAGGCCTATAAATCGGTTGCCGGCAGAATTACCACCCACCGGACAAAGTCTTGCCGAAGCAATTCGTCGTATTCCGGCATGATGTCTGGTGAAGCAGTACGGAGGACGGGCCTGAGCAGTTGTACTGCGATGTGTCCGGGTACGATGCGCCAAATGTTGTTGTGTCGGGAGTTTGTTCGCGGAGGGTTTCCAGATCAATCTTCCTTTGGTGCAGCATCGTTGGTCGCATTATTGGGTATAATAATGCATCACCTCGCTCAACTGCCGTCTTCCTTCCTATTCACTCAGTTATCTTGAAGTGTAAAAAAAAACTTAATAAACTAGCGCGCTTTACCATCAACGTTTGCATCACTACTAACCATCAGGCGGGATTGCAGTCAAGCACTATTTCATAATTTAAAAAAAACACCCACTAGGCAAAGTCTTGCCTCCAAGTGATTCGGCGTGTTCCGGCATGATCTCTGGTGAAGCCGTATTGAGGACGGGTCTGAGCAGTTGTGTTGCGAGGTATGCATACAGCTGCACAGGAGCTAAACTTTCCACAGATTCGGGAACACTGTTGGAGCTGCTGAACCTTGGACAAAACTATCTTAGCATTGTGTAGATTCAATTTCTTAGTATTGTATAATTGCATGGCAAACGTGTGAGCACAATGTACGAATGTGCTGTAAGGCATTTATTTGTTGGGTTAGTCTTTTTTATTGACTTAATTGTGCTCTGGCTGTTGAGAGTATGTCATGCTCACTCAAATGTCTCGCTGATGGTGGCGTGTGTTTTGGGTCATTGGGTTCCCTTCGATATGGTTGAGCTGAATGATGCTGATCCATACGTCATGTTCGTGAACGGACGCCGTCGGAGGGGACTGGTCATCTCTTAGCTGCCACGGCGTATTTTAATTTCTGAATTGATTTTTGTATGTTTTCCATAATGGACGCTCTCAGCGTACAATATATTTCTGCATCGTTCTCACGCGGTTGATTTCAACATGAATGATGTCATCAAATATTTGTAACAATAGCTTAAACATTTAAAAGAGTGTCCATGGAGTTTCTTGCCCGTTCTTCTCCATAGGTACCTACTCTTTGGAATGGGCGACTAGCTTCATCTTATTGACTGACCGACCTTCTGACAATTCAAAAGTGCCTGTAACTGGTTTATTTGAAATAAATGATTTGATTTGATTTGATTTGATGCCTATACATTGCATCACCTCGCTCAACTGCCGTCTTCCATCCTATACACTCTGTTAGAGGAAATAGGCTCTTAATAAAATAGTGCGCCTTACCATGAACGATTGCATCACTGCTTACCATCAGGCGGGATTGCAGTCAAGCACTAATTTATAATTATAAAAAAAGTTGCCAGTTGATAGATCGTAGATCGATGAATGTTTGTTACTCTTTAATGCAAGCGTGAGCGTATCATTATACAATAGTTAAAGGAAACCCTGTCCGATCCGTGAAGGTATTGTTAGGTATGGATAACTGGTTCTACTATTGCCTACAAGGCCGGGCTAATCTTAGAAAACTAGCCCCCTAAAAAATAAATATTATTTCGCAAAAGGAGGTAGCTTAATACAAGTGCGGTAAGCAATACATGCGCGAGCGAAGGGAGGCTGGGGCCGCGGCACGCGTCGCATCGCTCTAATAATACCGTCAAAATAGTGTTGTCACTTTTTAAAAAAATACTGAATAATGACAGCCTCCGTGGCGTAGCGGTAGCGGACGCGGCCGCTGCGCAAGGTGGCGCGGGTTCGATCCCCGCACAGTGCAAGTATTTGTATGCATGAATATGAATATTTGTACTGGTCTGGTCGTGCCTCGGAAAGCACGTTAAGCCGTTGGTCCCGGTTGCCCTACGAACATCTAGTGGCAGTCGTTACGGGTTGTTGGAGCCCTCAAAAGTCCTACAATTTGTCTAACTGCAATGCTTCGATGTCGCCTTCGGGTTGTGGAGGTCAGACGGCAGTCGCTTCATAGAAAATGTCGAAGTTTAGCCATATCAGCAGTTGGACTGGTAAGACGAACCCCAGACTCCAAAGCTGAAAAGGCTTCGGATGCGACTGGGATTAACGCTGGGATGATGATGATGACTTTTTTAAAAAATACTAATTTTTCGGGAAGTTAGAATTAATTCGCGGAAAAAAAAGATAATTTCAAAATTCATTAGTATTGTTACTATGGTGATTACTTATGTAAAATTTCATATTTTATTTGGTCATGTGTTAACCTAACTTTTATTATCCTTATGGGTCGGACGGGGTTTTCTTTACATATTGTATAAAAACATGTAATTATCGCCAAGTGAACTTGCCAATAAATACATTTTCTTTCTTCCTTTACAAAATAAATGAGGCAATAGCCCCTCACACATCCACAAGTATCCACGACGTAATGAAACTGCACTCAGACATGCTGCTAATGAAGTTAGCCCCCCTGCTGTCTGTTTAGGAAACAATTAGGTATTATTATAGAGCCTAATAGGAGGGCTACCGCATTGCTTCCCCTCTTCAATAATAATACATTGTTATACGTAGCTACACTATGTGTAATAAAGTACAGTCAACAAAATAGATGGGTAAGCAGCAAACTACTACTATGTTTATCTCCCAAAAGAGCGAGTTTAAAAAAAAATAGTGAAAAATTCGTGATGTCTGAAGTGGTGAATCTCGACCTCTATTAGACTTACACAGCTACGGTTGCATTCATCTGAATTACACATAGAATGCACTTTTTAGAAGTTATAAGCTAAAAACTGATAGAAATTCGAAAATATCGAGGTTTTTCATCACGCAACACGCGTATTTCAAAGCGTAAACATATACTAATGGTATACTTATTCTAACATCAACGTTTTTTTTTTCTACCTAACGGTTTTAAAACCTGCTGGGCATAACCTATAAAACGGGCTGTTTGTGGTTGTACTGTTGTGACAGAAATGTAGTTGTGCTTATTATCACAGACAAGAACAAAAAAGAGAAAATGAAAGTTAATTTAACCCACAATAATAATAAATATTGGCTGAGTAGGGGAGAAATGTTTATGGCGTCCTTGCATACCAAATTCTTTTGTTAACAGTACATTCATGTAGGGGAAACAATGAAATATTGATAAAACGTACAAATTCCAATTTTCCAACTTACGTTGATATAGTTGTTTTCTCGGTTATAGGTGTTTTCCGTTGATATAATTTTTGTTGGGCCTAACCAACAAAAATTATGGAGTACACTACTGAAATGTCTCTTGTTATGATCTCTAGGTTACAGTAGTAATAATACTCTTATATAATTTATTTTAAAAAGTGACGTATTACGAAATACACACGCACCCACACATGCACCCAAATTACGCACACCCACACATAACCAACTGCACCACCACACACACCCAGTCCTTGTTCACATTTTTAATAAGTGGTAATGCTAAACTCATTTTTATGCCTAACAACACTTCTACTAAGAGCGGAAACTTATAAATTAACTGTGAGAGAAGGTGTCTGTAACACAGTTTATATGGAAAATCATTAAATGACCTCTCCCACTCTGGGCGGAGCGGAAGGGCGTGTCAGACTTTTACAGACTAAAACCCACCCGTGTTCCTTCACTTGCCAGTGCGCCAGAGCCACGATTTTTTTTTAACCACCTCGCAACCCTTTCATAGACCCCGTCACGATGTGCTGACATCTCATTGAGGCGCTCGTGAAACACTACGCGCCGTCGACCAGAGCCTGGTCTTTACTTACCGGGCGACGAGCTGTCCATTGCTCGCCGCCCGCAAGTTTGCGCATCATAGACGTTCACTTTGTCTCTAAATGCATAGAGTTGTACTTAATTGTTTTTTGAGGTGAAAACTTCTTTGAATAGAGAAAAAGCAAAGAATTCGCGTGAGCGTGACGTTTTTGTGTATTCTGTGTTTTTTAATGATTTCAGTTTTCACTTCTGTCGGCCAGTCTCACGACGGCTGTTTTTTTTTTTATGTTTGACTATTACACAAAAAAAGATTTAGCTTTAGAAGTAATGATAATTTAAATTCCTCTAACAGAAATACTGAGAAATAAAGCGACCATAACCTGAAAAATCACAAAAAAACATCTATTGTTTATTGATTGGCTACAACAGTATTATAATGTAGTAAAATATTGCACTGTTCAGCAGTAATAAATAGCTAAATAGGTAATAATGGTAGGAAATTAGGGTGTATTGAACGGTCCATGAAATCGCTTTGACCGCTGTGCTGCTGAGAAGTTTGTTCCGCCACTTTTTCTTCCAGCAAAAGCGTTACGAACTGGCGAAGGACAGGCGTTTTGGGGGATTGATTCTCAGTCTAATTTAAATGAATGACTTAAGAATTATTATTGATTTGTAAGGTCTCGGCATTGTCGGTTACACATCCAACCGAGAAATTTGTCTCGCTTCTCGGCTAATTATCGCCAAGATTCTCGGTCCGGACCGATATTGTAACTGTCGGCCAAGACGGCAAAGGAATGCTAATATTTTTTTAGTATTGATTTTCGTCACCTTATAAGGTGCTTAGGCTGGCAGCAAATAAGTTTTTATCTGCGCCGCCTACTAGCGGAGCAAGTGACCAACTATTTCGCAAAGCTGAACAATTGCATAACGAGCGGCGACACTCTTTAAAGTGCAAAAATACAGAAAATACCTTTTTTATGCTATAATGTTTACGTTTATTAATTACTATTGTATAATATACATTTCTGTTTTACTTCTTCTTGCGCAGGTCTGCTGGAACTAATTTCTTAAGCAATAAGCAGCACATTTGTACTCAAATCGTAATTTCGTCTTATCCTTATGTATTTTATTGTGTGTACGTAAAAAATAAAATAAAACAAATGTTTTTTAACTTTGATTATGAAAACTGTTCATTTTAAACAGTACAATAGAAAATTAACAGCATTTAATTATTTTTTCACTTTTTATTTATTTTCGGTCTCGGCCGAGATATTATTTTAATCTCGGTTTCCGTTTCGGCTGAGAACGATAAACCCATCACGGTCGAGTCTTATTGATTTAATTTTAATTAAAAATCATCGTTGCCTTTTATTTAACCTCCAACCAATACGTAATCTTGGATTTAACAGTAGATTTACTCCATTAACGTGGGGTAGCATACCATAGACAACACACACAAACATACATAAACTTATATAATAAACAGTGACAACGTACTCCGACCAATTAGTGAGCCAGTTACAAAACAACGCTGGTGCCCTCACACGCCACACAAACACTGCCGTGTCGGTGCACAGGACGCGTTAAAGCGTGTTAACGTGTCTTGTGCAGGTGATTGCTAATAGACAAACGGATGTTACATATTCAGTACAATATTATGCTGCAGTGTGGACGGAGGTGATTTGGAGCTGTATGTACTGTACCTACTGGCTTTATGTTGTGTTTTGTTAGTAGCAAATTAAGCAGTAGGAGAATAAAAGAATTGAATAATATTTTACTTAGAAATGCGTCCAAGATTTTATAGTTTTGCTAATACCCTGTATTAGCAATACAAATACATAAAAAAATACAAGAATTTCAAAGAAGTGTTACCTGATTATGATCCAGTTTAGCGGGCACACTTCTATGTATAGATAGGAGAAAAAAATATTTTTTGTGTCCACTTAAATAAAATTTGAGGGTGACAATAAAAAATAGACTTTCTAACAATATCAGAAATTATCAGAAGTAGGTTATATTTATATACCTATATTTTTTTTTTATTTAGGAGGCTTGTTTGTGTCGCAGTTAGATGGAGTTGTGTCCCTAGAGATATATCTATATATTAATCAAGTAAGACAGTGTATAGTATCACTAGATCGTGCTCGTGTTAATATATGGTTAATTAACTAATGAGTCAGTTATAAACCGTCTTTTATCTTCAGACTATAGAGATACTGTTGCTGGACAAAGGCCTCCCCAGTGCTTTCCACGATGACCGGTCGTGTGCTGCTCGCATCCATCGGCTTCCCGCGACCTTCGCCAGGTCATCAGTCCACCCTGTTGGGGGCCTCCCTCTGCTACGTCTTCCGGTACGTGGCAGCCACTCCTAAACCTTACTGCCCCATCGGCCATCGGTTCTACGAGCAATGTGCCCGCCCATTGCCACTTAATTTTAGCGACTCGAAGAGCCATGTACCTAATATAGTTATATGAACCTTTTTCATATTCTAACTGTATTATACATATATGGCGACATGTGAGACATGCACAATATCAATGCATCTACTGTTTTACAGCGACGTATGATTACAGATTTAATAAAACACACACATAAATAAGTAAATTTTATTACAACGACAAAAATATCACCAATTCTTTGTATTAGCGCCGACACAAAGTTTTCTTATTAGGACAAACTTGGGCATGTAATCCTTCGAGATGAAACAAAACTAATTACAGTTCATATGTCTCTGATATGGGTTAGATCTTGGACATTTTTTCTGATATATCGTCAGATAAATTATTGGTTGTGTATGTGTCGAAGTTATTCGATTGTATATTCGGAACGTTAGCACCACCTCGTGGCGCTCGACAGGAACTAGCCTTTTTTTTCGGATGGGAAATCATCACATGATCTCTCCCGCTTGGGCGGAACAGAAGGGCCTATCAGACTTTTAGTGGCCATAGCGGTATCTACAACCGCCACATGCAAACAACGCGTCATACTGACGTCACCCGAATTCTACATCTCGCAATCAGAGTTTACCGTGCAATTAGCATACACACAACTTCTCAACATCAACCGTTGGGCAAGTGCCAGCGAGACAGAACACCCGTCTGGTCGGAGGATCTTCCGTTTGCTATGGAGGATAAATGAACTTTACTCCCTGTTTCTCAAACCTAAAGCCCACTGCTCCATCCAACTTTGCGTCAGGGATCGCGCTATCTTTTTCGGAAAACCCGCGGCCCTGGCAGGCATCAGTCTTCGTGGACTCCGTCACAATGAGCTGCCATCTCTTTGAGGCGGCAAAGTCTATTCTGAGTTTGTGGTTGTGGAAGAAAGAAGAGCTGTGTGAGCAGGGTGCTCTAGACTAGAGGACTGAAACATTGAACTTTGAATGAGCAACTTATGTACGTGTTGAAAATTTCCCGCGTTCCCTATCGTTGAATTGCGTACCTACAGTGTATGATTCTCTAGTGTGACTAACTTGCTTGCAGATAATAATCTAAGTATAGTAAAGTAAGTAAACTGCAAAACGTGCTCTATTGTGCTATAGCCAACACTACCCACAATGCGCCCATAAGAGCTGAAGTATGCACGATGATAAAGAGCGACTTTTCTCGGTAGTAGGCCATAACATCGGCTGCTGGCAGAAGTTACCACCCACCAGACAAAGTTTTGCTGAGAAGCAATTCGTCGTGTTCCGGTGAAGTGGAGGACGGGTCTGACTGTCTGAGCATTTGTGTTGCGATGTGTGCCCGAGTATGATGCGCCAAATATTTTTGTGTCGGGAATTTGGTCGTGTCGTTTCGCAAAATTGCCGTCTTCATTCCTATTCACTCAATTTTTAGAGTGAATAGGCTCTAATAAACTATTGCGCTTTACCATTAACGATTGCATCTCTGCTTATCATCAGGCGGGATTGCGGTCAAGCACGAGTTTATAATATTTAAAAAAAAAGACTGACGTGCCATCACCAATATATGATCTATATAAATCAGGAGGGAGTAATAGTTTAGCTCGGGCTTCGCTACTTAGCGGCCCTTACCTCGATTGTCCCGTATAGCTACAGAACAAATGCTACAAGTAAGGCTACGGTCACCATAGCAACAACTAAAAACCACCCTTACGTTATTAAAAAACAACCATATATTGTATCGTTTGCTGATGATACTTCGTTAATTTTTAAAATCAATAGACGTTGCTTAAACCTAATAATTTAGTACTAAACGCAAAAAAGACTAAGTGATGACTAAGAAGATTTGCGTTACCAAATGTTACAAGTACTTATCCGATACAGTTTTCAACAAGGAGAAACTCGAAATCGTCGAGAACACGGTTTTCCTGGGGATTACGCTTGACTCGAGCCTACAATGGGGTCCTCATTTAACATCTCTGCAGCATATGCTGTCAGAAAAATCCGTCAATTTACTGATGTAGATACTTGGAGACTAGTCTATTTTAGCTACTTTCATAGTATCATACCATACGGTATTTTGCTTTGGGGACTAAGATTAGAAGATTATATCCTTGATAAAAATGCTTGGCTAAATGTCAGTCCTGCTTCACAGCCACAGACAATTTTATAGGTTTGGAAGAGATACCATTCCCCCTTTTTGTTATTTCCAAATATTCTATTTTATTTGTTTAATTAAAGCAAAGTTTGTTTGTTTAAAGCACTTTTCAAGTTTGTGAATGTGAGGCACCATGGACTGTTGTTTTTTTTAGGGTTCCGTACCTCGAAAGGAAAAAACGGAACCCTTATAGGATCACTTTGTTGTCCGTCTGTCTGTCTGTCTGTCTGTCTGTCTGTCTGTCTGTCTGTCACCACCCTTTATCTCAAGAACGCGTGGACGTATCAAGCTGAAATTTACATGAAATACTCGGG
The DNA here is from genome assembly GCA_017933935.1 of Sesamia nonagrioides. Lineage (NCBI taxonomy): Eukaryota > Metazoa > Arthropoda > Insecta > Lepidoptera > Noctuidae > Sesamia > Sesamia nonagrioides. The sequence goes on from JADWQK010000766.1 coordinate 1,983,978, forward strand.
TCTATTGCCCTTTAAGCTATGAAAATATCAAACTTCTAAGCCAAGCCAATCAAAAGATACAGCCGATTATGTCGATATTTTCAACAAATTTTCGACACTCGCAAAGGAATCAAAACCTACAGGATACTTCCCGTAAACTCAGAATCTTGAAAATTGGCATGAAGCATTGTCATATAATGCAAATATAGGAAAAATTGCGAAAATCACATTTTTTAGTTAAATAATATAATAAACATATTTTAATAAAATGGAACTTACTACCTTATTTCTCACGAATGAATAAAGTTATCAAATTGAAATTTATACCAAATACCTAGGTCTATTGTCCCTTTAAGCTGTGAAAATATCAAACTTCTAAGCCAAGCCAATCAAGAGATACAGCCGATATGTCGATATTTTCAACAAATTTTCGACACTCGCAAAGGAATCAAAACCTACAGGATACTTCCCGTAAACTCAGAATCTTGAAATTTGGCATGAAGGATTGTCATATAATGTAAATATAGGAAAAATTGCGAAAATCACATTTTTTCAGTTATATAATATAATAAACATATTTTAATAAATTGGAACTTACTACCTTATTTCTCACGAACGAATAAAGTTATCAAATTGAAATTTATACCAAATACCTAGGTCTATTGTCCCTTTAAGCTGTGAAAATATCAAACTTCTAAGCCAAGCCAATCAAAAGATACAGCCGATATGTCGATATTTTCAACAAATTTTCGACACTCGCAAAGGAATCAAAACCTACAGGATACTTCCCGTAAACTCAGAATCTTGAAATTTGGCATGAAGGATTGTCATATAATGCAAATATAGGAAAAATTGCGAAAATCACATTTTTTTAGTTATATAATATAATAAATATATTTTAATAAAACGAAACTTACTAATAAAGGTATCAAATTGAAATTTATACCTAGGTCTATTGTCCCTTTAAGCAGTGAAAAAATCAAACTTCTAAGTTAAAGCGATCAAAAGATACAGCAGTTTATACCGACACCTTCGACGAATTTCCGTCACACGCTAGGGAATCAAAACCTACAAGCAAAGACATTAAAATTATATTTACAATAGACAGGACATCACGAACAAAATTTTATCGACTTGGTTAAAAGTCGCTCAGTCTAGTCTGCGCGTCAGGACGTAATTTGTGTCCACCAAGAATAAACATTTTCTAAGGAAATATGCCATGTTGCGCTTTGTGTTACTGTACATCTCGTTATAGTAAAACGACTGGACCTAACTTCGGAATGTTTTTCTATGAATTATTTATATTTCGTCTGCAATACAAATTTAAAAAAATCTTAGATCTAGAAAATTTTCCATTATTGTAATAAGCGCCCTCTATTGTTGAGTAGTTTTACTATTTTCTTGTAGAGATGTAGTAATGTTGTTTATCGATTTAGTTATCGATAATACTTATTAAGATGAATACATTTTGTTGTATTTTATTGACATTTAAAATATAGCTAAATAAACTTAAAATATTACTATATTTCAAGTTTATTTATTATTAACTCTATTTAAACATAATCATATCATATTAATAAACAAAATTGAATGAACAATTACTATTCATTTATCTAGGTTTTTGTTATTTTTGGTTTCCGAATAAAATAATGTCGTAGGGAAAAAGTGGATACGATTTGTCCAGATAGACCGTAGAGAAGAAAATTGGCTTCCGTCTCATTCGTAGAAATTATGCTCAATGCATTTTAAAAGAGAAGTTATCTACTTTGGAAAGACTTGTCGATCAAATTTAAAAAAAAAGAATCGGTACCTTGTATTAGAAATGAAATAGTAAGTTACTAATTTCATTACTTTTTTACTTAACCGTAAAAATTGGAATAAAATTTACGGTTAAGTGGATAAGTACATAGATTACATAACTTATTTATAATGAAATATATTCATAAAATATGTAGGTACGTACAATGATTGCGAGCTACTTTGTGATTTTGAGGATTCCGTACCTAAAAAGTAAAACGAACCCTATTCATGAGACTTCTCTGTTCGTCTGTCCGTCTGTCACCAGGCTGTATCTCATAAACCGTAATAGCGAGACAGTTGTAATATCCAGAGATTGTGTTAGTATTTCTGTTGCCGCTATAACAACAAGTACTAAGAATAAAAATAATACAATATTTAAGGGGGCTCCCATACAACAAACGTGAATTTTTGCCGTTTTTTGCTCCATATTAATAACGGAAACAGATAGACGCTTAAAATGTTCACAGAATATTTGGTTATACAACGTGTAACATAAAGGGTATATACATAACAAAGGCATGGCATCTTTACATGATATCAAACGATATTGGAGGGTTTTTTAATCCTATCTCTTTATGTTAGGAAGTTATGAGGAAAAACTCCGCCTGTGATAGGCTAATATCATACTAGTCGCACAGAGATATGAAGACATTTATCGGATTTTGGCAAGTAACGTGACGGGTAACGAGTAGTTTTAACGTATGTAGTGTGCTGCCACGTTTTTATGATTTGATTTTAAGAAACACACCAAACCGAAAATTTGGTACCAATTTTTTGAGTATTTTATTTTGAGTTGAAACCCTTCCGATATCGTTTGATATCATCTAAAGATGCCATGCCCTTGGTATGTATATACCCTTTTTGTTACACGTTGTATATTCAAATTACAAATAAATAATTAAAATAAAATAAATCCTGAAGGCGGGCTCCCATACAATAACCGTGATTTTTTTGCCGTTTTTAAAGATAATGGCGTACGAATCTTGTAAAGGTCTTGCTCCAGCAGACTACCATTTTTGTCGTGATTTGGACAATTATCTACGTGACAAGAAGTTTTCTTCCCAGGAGGCAGTTCTGCTTTCACACAGTTTGTGCAGTCTAGATCCTCAGAGTTCTATCACAAAGGCATAAACGACCTTCCTATATATTGATTATAAATGAATTATTTAAAAATTAAAAAATAAGCAATTATTTAGATTTTCAGTACTAATCGGCAATTTTAAACTTTAACGCCTATTATATTAAAAGAATTATATAAATAAGAAACTTGTAAACTTGAAATTACCCATAATTATTCTGCTTCCTAATTTTTTGTTTCAAGCTATCATAATGCGAAAAAACATCGTCGTAGTAACTTCTTTGAATATTATCGATAACTTTATATCGAAATGATACAAACCCTACCACAGTTTTTTGCATTGCCATTTAAAAATATTTGCAAACAAACGTGTAAAAAGAATAATTTTGCTAAAAACGAAATGCAAACGAAAATTGCAAAACAAAATGCGCTTTATGGCCTAAAAGGTCTATTACACTCAAAAATCGCAATAAACTGAGCGTTAAAATAATTCGTAAGCATAAAACATCTAAAATGCCAATAGACGGTGTCACGGTAAATGAATAGTAGCGAATAAAATTCTAAAACAGTTTTTGTTTGTACAAGACAAGTTTCACTTAATTTATTTACTTTTCAATATTTATTTACCCGATTTGAACTATACTAGGGTATTAAATCGGATCTGGCAACATAGACCACACTGGCCACCTACCGGGCAATAGCTGAATATATTTTATATAAACTTATTTAATTTTTACTATTTGATGTCTCCAATTGTCGATCTAATTTTGCTATATTGTACTAGATGGCGGAACTGAACCATGGGATCACAGTTTTTCTATGCCATTTTGACACATGCCCTCTCTATATATCTTAAATCTCTTTGCCTACAAGGTACTTCCCGTGAACTCAGAATCTTGAAATTCGGCACGAAGCAACGTTATATTATAGTACAGACAGATAAAGGAAAAATTGTGAAAATGATAAATTTGAAGTTACATAAAATATTAAAATATTATTTTTGCTTACATGACATAAAATATTTTTTTAATAATTATAAACTTACTACCTACCCTTTTTCACATGAACGCGTAGAGATATTAAAGTTGAAATTTATATCAAATGTATCATTCATAATTCCCTCTAAACTGTGAAAAATTCTAAATGAATGCTAGTATTATAAATGCGAAAATAACTCTGTCTGTCTGTTACGCTTTCCCGCCTAAACCTCTCAACCGATTTTGATGAAGTTTGGCACAGACAATCTTTAGACCCTGAGAAAGAACATAGGCTACCTTTTATCCCGGAAAAATTTGATGTTCCCGAGGGGAATTTAAACAGCGCGATATAACCGAACTCCACGCGGGCGAAGCCGCTGGCGGAAAGCTAGTACGTCATAAATTGTAAACCGCTACGTTTGTACGGCGGAACCCTCGGTGTGCGAGTCCGACTCGCATTTGGCCGGTTTTTTTTATATATATAACTTGTTTGACATTACGAGCATGGCAGTTGAGAGTTTGTCATGCTCCTCAAATGTCTTGCTGATGGTGGCGCGTGTTGTTGGGCCATTTGGTTCCCTTCAAAATGGTTGAGCTAAGTGGGACTGATGCGCGCGTCATGCTCGAAAACGGGGGCCGTCAGTGGAGACTGGTCATCTCTTAGCTACCTACCAGTGGGCTTAATTCATTTTCTATCTTTTAATTATTTTTTTATAATTATACATTGTGCTCACATGATAGAATCAACATAAATATGTAACGAAGAAATGTAACCCATATTATGATTTTAAAAGAGTGTCCATGGAGTTTCTTGCACGTTCTTCTCCATAGAGATCTACGCTTTGGAACGTGCAATTTAGCTTCACTTTTCTTGGACTGACCGACATTGACTATTCAAAAGTACCAAGTTATGGTTAATTTGAAATAAACAATTTTGATTTGATTTGATTTGAACACGACGAATCGCTTGGCGGCAAGACCTTGTCTGATAACTTCTGCCGGTAGCCGACGTTATGGCCTTACATCAGTTTTCTTGGTGTGTAGGCCGTGTTTCCACTGAAGCGGAGCTGGACGGAGAAGAGCGGTGAATGACGTAACGATGATAACTAAGGCACCCCGCACAGTGCCTTAGTTATCATCGTTCACAGTCACGCACCGACCCGCTCCGTACCGCCCCCCTGTCGTCCGCACAGCACCGCCTCCCTGTATTTTTATTATAAATATCTGCTAAGCGCTGCTCCACCTCACTCGTGCTATTTCCACTGAAGCGGAGCTGGGCGGAGAGGAGTGGTGAAGAGCGGTGCAAAAGTGTCAGTGTTTTCACTGAACCGGGGCGGAGTGGAGTGGAATGGTGGAGAGCATAATTTTAAACTTCTCATCGGATTTGATACGTATGCACCTAATGACGTAACTATGATAACGAAGGCACTGCGCGCGAGTCACGCACCGCCCGCTGTCCTCCGCACAGCACCGCACCGCAGCCCTCAGCTCTGCTCCACATCGCAGTACAGCCACGAGGCACACTTTGCTGTTATTTTTTACACAAGGGTTTAAGGGTTTTTTTTTTACTTTTTATTTGGTTTTTTGTTTTATGTTTTTTATTATTTTTTTTTTTTTGTTACCACCCGATGTGTGTTTATGCTAGATTTATTGTATTGTGTGATTTGTGTGTCAAGTCTGTGCTAAATAAATGTAATTTCTTTCTTTCTCGTGCTGTTACCAATGAAGCGGAGCGTAGATTTCGAGTATAGTGATTGGGCAATTCGTGCACCGCTAAGTGCTTGGCCAGGCTGAAAAGACGGCGCGGGGCGCGGCGCGGGAGCGGTGACGCGCGCGATTTGTCTGTCCGCAGTCAAGCGCGGTGTCGACGCGCGCGGTCAGTACGGAATGGTTTGAGATCCCCGCTCACCGCGCGGTTTCTCGCTTGCCGCCCACGCACTCTTTGCGGACACTTTCATGAACGAAATATGGTTTGACTTGCACGCGGTTGCCCGCCCTGCGCCCGCGTTTGCACTCTGGCCAAGCACTAAGCTCCTCCACGTCAGTGCAAACCTGGCCTTAAAGTATACAATTCAAACACTGTAGTGTTAAATATTGTACGTTCGACAGCAGGTCAAGCTACCCCAAACTGTCAGATATTCCTAATCAAACTTGAGCCTTAATGCTTTGGAGGTGAAGTTGAAAATCTAATAAGGAAATCTGACAGATTGTAGTTGCTTGATATGCTGTCATCTGCACAGAGGACGCTACACTTCTTGTGCAAATCTATTTCACACTTTACCGCTTTTAATAAAACAAGTTTTAGCGATCAGAAGTGGTAATTATTAAAGAAACAAATTAGAACGTTCCAATGTTCGTGTATTATCCATTTGAATTACAACTACAACAGGAACTTATTAATTAAGATAGAAACACAATAATAATCATTGAGCGCATAACAATATTTCAAGCGATAGAGAGCAGCTCTTAATTAATATGGAAAATATAGGTCCCACAGAGTTTGCACGATGTTACCAGTCTGAGTGTCCGTTGTCCAAAGTAAGCGAGCGCGGGTAGGCAGCGCCTTTTATAGTGAGCCTAAGGGCGCCGGTCCTTGCTAACACAAGAAATATTCATTCACCGAGAAAAGAATCCTATAGGCAGAAGCGTCTTATTTAAAATCAGTAGATGTTTGTATGTTTGGTGTGTACAAAGTGGAGGCGCTTCCAATATCCCTGTTCAAACATGACGTAATAGGAAACATCTTGCTTCCGGAAGCAGCGAGCAAACAAGAAGGAACAAGTCTTTTACAATGGCTTTTTATGGGGTGTAACATTTTTTTATTTTTTTTGTAGGTGAATTTTATTTAACATGCTCCTTATACAGCTTCCAGACGTGAGGTGTGTGTTTAAAAACATGGCAAATAAAATAAATACGTCAATCTATATCCGGTGGTGACTAATTTTACAAGACTTAACAATTTCTTTTTCTGTCCTTTCTACAATAAAGTAAAAATAAAAAGACGCACGGAACTTAATTTCAGTTAAGCTTATGAACTTAGAATTTGGCGCCAATGTTTAATAGCTTAGTATAATGACCAAAATACACATTACACACGTAAACACAATCATATAAACATTTTATAATCGCATTGCGTATGTCAGTCTCATCGTACCCTAAATATAACCCGCGCAGATAAAGAAAAGATCTGAAAATGGCGGCGGATACTTATGGTACGGTTGACAAAACATGCCATTGTTCAATCACAAACCAAATGCCAAGATACTAAAATGTCAAATTTACGTTGTAAATATTGTTATTTACACCGTAAATTTGACATTTTAGTTGTTTGTTGTTGGGTTTGATTTTATAGTTGTTTTTGTTGAGTTTGATTGTTCAAACTCAACAAAAACAACAAAATAACAGAGACTTTAGCGAAACGAAATTAACGAAAACTCTGAGTGCGTTAAAGTAACTTGGAAAGCGAATCCTGAATTCCTGACAATCCTGACCGATGATATTTTTTTGCAGCGATTACTTCACTGTGTGAGTATAGACAGCGATAGAGAGTGAGTGAGAACGCATGCGAGCGGCCGCCATTTACAGATATTTTCTTTATCTCCGCGAGTTATACACATGTTTCATATTTCTAGGGCTACGAACCTAAACAGACTCTTTGCATCATCGCCATTTGGTTGAGCCAGGATTATATGAAATGTGCCTATTTCAAATCTGTTCAGCCTCAAGACCCTAACTAATCAAATAATTTCTATTAGACTCGTACCGGACACAGTCCATCAATAAGTGGTGTAAGTTAACTATATGAAATGACAGTTTTTGTGTCGATTCAAAGCGCGCTTGAACGTCCCAGAAACTAAAATTGACATACCTGGATGACAACAGTGTAAGAAAAAAATGCGTTGGCTGAATAACAGTAAAAAAATAAATAAAGAGAAATAAAGATCAGAACAGTAAGATATACAAGCAGATATACAGCCTCTGTGGCATAGCGGTAGCGAACGCGGTCGCTACGCAAGAAGGCGATTCATCCGTCGGCATGAATATGAATATTTACACAGGTCTGGTCATGCGTCTTAAAGCACGTTAAGCCGTTGGTCCCGGTTGCCATACGAACATCTAGTGGCAGTTGTTACGGGTTGTTGGAGCCCTCAAAAGTCCAACAGTTGGTCTAACTACAATGCTTCGATATCACCCTCGGGTTGTGAAGGTCAGCCGGCAGTCGCTTCACGAAAAATTTCGAAGTTTAGTCAAAATCGGCAGTTAGACTGGTAAAGCGGACCCCGACTCAAAGCTGAAAAAAGCTTCGGATGCGACTGAGATTAATGTTGAGATGATAATGATGATGAGTAATATACAACGTGTAACAAAAAGGGTATATACATACCAAGGGCATGGCATCTTTAGATGATATCAAACGATATCGGAAGGGTTTCAACTCAAAATAAAATACTCAAAAAATTGGTACCAAATTTTCGGTTTCGTGTTTCTTAAAATCAAATCATAACAAACGCGGCAGCACACTACATACGTTAATAACTACTCGTTACCCGTCACGTTACTTGCCAAAATCCGATAAATGTCTTCAATATCTCTGTGCGACTAGTATGATAGTAGCCTATCACAGGCGGTGTTTTTCCTCATAACTTCATAACATAAAGAGATAGAATTTAAAAAAAACGTTCCAATATTGTTTGATATCATGTTAAGATGCCATGCCTTATGTATATACCCTTTATGTTACACGTTGTATACAAGAAAGGAAAAGGAAAGGGCCAACGACTCTATACCCTTTCCTTTTCCTTTCTTGTTCTATTTCCTATGCTTTTCTCTATACTATAGAGAAAGGCATAGGAAATAGGGATGTATCCAAGGTATGAAAATAAAAATAATAATTAGTCCATCTTATAGATGATAAAAAAAAAACCGGCCAAATGCGAGTCGGACTCGCACACCGAGGGTTCCGCCGTACAAACGTAGCGGTTTACAATTTATGACGTACTAGCTTTCCGCCAGCGGCTTCGCCCGCGTAAAGTTCGGTTATATCGCGCTGTTTAAATTCCCCTCGGGAACATCAAATTTTTCCGGGATAAAAGGTAGCCTATGTTCTTTCTCAGGGTCTAAAGATTGTCTGTGCCAAACTTCATCAAAATCGGTTGAGAGGTTTAGGCGGGAAAGCGTAACAGACAGACAGAGTTATTTTCGCATTTATAATACTAGCATTCATTTAGAATTTTTCACAGTTTAGAGGGAATTATGAATGATACATTTGATATGAATTTCAACTTTAATATCTCTACGCGTTCATGTGAAAAAGGGTAGGTAGTAAGTTTATAATTATTAAAAAAATATTTTATGTCATGTAAGCAAAAATAATATTTTAATATTTTATGTAACTTCAAATTTATCATTTTCACAATTTTTCCGTTATCTGTCTGTACTATAATATAACGTTGCTTCGTGCCGAATTTCAAGATTCTGAGTTCACGGAAAGTACCTTGTAGGCAGAGAGAGTTAGGATATATAGAGAGGGCATGTGTCAAAATGGCATAGAAAAACTGTGATCCCATGGCTCAGTTCCGCCATCTAGTACAATATAGCAAAATTAGATCGACAATTGGAGACATCAAATAGTAAAAATTAAATAAGTTTATATAAAATATATTCAGCTATTGCCCGGTAGGTGGCCAGTGTGGTCTATGTTGCCAGATCCGATTTAATACCCTAGTATAGTTCAAATCGGGTAAATAAATATTGAAAAGTAAATAAATTAAGTGAAACTTGTCTTATACAAACAAAAACTGTTTTAGAATTTTATTCGCTACTATTCATTTACCGTGACACCGTCTATTGGCATTTTAGATGTTTTATGCTTACGAATTATTTTAACGCTAAGTTTATTGCGATTTTTGAGTGTAATAGACCTTTTAGGCCATAAAGCGCATTTTGTTTTGCAATTTTCGTTTGCATTTCGTTTTTAGCAAAATTATTCTTTATACACGTTTGTTTGCAAATATTTTTAAATGGCAATGCAAAAAACTGTGGTAGGGTTTGTATCATTTCGATATAAAGTTATCGATAATATTCAAAGAAGTTACTACGACGATGTTTTTTCGCATTATGATAGCTTGAAACAAAAACTTAGGAAACAGAATAATTATGGGTAATTTCAAGTTTACAAGTTTCTTATTTATATAACTATTTTAATATAATAGGCGTTAAAGTTTAAAATTGCCGATTAGTACTGAAAATGTAAATAATTGCTTATTTTTTAATTTTTAAATAATTCATTTATAATCAATATATAGGAAGGTCGTTTATACCTTTGTGATAGAACTCTGAGGATCTAGACTGCACAAACTGTGTGAAAGCAGAACTGCCTCCTGGGAAGAAAACTTCCTGTCACGTAGATAATTGTCCAAATCACGACAAAAATGGTAGTCTGCTGGAGCAAGACCTTTACAAGATTCGTACGCCATTATCTTTAAAAACGGCAAAAAAATCACGGTTATTGTATGGGAGCCCGCCTTCAGGATTTATTTTATTTTAATTATTTATTTGTAATTTGAATATACAACGTGTAACAAAAAGGGTATATACATACCAAGGGCATGGCATCTTTAGATGATATCAAACGATATCGGAAGGGTTTCAACTCAAAATAAAATACTCAAAAAATTGGTACCAAATTTTCGGTTTGGTGTGTTTCTTAAAATCAAATCATAACAAACGTGGCAGCACACTACATACGTTAATAACTACTCGTTACCCGTCACGTTACTTGCCAAAATCCGATAAATGTCTTCAATATCTCTGTGCGACTAGTATGATAGTAGCCTACCACAGGCGGTGTTTTTCCTCATAACTTCCTAACATAAAGAGATAGGATTAAAAAACCCTTCCAATATCGTTTGATATCATGTAAAGATGCCATGCCTTTGTTATGTATATACCCTTTATGTTACACGTTGTATAACCAAATATTCTGTGAACATTTTAAGCGTCTATCTGTTTCCGTTATTAATATGGAGCAAAAAACAGCAAAAATTCACGTTTGTTGTATGGGAGCCCCCTTAAATATTTTATTATTTTTATTCTTAGTACTTGTTGTTATAGCGGCAACAGAAATACTAACACAATCTCTGGAAATTACAACTGTCTCGCTATTACGGTTTATGAGATACAGCCTGGTGACAGACGGACAGACGAACAGATAAGTCTCATGAATAGGGTTCGTTTTACCTTTTAGGTACGGAATCCTCAAAATCACAAAGTAGCTCGCAATCATTGTACTACATATACGTACCTACATATTTTATGAATATATTTCATTATAAATAAGTTATGTAATCTATGTATTTATCCACTTAACCGTAAATTTTATTCCAATTTTTACGGTTAAGTAAAAAAGTAATGAAATTAGTAACTTACTATTTCATTTCTAATACAAGGTACCGATTCTTTTTTTTTAAATTTGATCGACAAGTCTTTCCAAAGTAGATAACTTCTCTTTTAAAATGCATTGAGCATAATTTCGACGAATGAGACGGAAGCCAATTTTCTTCTCTACGGTCTATCTGGACAAATCGTATCCACTTTTTCCTTACGACATTATTTTTATTCGGAAACCAAAAATAACAAAAACCTAGATAAATGAATAGTAATTGTTCATTCAATTTTGTTTATTAATATGATATGATTATGTTTAAATAGAGTTAATAATAAATAAACTTGAAATATAGTAATATTTTAAGCTTATTTAGCTATATTTTAAATGTCAATAAAATACAACAAAATGTATTCATCATAATAAGTATTATCGATAACTAAATCGATAAACAACATTACTACATCTCTACAAGAAAATAGTAAAACTACTCAACAATAGAGGGCGCTTATTACAATAATGGAAAATTTTCTAGAACTAAGATTTTTTTTAAATTTGTATTGCAGACGAAATATAAATAATTCATAGAAAAACATTCCGAAGTTAGGTCTAGTCGTTTTACTATAACGAGATGTACAGTTGTTTTAATGTCTTTGCTTGTATATTTTGATTCCCTAGCGTGTGACGGAAATTCGTCTAAGGTTTTGGTATAAACTGCTGTATCTTTTGATCGCTTTAACTTAGAAGTTTGATTTTTTTCACTGCTTAAAGGGACAATAGACCTAGGTATTTGGTATAAATTTCAATTTGATACCTTTATTAGTTCGTGAGAAATAAGGTAGTAAGTTTCATTTTATTAAAATATGTTTATTATATTATATAACTAAAAAAATGTGATTTTCGCAATTTTTTCTATATTTGCATTATATGACAATCCTTCATGCCAAATTTCAAGATTCTGAGTTTACGGGAAGTATCCTGTAGGTTTTGATTCCTTTGCGAGTGTCGAAAATTTGTTGAAAATATCGACATATCGGCTGTATCTTTTGATTGGCTTGGCTTAGAAGTTTGATATTTTCAAAGCTTAAAGGGACAATAGACCTAGATATTTGGTATAAATTTCAATTAGATAACTTTATTCGTTCGTGAGAAATAAGGTAGTAAGTTCCATTTTATTAAAATATGTTTATTATATTATATAACTGAAAAAATGTGATTTTCGCAATTTTTCCTATATTTGTATTATATGACAATCCTTCATGCCAAATTTCAAGATTCTGAGTTTACGGGAAGTATCCTGTAGGTTTTGATTCCTTTGCGAGTGTCGAAAATTTGTTGAAAATATCGACATATCGGCTGTATCTCTTGATTGGCTTGGCTTAGAAGTTTGATATTTTCACAGCTTAAAGGGACAATAGACCTAGGTATTTGGTATAAATTTCAATTTGATAACTTTATTCATTCGTGAGAAATAAGGTAGTAAGTTCCATTTTATTAAAATATGTTTATTATATTATATAACTAAAAAAATGAGATTTTCGCAATTTTTCCTATATTTGCATTATATGACAATCCTTCATGCCAAATTTCAAGATTCTGAGTTTACGGGAAGTATCCTGTAGGTTTTGATTCCTTGCGAGTGTCGAAAATTTGTTGAAAATATCGACATATCGGCTGTATCTTTTGATTGGCTTGGCTTAGAAGTTTGATATTTTCACAGCTTAAAGGGACAATAGACCCGAGTATTTCATGTAAATTTCAGCTTGATACGTCCACGCGTTCTTGAGATAAAGGGTGGTGACAGACAGACAGACAGACAGACGGACAACAAAGTGATCCTATAAGGGTTCCGTTTTTTCCTTTCGAGGTACGGAACCCTAAAATTAAGACCCGTATTTTTTATTTCGCCGAAATTACCAAAAACTACTGAGATATAGCGTATTAAAGTTGGGGGTATGACGCATGACGTCACGCCGTGGTACAAATACCACGGCGTGACGTCATCACATTTCAAATCAATGTATCTGCCATATAATCAGTATTTTTCCGACTACGGCAAAGTAAAAGAGGTTATGATTTTGACAGGCTATGTATGTATGTATGTATGTTCATCTGTTCCTCGTAACTTCAACTACTCAGAATTCGACAAATGACATATCATTAGAAGCGTCTTAATTGTCCGCTTTCATATTATGTGGAATTACAATATCTAATGTGTCTAGAGAAAAAAATAAAGTTAAGCTAAATATACCGTGTTTGGTATCATATGAAAGCGCTTTACTTGTACATTTTGAATATATATCTATTGTTAGCATTTGGTTGTGACTTTACCTGTATTCATGGGCTGGTTACATATAATTCACATCTTTTCGTTCATAGCTTCTTTACTTCTTATCAGAATAAGACCACTGCAGTACCATTAGAAGGGCCTTGATATTCTGTTGGTTATGAGCTATAAAGGTTGTCACCAAATTTAGTATTGCGCCCTCTAGCGGACAAAAAGATCTATGTGAATATAAAATTAAAATAAATATACCGTGTTTGGTATCACGTGAAAGAGCTTCACAAGTACTTTATGCTTGTACATAATTACTTACAAGAATGCTTTAATGATGTTAAATATGAGCGATAAGAGTAAAGCGCGGATCACGGGAACTGTGAACCGCTGTAATGCAATATAGAACATTGTGAACATTAATAGAATATGTAATGCACTAATGAAAACGACATAAGCTGGGAGTAACTCCACGCGGTGATGGCGGAAACAGTTTGATAACTGGCTGAAACCCCCATAAAATGTCCTCTGCACTATATGCCTTCGGGCGTATGTTGTTATATGTGCGTGTAGATGTAATATGTCAAGTACCTAGTTTTTAGTTCATCAGTTTTTATAAATTTATCTGATGGATATTAAATTATTTTTTAGGATACAACCCAATTATGTAAGAGAAATTAATTTTATATGAACATGAAAAACCAACTGACATTTTTTTGACATGACAATTAGTAATTTAATGTAACACTATCAAAATTCAGCATCAGCACAGATCAGATCTACCGTTTGATCCAATAATAGTTCAGTTCTAACACACACATACATACCTACATAGTAGTTTGTAGGCAAGCGGTTGGCAACACTGTCTCGCCCCGAGCTTGCGGTAACTTGTGTTAGTGGAACGTCGCGTTAATGTTGGTAGTATTGACGCTCAGTGATGACAATATTAATACTTTGTATGTAGGTATGTTTTAAAAAATAACTGTCGTGGGACTGAACGACAGAAGTGAAACCTGAAATCGTTAAAAACACAGAATACACAAAAAGTCATCATCATATTAATCCCAGTCTCATCCGAATCTTTTCAGCTTAGGAGTCTGGGGTCCGCTTTACCAGCCTAACTGCAGATATTTGGCTAAACTTTGATATTTTCCATGTAGCGACTGCCGTCTGACCTCCACAACCCGAAGGTGATATCGAAGCATTGCAGTTAGACATGCAAGTTTTGGACTTTTGAGGGCTCCAAGCTCCAACAACCCGTAACGACTGACATTAGATGTTCGTATGGCATCCCGGACCAACGGCTTAACGTGTTTTCCGAGGCACGACCAGAAATATTCATATTCATGCATAGAAATATTCGCACTACGCGGGGATAGAACCCGCGCCTCCTTGCGCAGCAGCTGCCTTCGCTACCGCTACGCCACGGAGGCTGTCACAGAATACACAAAAAACAAACAAGAAAAAAAGATGATCACGGTTTCAACAGGGTAATTGCATCATCATCATCGTCATTATCATTTCAGCCGAAAGACGTCCACTGCTGGACATAGGCCACCAAGGCCAAGGCCCAAGGTTCTCCATGTTCCCCGGGCCTGGTCCTTACCGAGCGGCGAGGTGCCGCTCGGTAAGAAATTCGAGTCGACGGCGCGTTATGTTTCACACGCGCCTCAAAGAGATGTCAGCACGTCGTGACGGGGTTCACGAAGACCGATGCCTCCTGGGTCAGGGTTGCGGGTTGGTTAAACAAAAAACCGTGGCCCTGGCCGTCGCACAGGCAAGTGAAGAAACACGGGTGGGTTTTAGTCAGTAAAAGTCTGACACGCCCTTCCGCTCTGCCCAGAGCGGGAGAAGTCATTTCATGATTTCCCACCCCAAAAAAAAAAGTTGCTCCACGACGAGCGGTCCTACGCCTCCTGCATCCAGCGGTTTCCCGCGACCTTCGGTCGTCGGTCCACCTTATTGGGGGTGCGTCTTCCGGTGCGTGGTAGCCTTTAGTGCTGCAATTCTTCGGGCTATGTCGGTTACATAAATTTCGTCGTTTTCGTCGGTTAACTGCATAACAAATTATTATCAGTAGCAATGGGTTTTATTTTGACAGTTCAAGAACATTCATTGCGTTATTTACGTTGTTGGGCAGACAAATTTTCAAACGTATGGCCAGACCAGACAGGCACCCTAATTGAGTAACACACTATTACTATTATTCTGAATAATTTTCGAACATATGGCCACACCATACAGGCACCCTAATTGAGTAACACACTATTACTATCAATTCTGAATAATTTTCGAACATATGGCTAGACCAGATAGGCACCCTAATTGAGTAACACACTATTACTATCAATTCAAATAATTTTCGAACATATGGCTAGACCAGACAGGCACCCTAATTGAGTAACACACTATTACTATTATTCTGAATAATTTTCGAACATATGGCCACACCAGACAGGTACCCTAATTGAGTAACACACTATTACTATCAATTCTGAATAATTTTAGAACATATGGCTAGACCAGACAGGCACCCTAATTGAGTAACACACTATTACTATCAATTCTGAATAATTTTCAAACATATGGCTAGACCAGACAGGCACCCTAATTGAGTAACACACTATTACTATCAATTCTGTAAAATTTTCGAACATATGGCCAGACCAGACAGGCACCCTAATTGAGTAACACACTATTACTATCAATTCTGAAAAATTTTCGAACATATGGCCAGACCAGACAGGCACCCTAATTGAGTAACACACTATTACTATCAATTCTGAATAATTTTCGAACATATGGCCAGACCAGACAGGCACCCTAATTGAGTAACACACTATTAGGTACTATCAATTCTGTATCATTTTTGAACATATGGCCAGACCAGACAGTCACCCTAATTGAGTAAGACACTATTACTATAAATTCTGAATCATTTTGAAGCATATTGCTAATCCATTGCTCTATACGTTCGAAAAGTATTCTATGTAGAGCAGGACAGAGACAGAGGAAGGCGGGCTTTGAACTTCTTAAAAATTCAGTACCAAATGCACCGTCACAAATATAAATACGGCTTCATATAATAAGTTTACGTAGTACAGCGTTCCTCCATTCGTTTCACGATGTGCACTTGCTAACCGAGTTTTTCGGCGTTACTTAAACTCAAATCTGTTTACAGACTAACGTAGTTCCGAGTAATTTGATAGTCTTCGACATTCTCGGCTTTAAAGAGGTTTTAATGCAGTGCCTGAACAAGATTATGGTCTATAAACACGGAGAGAGCCAGATATTTTAACGGAGAATGGTTTTCTACTACATAGATGATTTTTGTATGGATACGAAAAACTTTTAACAGAGTAGTCCGATTTTAATAATTCTTTCTTAAATTATGTTTTTCTAATTCAATAATAATAAGGGAAAATAATCGACCGATACCTCAGGAGGTTCTCGTTAGGCAGCTAGATCAAGGGCTTGATTCAGAAAGCGGTACCTCTAGACACGGCTCCCATTTTCAGGAGGTTCCTCTCTCTGGAGCCTTAACCTTAAGCTTAGACCTTGTTCCCGATACCGCTCAGGATTTTTGTCTATTTTTAAATGTATTTGTGCATCTATATTTTAATATTTAAAAATGTAATTTATATGTAAATATCTTGAAATAAAGGGAAAATAAAAGTATTTAATCAAAAATTGTACAATATTAAGTCATCAACAACATACATAACATATAATGTTACCACTCCTGGGACACAGGCCTCCTCTCGGTAAGAGGGAATGGGCCGTAATCTACCACGCGGGCCCCGTACGTGTTGGTAGATGCCACATATCTTCGAATTTATGCCTCAAAGACAAGGACGGTTTCCTCACGGTGAGTGCAATTGTGGTGACAATAATTTACACAAAGTAAAGGGCCTGAAGGGTTTCGAAACCTCGATCTACAACTTGTAAGTCGCGGCCGATATCACTAGGCTACCGCTGCTTTTATAACAGCGTCTCACATTTTTAATGATAAATTAAGGCAGTTTTCCATAAACCAAAAGTTTTATTGAAATCTCCTATGAATGTTAGCAATATGCTTCGAAATTGTTGTGTTGGTATTGAATTGTTTGTTGCACCGGGTGACGTCTTTACGTCGGCGCCGGTTGTCGCTGAAAACCAGCGCTAGGCTCTGTTTTGCATAGAGTCGCAGCATAATACTGAGCGACAGCCGTTTTGCGTGGATATGACGTATGTTTCCCTCAATTATGTCTTATTTTTAGTGTTTTTGTAAACTTTTGCGTCATGTTTACTGCAAATAAACGTTTTTTCTTTCTTTTCTTTCTTCTTTCTTTCAATTAGGGTGCAGAGAATGAATCACAATGACTTCTTAAAACATGATACCTATAACTGAATGGAGTTAATCACATAACCTTCTTGGTAGCTCCTTAGAACGTGCACATTACACAAAAGTTATTTATTAATTATTTATTTACAAGGGAGGATATTTGAGAACGAACCTAGTAAGGTTTCTCCTCACCTTTTATACCGCGGACATTGAAATACTAGAGCAATTTAACATTTTTTTTTTTATTGTTATAAACTAGTCCTTGACTGCAATCCCGCCTGATAGTAAGCAGTGATGCAATCATTGATGGTAAAGCGCACTAGCTTATTAAGCCTATTCACTCAAAAAAACTGAGTGAATAGGAAGGAAGACGACAGTTGAGCGAGGTGATGCAATGTTTAACCCAACAACACGACCAACGATGCTGCGCCAGAGGATGATCTGGAGAGCCTTCACGACCAAACTCCCGACACAACAACATTAGGCACATCGTACCCGGCACACATCGCAATACAACTGCTCAGACCCGTTCTCCGTACGGCTTCACCAGACATCATGCCGGAACACGACGAATCGCTTGGCGGCAAGACTTTGTCTGGTGGGTGGTAACTTATGCCGGCGGCTGATGTTGTTGCCTACCACCGATAAAATTTTCATTTGCTTATATTCTGTTGAAAATTTTAACCAATACGGAAATAGTAAGAACTAATATTTAAATTCGCAGAAAAATATAAACTTTCCAGATATTAAATGAAATCATTACGCGTAAACACTACTTGTACTTATCGTAATGTATACTAGGTTTCATAAAAACGAATTTATGTTTCGAAAAGCGGGCTCGGCAGACCGAAATACCGCTTTATGGCTTGATTTATCCACTTTTAGCCCGTCCGCTATTTTCATTCGAGAATTATATTTTCCCATTGCAGATAATTTGTATGCGAAGTGTGCGTATTTAATATCATTGTATTCTACTGCGCCTGATATAATTATGATACCTACAGCTAAGTTGAGCCTTTTTTTATGTTATCTGAGCGCAGAGTTGTGAATGTAGGTACTTTCACCTACTTCTTTTTTTTACAAAAATTCATGTTTAAAATCAGTAACTTTTTAAATGAATGAAATAATGAATGAATAAATTTGAATAATTTTGAAGCATACCTACTGCTAATCCATTCATCATCATCAACCTTTTATCGTCCCACTGCTGAGCACAGGTCTCCTTTCATACAGAGAAGGATTGAGCGTAATCACCAGGCTTGCTCAATGCGGGTTAGCGATTTCAGACTTATAAAGTCCAAGTTTCCTCAAGATGTTTTCCTTCACCTTCAGTCATTGGTGTCCGAGATATACTTAGAAAGTACATATAACTTTAGAAAAGTTACATTGGTACTTGCCTGGCCTGGAATCGAACCCGCACACTCATACTTGAGAGCTGGTATTTTAACCACTAGGCGACCACAACTTACTAATCCATTGCTCCGTATATTTTATTCGAGAAATTTCTCCGCTCTAGAACGTAAATAACGCGATTAATGTTCTTGAACTGTCAAAATGAAACCCATTGCTACTGATAGTGTGTAACGTTATCCTGCTGAATCCGTTTCCCAGGTCAGGCTGTGTTATTGGGTTTCGATACTCGTAATAAGCAGTGATGCAATCGTTGATGGTAAAGTACGCTAGCTTATTAAGAGCCTAAAAACTCAAAAAAAAAAGTGAATAGGAAGGAAGACGGCACTTGAGCGAGTTGATGCAATGTTAAACCCCAACAACACGACCAACGATGCTGCGCCAGAGGGAGATTGATCTGGAGACCGTCCACGACCAAACTTCCGACATAACAACATTTGGCGCGTCGTACCCAGCACATATCGCAGCTCAGACCCGTCCTCCGTACGGCTTCACCAGACATCATGTCATGTTCAATAACCGCTTATAGATAGCATTGTACTACACAGTACATAAATTGAACACCAGTTATAATTAGGCAAATTTTGACTTCTCAACCGAAATTCAACCTTGCATTGCTAAAACTATAGTTCATTTCACCTTTCACTTTAAAGCCTACAGTCCAGCATGAGAAATCCAATTATTTTGGACACAATCAACTCGGGATCATTCCGATATGTAGATGTCGGTTCGCTGAAATCGAATCAGCCGTGTCGAATTGAACGAATTATTGGACTTATCGAATGATTGTTATTTGCGTATATCGAATTATCATATCGATATTCGAGACAAGTTGGTTTGAAAATAATAATGAGTGAATTAATGTTGAATATAAACATGGCTTATTTGAATGTATCGAATGTTTTAAAGGGATTCTCTTTATTGTGGAGTGTGGAGGCATGAGGAACAGGGAGTAAAGTTCACTCATCCACCATAGAAAAGGGAAGATCCTCCGACCAGACGGGTGTTATTTCTGCCGGGCACTTGCCCGATGCTTGAAATTGGGAATTGGTATATATACAATATGTAAAGAAAACCCTGTCCGATCCGTGAAGGTATTGTTAGGTATTGATAACTAATTCTACTAATGCCCACAAAGACAGGCTAAACTTAAAAAAAAATCCCCCTAAAAAAATAAAATTTTTTTCGTAAAAAGAGGTAAATTAATACATGTGCGGTAAGCAACCCGTTCCGCGGGCGGCGGGGGGGCAGGGCACGCGGCACCTGTGACGTGGTCACGTCGCTATTCGCTTATAATAATACCGGTGTTGTCACTTTTTTAAAAATTACCAAAT
The DNA here is from genome assembly GCA_017933935.1 of Sesamia nonagrioides. Taxonomy (NCBI): domain Eukaryota; kingdom Metazoa; phylum Arthropoda; class Insecta; order Lepidoptera; family Noctuidae; genus Sesamia; species Sesamia nonagrioides. The sequence continues at coordinate 2,004,539 of JADWQK010000766.1, forward strand.
TTCGGGGAAATTGGAATTAATTCCCGGGAAAAAAGGATTATTTAAAAATTCACTAGTATTGTTACTATGATGATTATGTAAAATTTTATATTCTATTTGGTCAAGTGTTTACTTAACCTTTATTATCCTTATGGGTCGGACAGGGGTTTCTTTACATATTGTATACTAGTTGCACGGTAAACTCTGATTGTGAAGTGTAGAATAGGGTATTTGACTAAAAAAAAACTAATTAGTCCGTCGGACAGATTTCCAAAAAATACTAGACACGTATTTTTTCTTTTTTCATATAAACAAAAAATTAAAACAACACAGCACGTTGAAAACTCGTGTGACGTCACTGCACGCTACACTTTTTAGCGACCAGTGACATCACCACATCACTCCTGATCTTTGATGCCTTTTATATTTGTCATTTTTTATTGATTTGATAAAACAAAATATACGTATACAATATTTTTCTTTAATCTGAATGACGGACTAAATCAAATCATTTTTTTTTTTTTACTCAGGAACCATCCCTATTCGTATGACGTCAGTATGTCGCGTTGTTCCCATGTGGCATTTGTAAGTACTGCTACATGGAGAATATCAAAGTTTGGCTTGAATCCATGGTTTAATCTCGCTGGCTGTTATACGAGCGTCACACAAAATATTTTTAGTGTCTAATAACATCCTTTGAATCATCCTATAACCCCTTACAAATTCCCTGTCATTTTCATGATTTATAATCATAATTTCGATACTAAATCACGTAACTTATTGGCTGCTAAGGCCACAGAAGTTTATCTACAAATAAACCGATCGACAACCTGAATGACTTGTTTTTCCATTCGACTATCATTCACTTTATTGTAGTACCCGCGAAAAAACGCGTGTTTACAATCTAAGACAAAGTTTATGGGGATTACAATAAGTCTTAAGCGAGGAGCGATTTAATATTCGCTACTTGAAACCTTACTACAAGACTACACACTTTTACTCTCAGTTTGAATCATTTTAAAGTATAATGCTAATACATTGTTTCGTTTATTCGAAAAGCGTGTTTGCTCAACAACGCAAAAAACGTAATGAATATTGTTGCTGTCCAAATGACATCCATAGCTATGCTGCTCTGCTGGATTCGTTACCCAGATTGAGCTGTATTTTTAGGTTGTGCTATCCGGAATATCTCATCTCAGTAACAGCGGTGTCAGGATTTATGCCCCGTTGATAGAATTAGATTCTCCCTTATGTATGTGTATATGTGTAAATTTTTACTGAATTTATCGACTAGCGAAATCCCATTGCTTCTGATAGTGAGCTACGAAATTACCCTTTCGAAAATAATAGACCATCATTCAATAAATTTAACCTGTTTCAGTTCATGGTTTTTAAACGGCATATGTTTCTTTTCAGTGGGAGCGTCCTACAATAAATTTGTTTATACACGGTCTTCACTCAGATATTGCAAGTGCAGTGGACAGACATGGTCAGCTTACTGATAACATCGATTTTTGCAAACCGTTTATTTTTTCAGGAATTTGCCTCCAAACCTTAGAATTAATGCAACCAGTCTGTGATATGCTCTTAATGACTAGCCACACGTGCAAGTAATACCGTGCAGGCCAAGTTTTCGCAGTCCATATTTTCAGCATGTCAACGATTGCACAAGCCGCGCTTTCAGGACTGCGCGAGCTACCGTCTTGCGTCTTGTTTGTACAAGCATACTCGAAGGTAAGACGGAGCGTATAGACGGGCCATTAGAAGTGCTTGGGTTTCGTTTAGACAGCTGAAATAGAGTATATGCAATTTCCCCAATTTCACTGTTTTAGCAGTACAGCAAAGATATGACTTGCCCGTGTCGGTAACGCATGGTCAATCTTTGACCACTTTTAAAACTATGAAAAAATAACATTACCTCCCTCTTTAAACATTATGATTATAGTTTTATTTGCTCATATTTGATTGTTGTTAACAGATGCATTTATTAATTTAAATTAATAGTAAGTAGCTTAAAATAACAGCCCATAACTTAACCCACCCCTAAAGACATCCCCCTCGTACCACAAAAGACGGCATTCACAAACCAGTCTGGGTACTTCGTAAGACCAATATTTTCTTCGTAAAGAGGGGTTTGGTACTATAAATTCTATCGCCATTGATAGTTAGTGGAGCATTAGTTCTTCTTTTGTACTTTGCTGGCTATTCTGTTGAAAAAGTGGCTTATAGACGCGTTGTAGTATCTTTATGGGCGAGTATTAGAAGCTATAATTCTTATATAGGTAGAAGCGCAGTACTTACTGCATAAAAAGATGGATGGAAACATGATAAAAAAACACATGGATCTTTCCATATGTTTTTTTTTTAATAATTATAAACTAGTAATTGACCGGAATCCCGCCTGATGGAAAGCAGGGATGCAATCGTTGATGGTAGAGCGCGCTAGTTTATTAAGAGCTTATTTACTCGAAAAAAACTGAGAATATAAAGGAAGACGGCAGTTGAGCGAGGTGATATAATGTTAAACCTAACAACACGACCAGCGATGCTGCGGCAGACGGAGATTGATCTGGGGCCCTAATCTGCTATTTTTATAAATTAGTCATTCCATTGTAATTGTGCTTAAAAGTTCGTTATCTGCTAAAATAATGATCGATCAAAAATATCTCGTCTCGATATGATTTTCTAAAAACTAGTACTCAATTTGAACATTTATTAATATGGAGTGGAGCGTCTGTGATTGGCCATTAGAAAGTCTTAATGACGCTATTTTGTTAGTAGATTACGAAACTTGTCAAAATCGATCATTTTGAGGTCACTGATCGACCATTCTGACACTATTGTAATAGCAGATTAGGGCCCCTGAAGACCCTCCAAAAATGTGTCTGCTTAACAACGTAAATAAATATGATATTGAATTTTGTTGCACACCGACAGCGTTGTCACTCACAGTTCTTTATTAACTGGCGTTTCAGTTACTATGCAGATAACAGAAGAACTCTCGTTATTTTAAAACGTTCAAAATCTAGTCGCAGTCTTATCTTGGTGACAAACCAAAATCAAAAACTTGTAAAAATTATAGGATACTAGCTGATGTCAACGACTCCATCCGCCTGAACTTCAGTTTATAAGCGCCTGTTAAAATAATGGGAGCAATATGTACGTCCGCGTTCGCACCCGTTTTCACAAGATTTTTTGTTACTGCTCTGCTCCTATTGGTCATAGCGGGATGTTATAATTATAACCTATGTCCTTTCTCGGGCTCTAGACTATTTGTGTATTAAATTTCATTACAATCGGTTCAGTAGTTTTAATTTGAGCAAAGGCAACAATATTTAATAGGTTTGTAGTTAACTAAGCTTTTCAGTGCAACAAGCCTGGCTTATAAATGGAAACTGTAATTGGCTGATCGAAACCTTTGTTCAATCTCTATTATTATTCATCATCTGCCTCAGTGCCGATGATGCGGGATAATTTTTTCTCTATATAAATAATTCGTTTTACCACGTATAAAGGAAGGAACCATGCCTACAGTATTAGCTGCCCCAGCTGAAAAACGCAGTCAATACAGCAGAATATAAATAGGTATAAATAATCATAAAAAACCAGACACCCCGCCACCAAAAAAAAACTACATAAACTTTAAAAACTCACACTCATCAAAAACATTAAAAAAAAAAAGTAAAAAGTAACATCATATTATAAAATATCGGCCACTCACAGCTATGCTTTAAGCACTCGTCAAGCGAGATCAAAGCAACGTTGCGTTTATAATTGCCACCCTTACGCCTTTCCCCCTCTGAAGGGCTGTAATACCTAACTATTAGGGTGGTACAGGGTCGGTGGCCATTGAGAATGGAGTCGAAATGAAGTGGCGGCCGGTTCACTGGATGAATATGGCTGGTTAATTTTGGGTTAAAATGTCTGGTATGTCGTGTAATTAATGTTTAAAGGGTGGACAGTTAGTGACAATAAGGCATATTCTCGCGGGATTCCTACCCAATTATGTCCCTGTATACATACAAATAACAAACCATAGAAGTTACAACACGTGGTGATCCCACAAAGCCTTGATATAACATGATTTTACCTAGTATTTCATCTGACCTCTGGAATTGTTAGCAACACGTTTTCCCTGCGGCCCGACAGCGCACAAGTCATGCGTGGCTGTTCATGACACCAAACTATCGGAAAACTTCACGCCGTGCAGGATTTATCAAAATGAAACAGAAGTTAGGTAGATACTCAAATAGAATGATATGAACATACATACTATAGTAAAATAGAAAAGGAAAAAGAGAGACGTCGTTTAGTAAGTGAATAGATATATGAACAAGTCATATAAATGAATGGGAAAAAGAAATGTTATAATGATAAATACCTTAATTCGCTGATCGGCTTACTTTGTGAAAGAAAATTTTTCATGAGATGCATTAAATTGTATATATTTATACATCATTTAAGGAAAAATCAAAAACCTTTTACCCTTATTAGTAGTATTTTTGATAATGAAGCCTCCTTTATACCTATTAAAGAAATTCTATCGTATTTCTAAGGAGTCAAACAAAAATGATTGGAGTTAAACAAAAGACTAAATGTGGAGTTAGCAGATTTGCGAATTAAGGTATCGATAAGTTTAAAGGAAGATTTTTGTTTTAATTAAGTAATTCTGAAATTGAATAATGCCTCGAACACACCTACGGATATATACCACATTGGTATTAAAAAATATATATTAATAAATAAATTGGATAGCAGTACGATTGTGTAACCGCATTCGGCTGCCGGCTGAAGTTACCAGCCACCAGACAAAGTCTTGCCGCCAAGCGATTCGTCGTATTCCGGCATGATGTCTGGTGAAGCCGTATGGAGGATGGCTCTGAGCAGTTGCAGTTGCAGTGCCAGGTACGATGGGTCAAATTTTGTTGTGTAGGAAGTTTGGTCGTAGAGGGGTTCCAGATCAATCTCCCTCTAGAGCAGCATCGATGGTCGTGTTGTTGTGCAACCTGAATGACTTGTTTTTCCATTCGACTATCATTCACTTTATTGTAGTACCCATGAAAAAACGCGAGTACGCGCGTGTTTGATTGATTAGTTGACATTGCATCACCTCGCTCAACTGCCGTCTTCTTTCCTATTCATTCAGTTTTTTTTTTTTTTAGTAAATAGGCTCTTAATAAACTAGAGCGCTTTACCATCAACGACTGCATCACTGCTTACCATCAGGCAGAATTGTGGTCAAGCACTAGAATATCACTATTGACAGCTCTCTGAACTCATTTCACCTAACTTTGGTTCACGATGGGTTTTTAACAGAATTAACTGACAGATCCACCTTTAATATAGATTCCCAAACAAAAATTTGCTTCAGCCAATGTGACAAAAATAGGAATTCGTAACTAAACGCAAGCCGGACAAACGCTCCGGACAACAGCGACGGCAGATGCAAATTATATGCGTGTACCGATACTAGCAAACGTTATGTGTTTTGTGTAACGCTATACTTGCAAAATAAAACGAGCGAGAGCATTGTGCATGTTGTAACTACATCAATAGTTGGGTTATACAAACTTGATTAAAAATAGAGAACATAACTGGCTGGAGACAACATTGAACTCCCGGTCACCGTAGATGCGGGCTTGCGACGGCGAGCAGTGGGCAGCTCGCTGATTAAGGACCAGCCCCCTAATCGGCGAACACATTTTTGTCAAATGATTGAGACTAGTTGGGATCGTTTGGACCGAACGGACCAATAGGCGGCCCGAACGATACCAACTGATCCCAACTAGTCGCAATCATTTGACAAAAATGTGTTCACCGATTAGGGGGCAGACCCGAGTCGAAGGCGAGTTGTGTTTCACGCGCGCCTAAAAGAGATGTCAGCAGATCGTGATAGGGTCCACGAAGACCGAAGCCTCCTGGGTCAGGGTCATGGTTGGCGGTAAGTGAAAGAACACGGGTGAGTTTTAGTCAGTAAAAGTCTGACACGGCCCTTCCGCACCGCCAAGTATTCAAGGCAAGTAATAGCTGCCGCGAGCCTTCGTTATTGTGGGTTTGTCTATATTCAATGTATTCCCAATAACCGACATGAATATTTTGGTGAAAAAATTCTAAGCATTTTTGAACCCATAAGTAGACCGACATAGCTCCGAGGCACGACATCACGTTCACGACGTCGCGTTCGCTATCGCTACGCCACGGAGGCTGTCGACACCCATATTGTGTCAATTAGTTGGGTTAAGCTATGCTTGCCGCGGCTGGTCTGTGGGTGGATGACCATACATCCAAGACCCGTCCATCATGGAATACCAAGAATTTCATTAAAATACCTACACAATGGCCCCGATCAAATTGTGCATAAACAAAATTAAATTAAAATTCAATGTATCTTTGTCTTATATAAAAACAAATTTTAACCAAACCACTATGTAAATACTTCTATAAAATATAAATACCGTAAAATTATAAAATGCAGTTCGTTAATGATACCATTTTAATTATTACTTTTTTTTTCCTCAACAAGAGCGCCTTCATCCTCTCTCCTATAACAAAAATTAAACAAAACACTTTGCTGTGCCCGACAGAGTCTATACCTAATTGATTATATACTTTAATATACGAACTATTATGCAACATTATGGAATGCAAGTGGAGACCGCGTCTCGGCAAACGTAGCGTAGGACGCCCTTGGGCGAGATGGAGCGACGACATCAAAAATATGGCTGGTAGTGGCTGGCGGAGAACTGCTCAGGATCGAACAGCGGACGAGTAGAGGCTGATGATGATGGAATGGTATTGAGTATTGAGTCTTTGTATTTCATTTAAAAAGTACAGAAGATCTTTCTTTCTTTTCTTTAGAGTGAATACTACTTCAACTCTTCAATGGCCTCTGTGGTTAGATACCACAATTTTGCTAATAACACGTAACGAATTATAAAAATTCTTAAAAAAAAAAGTAATCAAGCACAGAAGATAATTATGTTAGTTTAGATCTGTCAAATCAGTCTGCGCCTGACGTAAGTAATATGTTTATAATCGCGTCTAAACTGTCTATTGAATATCTTAATCTGACAGGTTGAAAAAAAAATGTTATCTTCTCTCCATTTCTTAATTAAATAGAAACAACAGGATGCACTTAACTTAAAATTGGTTTAGTTCTTGAACAAGAGACTCGCCAATATCTAAAATAACCTTTAGCTATGTCGATAATAGTGTTGTTTGCGATAAAACGCAAGCTTTTAAAGTTTCCACCGCGTATGTAAAATTGAATTGCGTCGCGCGGTATACGGAGACCGCTCTGAAAGCTCTGCGGTTTGTGGCGTGACACTGTATTACCTTGGTGACGTCACTATACCGCCATGTTGTTATTAATATTAAATTAAACCTCGGGAATACTTACGCAAGAAATTGGTAGATTCATCAAACATATAATTTATTCTTTTTCTCTATCTATATTTTTTTTATCTCTCTCTACTGTTTATATTTTGTATGTATGTATTTATTATAATTTTTTTTTTGTGTTTCTCTTTTAACTTCTCTTTTATATCCTTGCACCTACCATGTTTTGTCTCTGTATCACCTTAAGGTAGACTGGTAGAAACTGCCTAAGGCATTAAGTCCGCCATTGTGCAATGTTGTTATTTGTGCATGAAGTTTTAATAAATAAATAAATATAAAGCTTCATAATGAAGGAATATGTAGTCAGGTGCTTGTTCAAGGAAAGTTAACGATAGTTTTGTAGAGTCAAAAGGATAGATGGATTCAGCAGCTTAATTGTGTAACACAACTTCTATAGCTAGACAGCCTCTGTGAGCCTCTGTGGCGTAGCGCGTAAGGAGGCGCAGGTTCGATCTCCGCGCAGTGCAAATATTTTTATGCATGATTATGAATATTTGTAGTGGTCTGGTCGTGCCTCGGAAAGCACTTTAAGCCGTTGGTCCCGGTTGGCTGCCATACGGATGGCAGTCGTTACGGGTTGTTGGAGCCCTCAAAAGTCTAACAATTGGTCTAACTGCAATGCTTATATATCGCCTTCGGGTTGTAGAGGTCAGAAGGCAGTCGCTTCACGGAAAATATCGAAGTTTCGCCAAAATCAGCAGTTCGACTGGTAAAGCGGACCCCAGACTCCAAAGCTGAAAAAGCTGCGGATGCGACTGGGATTAATTAACGCTGAGATGATGATGATTGCATTGCCTCATACGTTCAAAAAATATGTTCAATCAACAATGTAAATAGTGTAATCAATATTGTTGAACTGCCAAAATGAAAGCCATTGCTACAGTTCGTATTGTAGCGGTATCTTCAAACGCCACATGCGCACAACGCGTCATACTGACGTCACACGAATACTGCCGTCATAAGGAAAAAAGACGCATCTAACATTTTTTCCCAAATTGAGTTAGATGCATATTCTGAATCTATAAAAAAATGGCATACACCAATATTTTTATATTTCGCATAAATTAAACGTAACCCTATAAATCTAACTGTTAAAAAAGACGTGTCTGCAATGTGAATCAAATATTACTAAAATGAAAAGACGTTTCTGACGTACACTAAGTTGAAAAGACGCATTTTAGTAGAAGCGTCTTTTTTGTTTTCAAAATATTTAATTCATCATAAAATGAAAAGGCACATCTGCATCGTCATAAGAAGAAAAGACTTTTCTGTGTAGATGCGCCTTTTTAGCTTAGTATTACAAAAACTAGGCAGGCGCAAGTGGCAGTAGGGTCTCTTCTACTTAGTATTGCTAGCTGTGCGGGGTGTGGTGGGGCCCGCGATGTGGGAATAGTGCTCTTCAGTTGCGTCCAGGCAGTCAATGACAACAGAAGAACAGAAGCTGTATCTGGGACAGCTGATCCAAATCGATAATTCCGGCTTCAAGGACGAGGTGTTTCGAGGGATAGGACTCGGCTGGACAGCGTTTGGGAAGCTCCGTAGTGTCTTCTCATCCAAAATACCTCAGTGCCTAAAGACAAAAGTCTTTAACCAATGTGTGTTATCGGTGATGAAATATGGATCTGAAACGTGGTCCCTCACTATGGGCCTCATAAGAAAGCTCAAGCTATGGAGAGGGCTATGCTAGGTGTTTCTCTACATGATCGAATCAAGAAAGAGGAGATTCGTAGAAGAACTAATGTCGCCGACATAACCCAGCGGATTAGAAAAGCATAAAAATATTAAAATATCATTAAAATGGAAATGTAAGTAAAAACTTATTCGCTTAATACCTGGGGCTTTTATAATGGGGCAGGGGCAATGTAGGGTATTAAAGAGGCTATGGAACAAAGGCTCGAAAGCAATCGCAAGAGATGTGTCTGTTGGACGGAGCCTACTTGCGAAGCTGAAGACTGGGAATGGTAGGATCGCTTCCAAACCAAAGCTTTTGGGTGAGATTTAAAAATTCTACGGAGAGTTATACACATCAACACACGCACCTGTTGTAAACCTGGCCAATGATCCTAGAGCCAGACTAACCCGACACTACAACGTCGATATTCCGAACACCAGCTTGTACGAAATTGGTATGGCTCTGAAACAGCCCAAGAACGATAAGGTAACTAAAGATGATGGAATTACGGCTGAGCTTCTGAAAGTGAGTAGAAAATCAGTACTTAAAGCGCTTCAGAAGCTATTTAATTACGTCATTTTCAAAGACGAAACGCCTAAGGCATGGCACAGAAGCGTGGTGGTATTGTTTTTCAAAAAAGTAGATAATACCCTCCTGAAAAACTACAGACCGACTGAGCCATGTCTATAAGCTGTTTTCTAGGGTGATCAAGAACCGTCTACGCTCCCAGGTTCGACGACTTCCAGCCTTCCCAACCCATAGACCACAAACATACGCTGCGGTAAGTTATAAAGAATATGACACACCCATAAGCTTAGCGTTTGTGGACTATGAGAAGGCCTTCGATTCGATCGAGGCTTGGGCGGTGCTACAGGATGAGATGATATGTGGTGAGTGTTTGTACAAAAACGTCACTATGTCAGTCCGCCTCCAGGATCAGGACTCGAAATCGATTCAACTGCAGCGTGGAGTGTGATAAGGAGGTATCATATCACACAACATGTTCACTGCTGCGTTGGAAGATGTATTCAAGCTCTGAACTGGAAAGGACTTGGTATCATCATCAACGGCGAGTACATCACTATCCACCGATTTGCAGATGACATCGTGGTCATGGTGGAGACCCTAGAAGACTTGGGAAAAATGCTCAATGACCTCAGTAGAGCTTCTCAACAACTGGGTCTAAAGATAAACATTAATAAGATGAAGATCATGTCGAACTCCCATGTCGCACCCACTCCAGTTCTAGTTAGTTGCTCTGTACTTGAAGTTGTTGACGAGTATATGCATACATATACCTGGAAAAAACAGCCCAACTAGGTAGGTCAAACTTCGAGAAAGAGGTGTGTCGTCGAATCTAGCTCAGCTGGGCAGCATTCGGGAAGTTACGCTACATCTGCGTCGTGTGTGTGTTGCCAGTGATGACATATGGAACTGAAATGTGGTCGCTCACATTGGGCCTCATACGAAGGCTCAAGCTCACATAAAGGTCGATTGAAAGAGTTGCTCGAAGTTTCTTTGCGCGACCGAATCAGAAATGAGGCGACCGAAAACCAAAGTCACCAACTAGTGTTGCCCAAATTCAGTCTTGGTCTTGTTCTTGCGTTTTTGCAAGACCAAGACCAAGAACAAGACCGCGTATTTTTAGCAAGACCAAGACCAAGACTGACCGTGCAAGACTTCAGCAAGAACAAGACATAGCCTGCAAGACTCTTGCGTCTTGCAGCTAGGACTTAGCGCTATTTCACTGAGTAGTTAGGTGTAACAGTTCGGTGTATAGGTAGGTACGCTTAGGAATTCTATGAGACGCAAAAAACTGTATCAAAGAATATGAAAAACTGGACCTATGCGCATTACGACTAATATCATAAACATAGCGAATAAAAAAATATCTATTAAAATCAAACTGAGTGCATGCATAGTTATGTTTTAACCATCGGCACTTTGATAATGCGGCATCAAAGGTTTTGTACTTACTTCTCAAAGAAATTTGCCGCTTTTCGGAAGTACATGGTTATGATACACGCGCCGGTGGCTTCTTTTGAAATCTAAAACAACCGTTGCCGCCACGCCGAAATCATAACATTTGACACTATTAGATTGCCGCCATAGGGCGTAGGTACTCATGCAAAATAATTTCGAATTTTAAGAGTACCTACAGGTGTTCCAAAGAATAAATAAGTTTCAGAGTGCTTAGAATGAAAATGAATACATTATACTGATCACGCAAGTAGTATTATGATTAGGATAAAATGGTAAGGATAGGTAGTAGATGTCATTCTAGTAAGTATATATTATATTATTACATTACCGCTAGTCATTGTATCATTCAATCTCTTGCTAGATAAAATTGAATCCATGGTAAAACAGTTAGATGAGAAACCTAATCGATCTGAAGTGGATGAAAGGCTCATTCTAGCTTTCCAAGCAGCTCGAGACAAAATGCTTAAACATTACAAGAAGAGCAACTGGATTTATTGTACTTCTTTAATTTTAGACCCAAGGCATAAGGCTCAGACTTGTGCCTGACAATGTGGGGGCAAGCAACAAAAAAGACTGCGCAAGTTCAATGAACTTTATGAAGAATATAAAAGTCTAAACTCACTGAACAAATGAACTCAATGGAAATAAAGTATGTGATGAAGATGAAGACGTAATAGACTTTGATAAACAGCCAGATGGATTGGAGGAGTACCTGAGAAAACCAAGAACTGCCAGCTCGGAAGACATTTTAGATTGGTGGAGGACGCATGAGACAGAGTATCCGATTTTATCGAAAATGGCCCGTGATTTTCTCTCAATACCTGCAACTTCAGTACCTGCTGAGAGGTTATTTTCTAAAGCATCATTAGTAATTAGAAAACCAGCCAGATGGTTACTTTGTATTAATTCTTGGTCAAAAAAATTGATATAAAGTATAACCTAATGATAAAGCTGTTGATTTGTGTTGTATTTTATTTTTTATTTATATAAATGATAAATCGTAAAACTCTTTTATTAAATTTCTTATAAGTTGAGGGTTCAATCTCTTTCTAGACAGATAAGTATTGTTCTTTAAAATACAGTCAAGTTATTGTAATTAATTTGTTTTTTTACATGTTTTAGCAAATGTAAGCTTATAAATACACACAAACAAACAAACAGTTACTTCCATGGAAAACGACATATAGGTCAGTTGATTTTTCGAATTTCTTATCAAATCTTCAGTTATTTATTAATCTGCTTGACCTTTACTATGGCTATGTTAATTCAAGCTCACAATGTTCCAATTCTAATACGTTTTTCTAAGATTTAAAGTAAACTTTAATAAATAGTAATAGACTAATAGGTAATTGCAAGACTTGCAAGACTCTTGCTGCAAGACCAAGACCAAGACCAAGACTGGGAGCGCAAGACCAAGACCAAGGTGTATTGGCGCAAGACCAAGACCAAGACTGGCTAAGTCTCGTCTTGTTCTTGCATTTGGGCAACACTATCACCAACATAGCTTTTCGAGTCGCTATAATTACGTGGGCGTGGGCGCGGCACATTGGTCGCAGAAGATCGATGATTGCCGATGGGGCAGTAAGGTTCTGAAGTAGCGGTCACGTTCTGGAAGATGCAGCGTAGGGGAGGCCCCCAACAAGGTGGGCCAACGATCTGGTAAAGGTCGCTGGAAGCCAATGGATGCCGGCAGCACAAGACCGGCTATTGTAGAAAGCTCTGGCGAAGGTCTTTGTCCAACATTAGACCTCTATAGGCTAAAGAAGAAAGTGTAAAGGGCCTGACAGCTCAATGTATGGGATTTATTCGCCAAATATGTAAAAAAAAATATGAATTATTAGAAAAAAAATCCTTAAATTCTTACACAACAGAGTTAATTTTCGATACAACTTCAAACATTGGTAACATTTTTAAAATAAGGTTTGTCACTCAGAAATCAAATTGATTACAATGACAATAAAGTTGATATTTGTTTAACTGAAATATAAATTGAACTTGAAAGATGTTAAATAACTTAGTCCAATTGACAGCATAAATATAAGGTATGAATTTAGATGAAACTTATAGTATTTCCTAAGTTGAAAAATACAACAAAAAAAGAATTACATAAATCGAACTTGTAGTTCCGGAAATATGCGCGTACAAACATACAAACATGCACTTTTGAAATTTGGCACATTTGTTCAGACACCGTTATCTAGACTAACATATACGAAAACTGAGCAGTTCTGGAAATATTACATACTTTTTTGATGTCGGTTGAAAGTAGAGGGTAGATTTATATGGGTTCTAAAAATGGGCAGGCGTTATTGTTTTTTAATTGAAAGTTGGTTTTACTAAGTAGAAAAGCAGCAAATGGCTATAAACGTCTTTATTATATATATAACTAGAACATATTATCACAATAATTACTAAAGAGAAAAGGCGTTTAAACAAATACTACGTTGAAAGGACGTTTCTAACCAGAAGCGTCTTTTCATTGTAGTATCACGTATTTTCTTGCATTTTTATTACTAAAAAGAAAAGGAAAAATTGATTTTTTAAATACGAAACATTTATTTTATTAAAATTTACGTATACATACTGATAGACCAAACCCTAATTCATACTTTTGCATCACAAAATAATAATTAAGTTTATTTCTATATGCACAGCAAGTTTTTTAATTTTTGAAACACGTTTTATTTTTTTACTCGACTTCGTACTTCATGTAGAAACGTCTTTTTCGCTTATGGCGGCAGAATACTACATCTCGCAAACAGAGTTTACCGTGCAACTAGCATAGATACGTATACAACTTCCCAACATCAAGCCTTAGGTAAGTGCCCGCCTGACATAACACCATCTCGTCGGACGATCCTCCTTTCTCTATTGAGGACGAGTGAACTTTACAAAATATTCCTCATATCACTATAGTACGTTGTACAATTACCCCGCTGCTGTTACAAGCGTAGTCATCAATATTACAATATTATATTACTACTACTACTACTATTACTACTATTATTATTACTTTGTATTCTGTTAAAAACTTCTAACTCCTTCTTTTCATCACAATGAATGCTTTTAATGAGTTTAAAAAAATAAATACATAGTTAAAACTTATAAATGCTTTTTTATATTGTTTTTACGCTCAATCCTTCTCTGTATGAGAGCAGACCTGTGCCCAGTAGCGGGAGGATAAAAAGGTTGTTAATCATGACGATATGGTTTTTTTTTTGAGTACTAGGCTTTTGGCGCTATTGTGCGTCTGATTTGTGTAGGATTAACAATTTTATATTATTTTTTTATTTATTTTTAGAACAAAAGCTAAAGCTAATAATCGTCTGCAAACTTAAATTCTCCAAAACACCCCCTCAAAACCAATGGAGACAGATTACAGTACACCCGCCAAAAAAAAAATCAAACGAATCGTAAAAACATCAAAGTTATACCTACGCTAATATTAAAAAAAAACACCTTGATTTTATATTTATAGATTTTATACCAACATAAGACGTCGCCGTCGCCCTTGAAGAAAAAACAAACAAAGATCAGAAAAAAATACATTCCAATTTGTAAGGTATTAAAAAATATTTGAAACCTATTAAAATTAAGTACCTTTGACATGGTCTTGCGTTTCGATAGATGAATGTAAACAAACAAATACTGGCTACTACCATCAAAAGGAATCTTAAATGTTTTCACGGGTTCTTTGACAAATTTAATGCTACCTCAATATTGGGGCTGGGGAGGCAGCGGTGTGAGCGATGAGTTAGCAAGGGAGGAAGCGATTATGTATGCCTATGTAGTTATGATTTTTAAAGCACTGTGTGTCCTAAACTGGTAGGGTAATTGCGCCAGACACTATCTGTTAGCAAGGGAGGAAGCGATTATGTATGTCTATGTAGTTATGATTTTTAAAGCACTGTGTGTCCTAAACTGGCAGCGTAATTGCGTCAGACGCTGTCAGTTAGCAAGGGAGGAAACGATTATGTATGTCTATGTAGTTATGATTTTTAAAGCACTGTGTGTCCTAAATTGGCAGCGTAATTGCGTCAGACGCTGTCAGTTAGCAAGGGAGGAAGCGATTATGCATGTCTATGTAGTTATGGTGTTTAAAGCACTGTGTGTCCTAAGCTGGCAGGGTAATTGCGCCAGACGCTATCAGTTAGCAAGGGAGGAAACGATTGTGAATGTCTATATTGTTATGATGTTTAAAGCATTGTGTATCCTAAACTGGCAGGGTAATTGCGTCACACTCTAACAGTTTTTTTTTTATTATTAAAACTTTGCCCCACCAGGAACGGTCGTGGTGGCCTAGTGGTTAAAACACCAGCCTCTCAAGTATGAGTGTGGGGGTCCGATTCTGGTCAGGCAAATAAATACCAATGTAACTTTTCTAAGTTATATGTACTTTCTAAGTATATCTTGGACACCAGTGACTGATTACAAGGTGAAGGAAAACATTTTGAGGAAACCTGACTTTAAGTCTGAAATCGCAAACCCGCATTGAGCAAGCGTGGCGATTACGCTCAATCCTTCTTTGTATGAGAGGAGACATTTGCCTGGGCACATGGCACTACTGGTACTATGTGCTAGTGGGACGATAAAAAGGTTGATGATGTTGATGACACTAGGAATTTCTCCTGTATCATGAGTGCGTTTACAAACATTTAAACTCACATAGGTACACAAACAGCCAAACCCGGAACCTGTAGGCCTTATAAATATTTTGCAACGCAGCAGTCGATCGCTCAGTCATTTGTTGTTGAGTCGCTGTGTCTTCGTTGCAATGACAGTTCAACAACATTCATTGCGCTATTTACGTTGTAGAGTAGACAGATTTTTCAAACATATGGAGCAATGGATTAGCAGTATGCTTCTAAATGATTCAGATATAGTAATAGTGTGTTACGCAATTAGTTCCCATTCAAGTACCTAATATTATGAAATTGCTCTCGCTTAGTACTTGTTATAAACCCCATCAACGTTTTGGGTTGTAAACACGCTGATAGTATAATAAAGAGAATGATAGTGAAAGATCTCTGGTAGGCCTGGTTTTTGCCGAAAGGCAAAATACTCATTGCTCGCTGTGCGCAAGCGGGAATCGGTTATCACGTCCAACGGCATCATGGCACCCTCTAAAAACGCTACCTTCAAAGACACACCCGAAACGTTCCAAAATGTTTACTTACAACACACCAAAAAGTAATTTATTTTTTTACTCCTCAAAGCGAATGACGTAGCAAAGAAATCATATCGAAAGTACCTCACAGTACCTACCTACCGATGTATGTTTGGGTAAGGGACCGTATGACGTGACTTTTCCTAAATAGAAAATACATTTTAGAAAAAATAAAAAAACCTTATTCCTTGACTGATAAATATTAGAAAACGAAACATGGCTTTCGTTCCAGACTTAACCTTAGAGTCAGTGTTTGTATTTCGAACTTTATAGAGGTTATTTCAACAACGTTCTAAATTCAAAAATGACAACTTAGTACCGAACTGTGCTGTCATTTTTATATAAAGAACTACATTCCAATTCATATAATGATGAGGTGCTAAATTCAATATTGTAATGAAAGTAATGTTTGCCGCAAATTAAGGTCGTTTTATTTCTTTATTTTTTCCGTGTCTACTTTTAAATCCTACTAATATAATAAACTTGAAAGTTTGTATAGAAAAATAAATGTTCGTTACTTTTCCACGCAAAAACTAAAGCGCGTGAGGGAGCGGGAATCCCAGCGCCATCGCCTCTGGAGACGCCCTCGAGTCGACGGCGCGTTGTGTTTCACGCACGCCTCAAAGAGATGTCAGCACACCGTGGTGGGGTCCACGAAGATCGATGCCTCATGGACCAGGGTTGCGGTTTGGTTAAAAAAGAAACCGCAGCCCTGACGCACAGACAAGTGAAGGAACACCGGTGGGTTTTAGTCAGTAAAAGTCTGACACGCCCTTCCGTTCCGCCCAGAGCGAGAGAGGTTCGTGACAGTCTACTTAACTTTTAAGCCCTATATCTTGAGACCTAGGCATTGTAAAGGTACGATCTAAAAATGCGTTGCTAGGCCTATGGTGACTTATCGACCAGTACAGGTTTCGTCTACTAGAAACTCGTCTTCTGTGAAGTACCTGCTGAATTTACTGGAAATCGAGCGTTATGATTATTACTTCTAGACAGATCTGCAATGTTCTATGAGCTTGCATACATGTATAAAGCGACATGAAACAGCGGGGCGTAGCTAGTTTGTAGAACCTTATGCCATTGACATAAGTTGCATTCGTAACAATATTAAAAGAAAAGTCTTGCTGTGCTGATTTAATTACCCACCCACCTGTTATAAATAACAGCTTCTAGGAAATCAATTGCTTACAAATTGACACCCTACGTGAATTTGTCGTGTTCTAGGCAGTTCTGAATAAACAGACTACAATTTATGCTCGATAAACGATTTCTTCTTCTTCAACCTATAGAGGTGGACTGCTGTACAAAGGCTTTCCACCATGACCAGTCTTGTACTGCCCGCATCCATCAGTTTCCCGCGACCTTCACTAAGTCAGCACCTTTCGCTTCATGACTGCTACTCCAGAACCTTACTGCCTTATTACCATTTATACTTTACAAATTTTGAGTTTTAGACAGGCGAAATCAAGCTGCTAACTTCGTTTACCAATATCACAGACTATACCAAAACTCGCATGCAATATAGCCAAATATGTTTAGCCCCTCATTTTTATTTTATTCTACAAAACCTCTTCTCTCCGAGAACCTAGCGTACAAGGTCTAAAAGCCTTTCCTTCGCAAATAAAACGCGACGCTGGTCGCTCTTAGATTAGCAACTAAACGAAGTGACGCGCGATATTGCTCACCACGTTTCCCATAAAGAAATTTTAATGTAATAAGCTTTCTTTGTGAGCTGGAAATTCAAAGGCTTTTAGTTTATTATCCCAGGTTATGAAACTACCGTTGGCGTACCGGGGCTTAAACTGTAGACACGTTTGGCGCAAAATGTAAGAGAATGAGAAAGCGGACCATACGTACCTTGAATCTTTCCTCACCAACTATGTTGGGTTGCCTTCAAGGGTAAACAGATTCAGGTGAATACCTTTATTTTACTTGGAGTATTTTTTTTTAAATTATAAAGTAGTGCTTGACCACAATCCCGTCTGATGGTAAGCAGCGATGCAATCACTGACGGTAAAGCGCGTTGGTTTATTAGAACAGTTTCACTTAAACAAAAACTGAGTGAATAGTAAGGAAGACGGCAGTTGAGCGAGGTGATGCAATGTTAAACCCAACAACACGACCAACGACGCGGCGCCAAAGATTGATCTGGAGACCCTTCATGATCAAACTCCCGACACAACAACATTTTGACGCATCGTACCCGGCACACATCCCAACACAACTGCTCAGACCCGTCCTCCGTATGGCTTCACCAGACATCATGCCGGAACACGTTGCAGGGTAGCAGAGTACGCCATGTTCCTAAGGATGACTTAAAAGTTTAGTAGTTACATGATTATTATTTACTACAATCACACTAAGTTGGTATGTTATTAAACTTGTGAACGCTTTTCATAAAGTTCTACAGTTGAGATTTTACTACTCAGTTTTCAACGTACCTTTCAAAAATTAGAAGACCCTTCTAACTTTTACTTTCGGAACGATTATTTCCGAAACTATTAACGTAATGAAAAACCCGTATTCATTTTTAAATATCTATCCAACAATATGTCACAATATGTTAGGACGGAAATGAAAAAAAAAACAGTCTCTACGTGTATGGGGTACCTAATAATAAAACATTTATTTTCCGCTTTTTTTTTAACATCGGCTGCCGACAGAAGTTACCACCCACCAGACAAAGTCTTGCCGCCAAGCGATTCGTCGTGTTCCGGCATGATGTCTTGTGAAGCCGTACAGAGGACGGGTCTGAGCAGTTGTGTTGCGTTGTATGGTGGGTACGATGCGCCAAATGTTGTTGTATCGGGAGTTTGGTCGTGGAGAGTCTCCAGATCAATCTCCCTCTAGCGCAGCATCGTTTGGTCGTGTTGGTCATTGCATCACCTCGCTTAACTGCCGTCATCCTTCCTATTCCTAATTTTTTTAAGTCATTATCATCTCAGCGTTAATCCCAGTCGCATCCGCAGCCCTTTCAGCTTTGGAGTTTGGGGTCCGCTTTACCAGTTTAACTGCTGAGTTTGGCTAAGTTATTTAAGTGAATAGGCTTAATAAACTGGTGTGCTTTACCATCAACGATTGCATCACTGCTTACCATCAGGCGGGATTGCAGTCAAGCACTAGTTTATAATTATTTAAAAAAAAGTGATTAGACACATTGGTATCAAATTTCAGCTTTCTAGTTCTAACGGTCACTAAGATTATCCATGGACGACGACTTGGCGAAACTATGAAGGTTCCTAGTTGACTATAAAACCTAAAAAAGACTTTGTTTAAATTGCTCCACTTTCAACTCCTCACTTGGAGTGCAAACGCAACGATCTGCGGATTTATTTTGTTCTAGTAAGTACGTGAGTAACACACTATATGGAGGATTTTACGATTATTTACTCTAAGTAGTAAGTAAGTTTCTATATTATATTAATAAACTAATCTATACTAATATATAAAGCTGAAGAGTTTGTTTGTTTGAACGCGCTATCTCAGGAACTCCTGGTCCGATATGAAAAAATATTTTTGCGTTTGATAGCCCATTTATCCAGAAAAGCTTTAGGCTTATATAACATCACGATGCGACTAATAGGAGCGGCGCATAACAAAAATTTAAAATGTATGCTGTATATTTTGGTGTTCAAATAACTAACCCCAGTCAAACGAAGTCGCGGGCGGCCGCTAGTCTGTTATATTATAACAACAGTGTGCACTAGTATTTTCCTATTATATTTTACATTTTTTTTACCGTTGTAAACTAGTGTTTGACCGCAATCTCGCTTGATGGTAAGCAGTGATACAATCGTTGTTGGTAAAGCGCGCTAGTTTCTTAAAAGTCTATTCACTCTAGCCTTGAAGACACTTAAATTGTAGTCAGACGGAAACACTGCCGCTGGCAAATTGTTCCAGTCCCTCCATGTACGCCGTATAATATACGAGGCGAAACGCTTCGTCCAGATCGCGGTGGTGTCAACATCGTAAAGGTGGACACTCACCGTACGACGTGTCGTCCGATGATGGAACGGAGATGGGGAATTAAGTCATGTAATTCTCTGGCACACTCTCCGAAAATGCATCTTATAGAACACGGACAGGCTGGCTACTCTTCGTCTCTGCTCCAGGCTTTGGATCTGGACTAAATCTGGGTTACCAATTAGCCTGTGGAGGCATGAGGAACAGAGAGTAAAGTTCACTCATCCTCCATAGAAAAGGGAGGATCCTCCGACCAGGCGGATGTTATGTCTGGCGGGCACTTGCCCAATGCTTGAAATTGGAAAGTTGTATATACGCTAGTTGCTCGGTAAACTCTGATTGCGAGATGTAGAATTCGTGTGACGTCAGTATGACGCGTTGTTCCATGTGGCGTTTGTAGGTACCGCTACAAGCCTTCGCAAGCCTCTCCACCGAATCCAAAGTTACCAGGTGGCATTTTGCAACACTAGCCCTAATGTGGGTGCACTAATCCACACACGAACTGACCTGTGCTTTAATAATTAATTAAATTCAGAAACATTCTAAAAGAATAAACCTTAAAATCTACGGTTTCAATAAATAGCTTTCGCTACAAGAGCTTTTGTAATTTATAGGCAAATGACTTCACTGAAAGATAACTTATGTAGGGTAAGGTACTGACGACAGCAGGTCAAGATACCCTGAACTATCAGATATTACCAATCAACCTTGGGCTTTAATGCTTTAGCGATAAAGTAGAAAATCTAATAAAGAAATTTGACAGATTGTAGTAGCGTGATGTGCTGTCGTCTTTATTGGAAAGTTTTTTCGACACCGTACATTTGTATACAACAGTCTTCATTTTCATGATAGCCGTCTAAGCGGCTATCATACGGTAGCCACCTTTATTTAAGGTGCTTACAAATTTAACTGTTGATGTCTGACTGCCGATGGATGGATGATTGTCACGACCTTGGGCAGTCCAGCTGCTAAACTTCAGTAGTAAGACGCGAATCGTCTTATTTGAAGAAGTAGATAAGAAAGAAAGAAAACCAATTGTTTGTTCCGCACAAACAAAAAGCACTAAAATAATAAGAAATACATAATCAATAATAGTACTAAAATAATAACAAATAACTAATATAAAAAAGACAAAATATAAATTACTCAAAAGCCTGGTACTCAAACATGAAGAAATTAAAAATAAATCTTTTTTTATAAAAGATTATGTTAAGCGAAGTTTATTTTGTTGTGTTGAATTTATTTTTAATCAATGTATGTAAATAAACGTCCACGTTTCTAAGGAACACGATGCGTTCACCGCACCAGCGAACAACGAATAGGTAAGGCAAGTAGCTATGTACAACGTTACTTTTCGTTTATGCGAATCGATTCCAATAATTTTTATACCATGTTATATTTTATCACAAATACATTTAGAAACTGCTGCAGAGTGGTTACCGAGCGGTTACGATAGATCATAGTACTTGCGCCGCGCGTACAGCTGACGCCAGAGGACAATGCACCGCGCTCGACCGCCCGTGCGAAACTTTGACCATATTTTTGTTGGGACAACCAAGTAGAATAGCAAGCTCATAACTTTGTGGTTTTTCATTATATCTTTCTGAAATTTTCTACAAAGATTCTTTACTTTAAAATATTGGACACGTGATTCGGGTTTCGCATAAACAAGAAATAATCTATTCTAATATATAAAGCTGAAGAGTTTGTTGTTTGTTTGTGCGCGCTAATCTCGGGAACTACCGGTCCGATTTGAAAAATTCTTTTAACCATCATTTTTTTAAACATCACGCTGCGACCTATAGGAGCGGAGCAGAACTAAACCACGCGAACGAAGTCGCTGGCGGCCGCTAGTATTGTATATGCACTGTTGCATTGTATATGCAAGATAAAGGAAAACAGAAGGTGAAAGAAAACATCTTGAGGAAACCTGGGCTATATAAGTCTGAAATCGCCAACCCGCATTGAGCAAGTGTGGTGATTACGCTCAATCCTTCTCTGTATGAGAGGAGACCTGTACCCAGCAGTGGCACGATAAAAGGTTGATGATGATGATATGCATTGTTGCCGTCCCGCCAATGGACGTGCGTTATACCGCTCCGGTATAATCTTGCAACAAACCCTTTAGTATTAAAAATCATAATCGCGAATTATGTACGACAAAAGGAATGCAGGAGTTCAGCACGGCGCTCTAAGTGGTATTAGCAGATATAAATTTTACCTAACTGGGTAAATCCAAATCAAAAGTCATTTAATCAATTAAGGTTAGAATCAGCACTTTTTGAACGTCAATATTACACAAGACAGTCCCCCAATATGCCCACCCATCGACACTTCCTAGTGCTTTCCCTGAGAAGAAGAAGTGGCGGAACAAACTCCCCAGCAGCACAGCTGTCTGTTCATTTAAAAAAAAACACATGACTTTATACAATACTGTGTATAGTAATGAACACAAAAAAAACACAACAACAAGGAAATTATTTAGCAAAACAAAAAAAAAAAAGAAAATACAATATCATTAAAACGGGAATGTAAATTAGTACAAACTTATTACCTAATTAATAAAAGCCGGTATGCTGATTGGTATGGCCCTGAAACAGCTCAAGAACGATAAGGCGGCTGGAGATGATGGAATTACGGCTGAGCTTCTGAAAGCGGGTGGCAAACCGGTTCTTAAAGCGCTTCAGAAGCTATTTAATTCCGTCATTCTTAAAGGCGAAACGCCTAAGGCGTGGCACAGGAGCGTGGTGGTTTTGTTTTTCAAAAAAGGTGACAATACACTCCTAAAAAACTACAGACCGATATCCCTTCTGAGCCATGTCTACAAGCTGTTTTCTAGGGTCATCACGAATCGTCTCGCTCGCAGGTTCGACGACTTCCAGCCTCCCGAACAAGCAGGCTTCCGAAAAGGCTTTAGCACCATAGACCACATTCATACGCTGCGGCAAGTTATACAGAAGTCCGAGGAGTATAACAAACCACTATGCTTGGCGTTTGTGGACTATGAGAAGGCCTTCGATTCGATTGAGACTTGGGCAGTGCTACAGTCTCTCCAGCGGTGCCAAATTGACCATCGATACATTGAGGTGATAAAGTGTTTGTACAAAAACGCCACCATGTCAGTCCGTCTCCAGGATCAGGACTCGAAACCGATCCAACTGCAGCGTGGAGTGAGACTAGGAGATGTTATATCTCCTAAACTGTTCACTGCTGCGTTGGAAGATGTCTTCAAGCTCCTGGACTGGAAAGGACTTGGCATCAACATCAACGGCGAGTACATCACTAATCTCCGTTTCGCAGATGATATCGTGGTCATGGCTGAGACCCTGGAAGACTTGGGCAAAATGCTCAATGACCTCAGCAGAGCTTCCCAACAAGTGGGTCTAAAAATGAACATGGATAAGACGAAGATCATGTCGAACTCTCATGTAGCACCCACTCCAATTGTAGTTGGTTGCTCTGCACTCGAAGTTGTTGACGAGTATGTTTACCTGGGACAAACAGTCCAACTAGGTAGGTCCAACTTCGAGAAAGAGGTGTCTCGGCGAATCCAGCTCGGTTGGGCAGCGTTCGGGAAGCTACGCTACATGTTCTCGTCGTCCAAGATACCACAGTGTCTCAAGACTAAAGTCTTTGACCAGTGTGTGTTGCCAGTGATAACTTACGGAACTGAAACGTGGTCGCTCACAATGGGCCTCATACGAAGGCTCAGAGTCACACAAAGGGCAATGGAAAGAGCTATGCTAGGAGTTTCTCTGCGTGATCGAATCAGAAATGAGGAGATCCGCAGAAGAACCAAAGTCACCGACATAGCTCTGCGAGTCGCTAAACTTAAGTGGCAGTGGGCAGGGCACATTGCTCGTAGGACCGATGGCCGATGGGGCAGTAAGGTTCTGAAGTGGCGGCCACGTACTGGGAGACGCAGCGTGGGGAGGCCCCCAACAAGGTGGACCGATGACCTGGTGAAGGTCGCGGGAAGCCGATGGATGCGGGCAGCACTAGACCGGTCAGCGTGGAGAGCCTTGGGGGAGGCCTTTGTCCAGCAGTGGACGTCTATAGGCTGAAGAAGAAGAAGAATAAAAGCCGCAGGTATAAAGTGCGTGACAACTCACATATTTAACTTATTTTAAAAAAAATTACAATTATTTGAACTCTGTGGTATTAGGTAGTGATGCAACGGAGGTGTCTTAGCGGAACCAGAAACGGAAACAGATGTCAAAAGTAAATTTTAGCAGAAACGGGAGTGTATGTTATAATATGAAATGAAAAACAAATTTACAACTATAATTCTTTATTAAGTATCAAAATACACCAAATCTAGATTAGATATATATTAGAAATCTATTATAGAAAACAATATTGCAACAAAAATAAATCGGTGTTAGGCCATAACAACGGCTGCAGCAGAAGTTACCACCCACCAGACACGGTCTTGCCGCCAAGCGATTTGTCGTGTTCCGGTATGATGTCTAGTGAAGCTGTACGGAGGACGGGTCTGAGCAGTTGTGTTGCGATGTGTGCCGGATATGATGCGCCAAATGTTGTTGTGTCGGGAGAGAGTCTCCAGATCAATTTCCCTCTGGCGCAGCATTGATTAGGATTAGATTAGGGATTGCAGTCAAGCACTAGTTTATAATTGTTAAAAAAAAAAATACCTAAATGTCTAACATATACTACATAGGTACACGCCAAGGACAGGGTATTATACAGGGTGTATCAGACATCGTAACCCAAATTTCGCGAAAAGGCTAGTCATTTATGTCGTTAATGAACGGTTACAGAAAACACACTGTTTAAAAAAAAGTGTCGGCTTGGCTTTTGAACGTCGCAAGCGTGCCGCCGTGCGGGTTTGTAGGTATGACGTTGATCCCTGAACTCTATTAAATCAGCTAATAAGATAGTTTTTCGGGTTTTGTTTTCATGGCGCTTTTTATGTAATTAGCGAATTATTTAATTTTTACTTTAAAATATTATTGGGTTATAAAAGTATAGCAATTGTGAACGGTCTGAAGTGAAAAAGACTACATATATTTTTTTTTATCTAAATCATGAAAAAGCCGACGAAAAATTCCACCACTGGGGGCTCAGAATCATGGACTGAATCCATTGTACTCGTTTGTGCGGCGATGTCAGATACACCCTTTATACCAAGGGCACTGCTTCTTTAGAGGATGTCAAAATGATATTGACCGCGATTCGCTTGTTCACAAGCTAAGTTCAGTGCATAATTTTCTTTCTACTTCTATAAGAGAAGGATAGAAGATAAAAATATTTATCTTGAACTGTTTTTTTTTTCTTTTTATTTATTTTTTATCCCTTATAATTTTGCTATAGGTTTTTATTAAATTTATTTAAATTTATCCCTTATAATTTTAAATAGGTCCTGTCAAATTAAACCGCATCTCTCGAAATTGGCATAGGTATATTTGGTAGCTACGTTTTTAATCGCATCTAAACTGTCTAAGGAATATCAAAATTTGACAAAATTAATATTTTTCTTCTGTCCTTTGTGAAAAAGAAGCACTAAATTTAAAATTACTTTAGTTTTCGAATAAGAGAATGAGCGTCATTTTTAAGAGTTTTTTTCCTAACTTTACGAACAAATTTTTCAAATTGAAATAAACACATCACTTTATTCTATTCGGGCAATAGGTACATCAGAGATTCCACTTTACTAGCTCAAAAGAGGCAAATAGGTATAGACGACAGCAGGTCAAACTATCCTAAACTGTCAAAAATTCCTAATCAATCTTAAGCCTTAATGCTTTAACGACTAAGTTGAAAATTTAGTAAAGAAATATGACAGATTGTAGTAGCTTGACATGCTATCGTCTGTAGATGCAACGAGGAAATAAACGCCTGCTATTATAACCTGAATGAATTTCATTGATATAGACAAGGCGCCTATATGGCGCCTAAAATCAATTAGCCACTAAGGATCGTATTACAGAATCTTATTCAAGACTCAAGCATTACTCAAAACTAGTTTCAATCAATGAAAGGGCTTCAAACGAGATGTAAATAAAGTTTGAGTTTTGAGTGAAGTTCTGTAATATGGACCAAAGTTTGTGAATTCGCGGTTGAAAGAAGCGAAATTAGTCATAATTTTTAATCTTTCGAAATATTTATGATTTTGCCATCTATCGATAATTACCGGTACTAAATCAAAAGAAGCAAGCTGGGTCTTCAAAATTGTTATTGGTTCGAAGCTGTGTTGATAGATGGCAGTAAAAAGAGTTTCTAAATAATGATAGTCTGTTACACATATCGAGTAAAATAAGTTAGTAATTTATTGTTATGATTGCTATGATTTATTTCCCTCAAAGTTATATAGATGTATACTTTTATAGGTATTTTAACAATGAGAATGTAAAAATGCATGGTTACTGAAAAGAATCAAAGTTCTTCACAGAGCTAATAGATGGCGCTCATAGTACAGATTTAATTCTTTTATTATAAACATTATAAAGAAATAAAACTATAAAATAATTAACATTTTTGCCGTGATTGTTGCTAATTCTAGTATTTGGCCGTATCCAATATCTAATCAGCCACGTGCATTTTTGTGAATGACAGATATCTTTAAAATTTTAGTTTTCGAAGGGATTAAAACATTTTCGCATTTCTTTTTTGTTTTTCATTCACAAACTAAACTAAATTTAAGATCAGTGCACCTTTTTCATTATATTTTAATAAGAAAAGGACAGAAAATAATATGTTAGTTTAAACTTGTCAAATTAGTTCGCGCCTGATGTGAATTGATGTATTTTTGGTCGCCATGTTTATAATCGCTTCTAAACTGTCTATGAAATATTTGACAGGATTAAACCAAAATGTTATCTTCTGTCCTTTTCTTAATTAAATAGAAAGAAATAGAGCTTAACTTAAAATAAGTTTAGTTTGTGAACTATAGAATCGCTTTTGCCATACCTATTATTGGAATCAATAATTGTAACAGCACATACCTACTTAGGACCCATTAACTTAATCAAATTTTATTCCGTGGTGCTTGGCAATCTGGGCTTCTCCCAGTTGCAATAATGTCCCTTTGTGCCGATTGGCCTAGTTACGTTCTGTCTCCTGCTTGTTATGGAGGGAAGTGGAAAAATATCTTTTTTCTTACTCCTCCACTATTCTTTTCTGATTAATTTCGTTGCGGGACCCAAGACAGTTGAATTATTTCTCCGGGACTCGTCGAGCTTCATTGCTCGGCGTTTTTCTGGCGGTCTCCACTGTTTATTCTGGCTTTCAGGAGTTGCAGTGGGTTGGGAACAGTGTGGCGGGTTTTGTCCCAATTAAAAAAAAAAGAACTAGAGAATCGGCGCCAAATACTAGAACACGGGTTTTAAGACTCAGATAAAGTCAAATTTTACGCGTCATAAAAAACGGAAGATGCCAACCTTTAGAATTTTCCCGCGTAGGCGAGAAAATACAAAAAACAGTAGGCTGTGTTCTTGAAAACACCATCCAATTAATAACCCAACTTTAAATACCCGAACCCACGAATTAACTGCCTACACCACAGAAGAACCAACAAGGAAATGTTCCCACCTACTTTTTTATCAAATAAACACAAGGCTAACTACTGAATCTAAATACCAAGATCTCACGACCCCTGGATGCTTGGAAATCCTTCGTCACAACGGCTCAAATTACATTAGGCTATTTCAAACACCAGTGGAGAAAGAATCCTACTGACCTATATGTTAAGAGTAATGGAAGTCCAAGTAATGCTGGTGCTGAGTTTTCACACGCATATTTTAGTATGCTCAATAATCGTGATTGACGGCGTTGTATGTTTGAGATAGCATCTGAATGTCTGTTTATCTGTCGTCACCCTTCATGTGTCGAGTCGTATACGTATGTATATTGTACATATATATAAAACTGCCTATTTGCTAGTTATTGCCGATTGTCAGTGCTCTATTTAAACAGTTTTTAAACACTCAAGAACGATTGTGAAAAGACATATAGGAAGTGTCAAAGTATAATTTTGCTTACATTTTGTATGGGCCTTTTCTCAGTCAAATTTTTTTTTTGATGTTATGTAATGTTAAGCCTACTTCCTCGTTAACACACATTCCTTAATAATTGCTAATTGTAAGAGTTAGCAATTTGATGACTTACTTTGTCCTGATCGATTTCTTTCACAGGATCCTTTAAATCAGAGTTTCCCAAACTTTGTTCTACTGTGACCCGGTAAATTTCATGCTCTTCCTTCGTGACCCACTTAAGTTTTTAACCCAACTAACATCGGTATTAGGTCAAATAAAACGCAAATATTGCTAATATTTAGGTATTATAATACAATAAAATACCCGCGGGGGTAGGAAGGGCTGCAAAGTGCGACTGAAACAAAAGCTAGCTACAATGAACGCGCATGAGCCACCAGAATGCACCCCTCTCGACCCCCGCGCGCGCCTTTAGTTACATTACCTACAATCGAAATAAAATCAACATCCTAGTACTTACTTAAAGTCGCAGCACTGCCTCCTTAATGCTGCAACCCGGTTTTTTTTGGCGACTTGCTGGGTCGCTGCCCACCTGTTCCCTGTTAGGAAACGCTGCTTTAGATGTTGTTCTAAGTTTGTTGAATTTTGGAACCATAACGTTCTATCTGCTTAATTGGAGTCCGAATATTGTGGGCTCCAGGCTGTCTGATTTCCTTGTTCGTATCAGAGCACCCGACCAGAACTGAGTGACAATGATCAGAAACTTGGGGATGTGTAAATTAGTTTATCGATGTTTTTTTCTGCCCTGACCCTAAAGTGTTGGATTACCTACATATTGTAGCCGGAGCAGATTGACGGCCAGTTGTAATATAGGTATACCTGATACTTAATGTAGATCCATTCACAAACCGGTGGGAACTAATACATAACATATAACAACATAGCCTCGAGATATAAACGAATAATTACCAAAATGATTGCGCTCATTACTTCAAGCATCAGATTCAATCTTGATACTTGGAGCGCGTGAGAAAAGTCTTCAAGCTGAGATACAGAATTGTGCTATATAAGTAAGGTCAGCATAAGATAATGATCATTACATATATATATAAAAAACACCAACTTCTTCTCGTCAATGACGTATTACGAAACTAGAATTAAGATAAAAACTATCTGGACTTGATATTTTCACGTAATTTTGCGTAATGGACGCAGTTTTCGGACTCCGGTGGGAATATGTTTTGAGGGTCATCTTTATCAACTTCTTATATGGCGAGTACTTAGTTATTTGTACTTACATCATTAATTTACCTAACAATATTGATCATCATGATGTTAAAATCATTGACAGACAAGTATGAAGATAGTTACGTAGGTACAAAATATGAATCGTGTACATTTATATGAGCTTTCGTTGCTACGTTAGATGCAATAGCTGGGGGTACTACGATATTAATCACCATACTCCTGGGGCCCTAACCTGTTATTTTTAAAAATCTGTCATTCCAACACGATTCCATTGTCCTCTCATTATCATAGTGCTTAAAAGTTCGTAATCTGCTAAATTCATTATGATCGAACAATTATCTCAGTCGTCTCGTAATGGAACGGTGATAGAATGACATTGCCGAATTGCCATTATTAAAACCCGTTAACCTGTCTCACGACGGTCTAAACCCGGCTCACGTTCCCTTTTGATGGGTGAACAATCCAACCCTTGGCGAATTTTGCTTCGCAATGATAGGAAGAGCTGACATCAAAGGATCAAAAAGCAACGTCGCTATGAACGCTTGGCTGGCACAAGCCAGTTATCCCTGTGGTAACTTTTCTGGCACCTCTTGCTAAAAACTCTATATACCCGCCTGTATGATATCTTAACTTCAAAACTCCCGTGTCCGATATGAGACTCCTGGAGTTATCGTGGATCGGGTCGGATTAATAGAGGTGATTTTCTAAGAATTACTACTCAATTTGGACAGTTATTGTTATGAAGTGGAGTGTTAGTGATTGACCACTGGAAAACCTTAATTACGCTTTTTTGTTAGTAGATTACAAAACTTGTCAAAATCGATCATTATGAGATCACTGACCGACTATTCTGACACTATTGTAATAGTAGATTAGGGCCCCTGTCTTTATCCCAATTTATTTTTGGTCCGCGGATTATCTTTTTTTTCCATACTTCCCTATTAGTCAGTATCTCGGTATTTACTTCCGCATATTCCTCCATCATGTTTTTGATCTTCCTTTCTAAAACTCTCCGCAATTTTCATCTATTTTCCATACATGCTCATATCATAACAACAAACTACTATACTACTCAGTTACCGATGCCACTTTGAGGCTTTTCTACAATAAAACTATGAATATTTTTATGGTATATCGTCATAATGTTGTCTCGATTCATTCATATTCTTCCCCTTTTGTTATTTCTACTTTGAGTTTATGAGGAAATTTCATGCTAAGGGGAAGAAAATATTTGCAAAATATTTACAGTTCATAGCTGGTGGATGGAGGGATGCGATACGAGTTGTTCTTACGGCATAATAACTACTTATTGACTACGGTTAGCGCTGTGGTTAAGCTAACGTTTTTTATTCATGATAAGTGAAGCAAAAAAGAAACTGTTTGTGAATGTAATATCTGCTTTTTGTGTCAAAATGTTAGACACAAATGTCATAAATTACTAATTCGATTTCATTTAAAACAAAAAGGACTTCTCGTTGGCATATTATTTCATAAACAGTTTCATAGTTGGCATAGAACATTCGATACTTATCTCGTGTTTAACAAGACCTCTTTCTTATGATAATTCTTCGAACTAACACTTTGCCTAAGTAGCTGCCTACTTAGGCAAAGTGTTAGTTGAGTACCTACGTACTAAATCCCACATTTGCTAGGATCTCCTGTGCTATCTGCTTTAGCGAAATTCCCACTAATGATATGATCTCAGATCACCATCAATTTTAGGACTGCGCCTTGCATCCGAACTGATCAAGACTGGAAAAAACAATGACCGAAATAGCTTAGTCATCGAATAATTTAGAATATTTAGCTCCACTGTTTTAATTTTACCTCCTGTAGATCATAAAACAGTTAATATATAACACCAATGGCAGATTAAAAAACGAAAGTCTAAGGATTACTTGTAGGTAGGCAGAAGTAGTGGGTAACCTTGTGAGATAATTGATGGGACCATAAAAAGCTTAGGTGCGTCAGAATGTGAGGCTCGAACGTAGATGCGATGGAGTTCCGCAAGGAAAAGAGAATGGTCCTATTATGTTTAGTTGACATTTTACAAATATTTGCTTTAGCTTAGACTCGTGACTTTGTTTGCGTGGGAATTTACTTTAAATTTATATTTTCGTGGATTGGCGCCATGAAATTAGCAGGTTTATAGAATATGTTAAGAAAACCCTGTCCGACCCGTGAGGACAATAAAGGTTAGGTAAACACATGACCAAATAAAATATGAAATTTTACATAATCATCATAGTAACAATACTAGTGAATTTTGAAATAACCTCTTTTTCCCGCGAATTAATTCCAACTTCCCCAAAATTTGGTAATTTTTAAAAAGTGACAACATTGTTTTTGGCGGTGTAATTCTGAGCGAATAGCGATGCGGCCGCGTGCCGCGTGCCCTGCCCCTCTTCGCCCGCACCTGTATGGCATACTGCACATGTTTTAAGTTACCTCTTTTAGCGAAATAATATTTATTTTTTTAGGGGTTTTTTTTTAAGTTTAGCCCGGCTTTGTAGGCATTAGTAGAATCAGTTATCGATACCTAATAATACCTTCACGGATCGGACAGGGTTTTCTTTACATATTGTATAGGAGCTGACATTATTACGCAACTTAAGAAATATTAATTATATTTATTTTATTGTTTTTTATCTACGTTATTCTACCTAAAATATAATTAAAATGATCTCTCTCTCTCTCTCTCACACACACACCTCCTTATTATAAAACAAGGCTAAGTTGTCATTTTAGTATTAAGAACTTCCCCTAAATCGAAGTATCGGCTCAGATTTAAGCTAGAAC
This sequence comes from Sesamia nonagrioides, assembly GCA_017933935.1. NCBI lineage: Eukaryota > Metazoa > Arthropoda > Insecta > Lepidoptera > Noctuidae > Sesamia > Sesamia nonagrioides. Next base: position 2,036,700 of record JADWQK010000766.1, read on the forward strand.
TAAAGTTAGATATCCTTTTATAAGTCAGTCAGCAAGATAACTACGTAACACACTATCAATAGCAATGAGTCTCATTTTGACAGCTCTACAACATTCATTGCTGTATTTATATTGTTGAGCTGATTCATTTTTCGAATATAGAGGTCAATGGATTAGCAATATACTTCAAAATGATTGAAATTGATAGTGTTACACAATTATGATGCAGAGTCTTACTATAAAAACTTAAACACTAGTTTATTGTGTCTAAGTCAGTGTTATCATATAATTTAAAAAATGTTTAAAAACCGTTTAAACACCGTTTAACCCGTTCTCTCGGTAGTAGGCAACAATATCAGCCGCCGGCATAAGTTACCACCCACCAGACAAAGACCGCCAAGCGATTCGTCGTGTTCCGACATGATGTCAGGTGTAGCCGTACGGAGGACGGGTCTTAGCAGTTGTGTTGCGATGTGTGGCGGGTGCGATGCGCCAAATGTTGTTGTGTCGGGAGTTTGGTCGCGGAGAGTCTCCAGATCAATCTCCCTCTAGCGCAGCATCATTTGGTCGTGTTGGACTTGGGTTTAACATTGCATCACCTCGCTCAACTGCCGTCATTATTCCTATTTCGAAGTTTTTAAGTGAATAGGCTTAATAAACTAGTGCGCTTTACCATCAACGATTGCATCACTGCTTACCATCAGGCGGGATTGCAGTCAAGCACTAGATTAAATTATAAAAAAAAACACAGATTTCCTATAAGAAAATCATTCAAAACTGTCGTCATCAACAATACTTACATAGACAGACTTCTATATTAATTTCACTATCAGTGAATCATTCACTAAAGATGTTGCTTAGAAAAATGCAAAGACATTAAAATTATTTATCTAAAATCTCTTTGGAAAAATGCGATGTATTGTAAAATAACAACGTGCTTACTAAGGTTTCAATGAAAAGTATAAGTTATAGATTACATGCGATCGCCTTGCACTTTGTAATTTACATTACTTGCAAGGACAATTAAAGTATCTGATGTCTTGGTCATTTGTCGGCTAACCTACTAATAATTGTAATGTAATGTACATATAGACATATCATCATCATCATCATCAACATTTTTATCGTCCTAGAGCTGGGCACACGTCTCCTCACATACAAAAAAGGATTGAGCGTAATCACCACGTTTGCTCAATGCGGGTTGGCGATTTCAGACTTAAAGTCCAGGTTTCCATAAGATGTTTTTCTTTGCCTTATAATCAGTCATCCATACTAATCCATACTAATATTATAAATGCGAAAGTAACTCTGTCTGTCTGTCTGTCTGTCTGTCTGTCTGTCTGTTACGCTTTCCCGCCTAAACCTCTCAACCGATTTTGATGAAATTTGGCACAGACAATCTTTGCACCCTGAGAAAAAACATAGGCTACCTGTTATCCCGGAAAAATTTGATATTCCCGAGGGAAATCTAAAAAGCGCGATATAACCGAACACCACGCGGGCGAAGACGCGGGCGGAAAGCACACAATCTTTAGACCCTGAGAAAGGACATAGGCTACCTTTTATCCCGGAAAAATTTGATGTTCCCGAGGAAAATCTAAAAAGCGCGATATAACCGAAATTTACGCGGGCGAAGCCGCGGGCGGAAAGCTAGTATTATAAATGCGAAAGTAACTCTGTCTGTCTGTCGTTCTATCGTTCTGTCTGTCTGTCCATCTGTCTGTTACGCTTTCCCGCTTAAACCTCTGAACCGATTTTGATGAAATTTGGCACAGACAATCTTTGGGCCCTGAGAAAGGACATAGGCTACCTTTTATCCTGGAAAAATATGATGTTCCCGATGGAAATCTAAAAACCGCGATATAACCGAACTCCACGCGGGCGGAAAGCTAGGATACACATAATTATAATCAAACTTATTATTTATAATCGCGTTCCAGTACTATAAGGCGCTGTTCTGATCATTTTCCACTACATCAGGACTCGTTATTTATTCACAAACAACTTTCAGATCAGCCCTTAACTTTAGCGCTACGTTTCGACAACATCTCAGCATAGGGAATTGTACCTGCACTGAGACGCCAACCCGCATTGATTACACTCAACCCTTCTCTGGATGACCGGAGGAGACCTGTGCCCAGCAGTGGGAGTGGGACGATAAAAAAGGTTGATGATGATGATGATAAGTGTAGGTACATTCTTCTTCAGCCTATAGATGTCCATTGCTGGACAAAGGCCTCCCCCAAGGCTTTCTACGCTGACCGGTCTTGTGCTGCCCGCATCCATCGGCTTCCTGCGACCTTCACCAGGTCATCGGTCCACCTTGTTGGGGGCCTCCCTACGCGGCGTCTTCCAGTACGAGGCCGCTAGTTCAGAACCTTACTGCCCCATCGGCCATCGGTTTTACGAGCAATGTGCCCTGCCCACTGCCACTTAAGTTTAGCGAGTCGCAGAGCTATGTCGGTGACTTTGGTTCTTCTGCGGATCTCCTCATTTCTGATTCGATCACGCAGAGAAACTCCGAGCATAGCTCTTTCCATTGCCCTTTGTATGACTCTGAGCCTTCCTATGGGGCCCATTGTGAGCGACCACGTTGTGCATTATAATTATTAGTAGGTAAGTTAGCCGATAAAATTAGGTAAATCACTACCCGACTCACAATTTGAAATCTACCTTTTTTTCGCATCCATTTTCTTATTAGGTATGAAATTATTCTTAAGCCAAATACGACCTTTGCGTGACTTCTCTTCATACGTGTATGACATTGCCGAAAAAAACTCAAGTAAAAACACACAGGCAGACAAGGATTCTTTGTGTACGTCTAGCCGACGACCTTCGGCTGTGATGAACGACTTTTTAGTCGGTAAAAAACTGTTCGGTGAATTTACCTAACTTTTTGTTAGCACTTCTAAGAACTTAGCTTAGCCTTAGGTACCTAAATGCATTCTTTTCGTATAATAGCGTCGATATAAAAGTTGGATACCATAATTTTCGACGATAAGAATCGAATATCGGTTCGCGTAATTCGAATGTTTGTTTGACCAACATCGGATTCCTTTTAATTAATTGGACCTTTTCTAGAGCAAAGAAACGGATGACTGTTAGTATTGTAGCTATATTTAGGATTTGTGGTTAGAATTTCGAAACCCGGTTTGGTATCCATTTCACTGTACCGTGTGATAATTTTAATTTTGTTGTTCTTCGCGTTATCCATAAGAATTGACAAACGTTTGTTTAGCTTTAACAAATTAAATCTAACAAAGAAAGCTTTTTTAACATAGTTGATACTTAATTTTTAAGTATCAACTATGTTAAAAAAGCGTTTTTACAAAAAAAAAAATAATTTTCTTAAATTTTATTGAGCTATTCAGCGAAAAAGGGTCTTATTTTTGATGGTAAAGGTCGCTAGTTTATTAAGAGCCTATTCACTAAGAAAACAACTCAGTGAATAGAAAGGAAGACGTCAATTGAGCGAGGTGATGCAATATTAAACTCAGCAACACGACCAACGATGCTGTGCCAGAGGGAGACCCTCCACGACCAAACTCCCGACACAACAACAGTTGGCGCATCGTACCAGGCACACATCGCAACACAACTCAGTCCCGTTCTCCGTACGGCTTCACCGGACATCGTGCCGCAACACGACGAATCGCTTGGCAGCAAGAATTATTCTGGTAGGTGATAACTTCTGCCGGCAGCCGATGTTATGACCTACCGCCGAGGTAGTTTTTGGTCTATGACATCGCTTAGTAAAGTTGAAATGGTATTTATGGAAATAAACTAAGCATGTCAGAATCTCCTATAAATTCTATGCATTTTGATACCTGATTTGTCAAGTTTGGGGAGAAAAAGGAATCGATAAAACAGAAATAATAAGTATATATTATGATTTTATTGAGCTATACTGTGAGATCGCGTCTCGGCAAACGTAGCGTAGGACGCCCTTGGGCAAAATGGAGCGACGACATCAAAAAGGTAGCTGGTAGTGGCTGGCGGAGAGCTGCTCAGAATCGAGCTTGTTGGCGTGCCATGGAGGAGGCCTATGTCCAGCAGTGAGAAAGGTTCTGTATTTGGCCTATTTCACTTGGTGCAATTAATATGATAAATCTATCAAATATATCTGTTAAAGAGATATGTAAAGAGGAATGCATATCGAGTGATTTACGTCAAGTTTGTATAAAAATTGACATAAATAAAAATTCATTAATATCCATTATCAATCACACTTATTGTGTTCTGAATTTCTGGTTGAAGTTTATATTCTTACAGGCTATATTGCCAGGAACTACATATTCACCCTATAATGTTCAAACTCCTAGGTCACAGGCCCCTTCTAGGTTAGATGGAGAGGGCCGTAATCTACCACGCAGGTCCAGAGCGGGTTGACACACATTTCTTCGAAGTTTTGATTGTAAAATATTTCCTCACGACGTTTTCCTTCACTGTTTTAGGAGTAGTGCTGATAAAATAATTTACACACTAAAGCGCTTGATGCGAGTTCGGACCTACGACCTACCAGTTTATGTAACTACCTATGCCATCAGGAGCACAGTGTATATATCTTTCGTTTCTAAATTTACACTGATATAGATAGATTACTTTACATCTCTCATATTCGGTAAGAAGGTCCTCATTACCCCCAATTAGCGCTCTAGGATAATAGGTAATGTGGGTAGCTAGAAAAGCCCTAGGGCGGTAAGTAATTTTAAAAAAGTCTTCACTCTTCTCCCAAAAAGTTCACGTACATTTACTCCATGCCTACATCTAACCATCATATTGGCAATAGACATCACGCATTCAGCCCAATGACAAAAGAGGTCGCTTCGCTATTCAGCCTTGTCTACGTAAGAGTATAATAGTCATCAGATTTAAATATCAAACGGCGAAGCTCAATTCAATTCTTGAAAAAATAATTTAAAAAAAAAGTATGAAAAGAAGGAGTAAAGCAGAGTAGTTAGCTCGAGCATCAATTCCACCCTCGAACTAAAGGCGACCTCGCTGCGCTCACGCGCCTAAATATCTCGGGCTGCAATTGATGCCTTACAGCCCTTGGCGACGAATCTACTATAAGATCTTTACCGTCCGAGGCTATTCGATAGATCATCATCACAGCGTTAATCCCAGTCGCATCCGAAGCCTTTTCAGCTTTGGAGTCTGGGGTCCGCTTTACCAGTCCAACTGCTGAAATGGTTAAACTTCGACATTTTCCGTGAAGCGACTGCCGTCTGACTTCCACAACTCGAAGGCGACATCGAAGCATTGCAGTTAGACCAATTGTTGGACTTTTGAGGGCTCCAACAACCCGTAACGACTGTCACTAGATGTTTGTATGGCAACCGGGACTTTCCGAGGCACGACCAGACTAGTGCAAGTATTCATATTCATGTACCTATACAAATACTTGCACTGTGCGGGGATCGAACCCGCGCCACCTTGCGCAGCGGCCGCGTCCACTACCGCTACGCCACGGAGGCTGTCCGAGGCTATTCGATAGATGTCTGACCTTAAAAGAGTAATGACATATTTTTATGGTTTACAACGTGTAATGGACTAATTATAATTAATTGTGGTGTGTTCAGGGTTACAGAACCACTACCAACACCACTTGAGGTGTGTTTTAACAAGCATTTAATGTTAATAGATTCATAGGACTTTATCAAAATAATGAGCAGCATCATGTTTAAAACATGGGAAGATTAGAAATATGCTAGGATTAGGTATGTAATGAAATTTGCTTCTTCTTCTTTTTCTTCTCAGCCTATAGAGGTCCACTGCTGGACAAAGACCTCCCCCAAGGATTTCATTCTATTGGGGGGTTTTGCCATAATCTCCACGCTTGGCAGTCGGGTTGGCGATCGCAGTAATTTGATATTCCACAGGAGAAGCGCTGCTGCCCGCTTTCCGCTCTTATGTTACGGGTTAAGGGTTTTGGCTTCCGCGCTCATTCCTTACAGTGAACCATTGTGCGTGGGCAATGGCGGCCCTGCCTGATGTCGACCCGGCCTTTGACGTCGATCTGTTGGGATGGGAAATCATCAAATGACTTCTCCCGCTCTGGGCGGTCAGACTTTTACTGACTAAAACCCACCCGTGTTTCTTCACTTGCATGTGGGACGGCCAAGGCCGCGGTTTCTTATTTAACTAACCCGCAACCCTGACTTAGGAGGCATCGGTCTTCATGGACCCCGTCACGATGTGCTGACATCTATTTGAGGCGCGCGTGGAACACAACGCGCCGTTGACTCGGGCCTGGTCCGCGATCGGGCGGCGATCTACGTCGACCCTGCCTGACGTCAAACGAACCCGAACTGGGCCCGCGTGGTATTTTATAGCCCATTTCTTCTCACCGAGAGGAGGCCTGTGTCCCAAGAGAGGGAGCATTATAGGCCAATTATGTTTTTCTGATGGCATTTTTTAAATTAAAGTAATTATTATTAGTCTCCAAAGTCCTTGGGAACTTTATTATGTATTTTTAACCGACTTCAAAAAGGAGGATATATGCTTATTTTTATGTTTGTTCGCGCATAACTTCGTCGTTTATGAACCGATTTTGATCATTCTTTTTCTGTTGGAAAGAAGACGTTCCCAAGGTGGTCCCATGATAAGGATATAAGGGTTTGATGGTGGAAGACCAGAGAAAACAAGGGGAACTTTCAAAAATTGCAGGGGCGACTAGTGCATTTCTTAGCTTCTTAGCTTTTTCATTAAGTATTTTAAAGCACTACAATTTAATAAAGGTCTGGAGTAAATCTGATGATGGAGCCGGGAGACAGTCGAAGGAACTCCTCAACAATTCACAGCAGCTACCTTGTGTTTAAGCTCGTTTTGATAAAAACTTTACACCTAGATGGGTTGTGACTATCATAAGAGCTCTGATGATGAAGACAAAGGTCAGTTCCGGGAACTCCTCAATGGTTTACAGTAGCTACTTTGTGGTTGGACTTCATTCATTCATATTGATGAGACCTTTGCACCCATTGGGTTAAAATAATGGTCTGCAGTAAATTTGATGATGAAGACCATAGGAAGTTGAGGGAATATTTACGGGTAAAAACTAAAGTAAACAAAATTACGTCGTTTCCCAACTATATTTGCGTCAGCATCCAGTCTGACCGGATGCAACTGAATACATAGTACTTTTAACAACTAAAAAGTGTAAAATAAAATCTTTTTTACAAAAAAACAACCGACTTCCAAAAACCACTACAAAGTGAAAAATAACTAATTTCGGAAGTCGGTGTCAAAAAACGAATATACAAAACCAAAGACACCGACTTCCGAAATTAGTTATTTTTTACTTTGTAGTGGTTTTTGGAAGTCTGTTTTTTTTTTTGTAAAAAAGTTTTTATTTTCCATACTTATAGATGAAACTTATAGATGAATTGAAAATAAATTAGTTATAATTTTCAAGTATTTTTTTTTTTAGTTTCAATTTAAATTATTTTTATTAAATTATGGTGATAGTAAAACTGCAAGCGTAACTTTTAATTTAGCATTAATTTTAAAACTAGTGAATGATGCGAGTAACATCTACCTACAGTCGTCTCGGTTATGATAAGCCTCATCCTTGGCAGTAGCATATAGGTAAAATTACATTGATTAAGCTGACAACATAAGAAAACACCGCAAATTGATTTATTCAAAATTTTGATATTGTGTATGCTAAATCTATTATATTATATTTTCCTGTCACAGTGTTTGTCCTCGAACTCTTCCAAAACGGCTGAACGAAATTTCGTATACTCGTTTGCCTTTTTTTCAAATAAATTTTAAACTATATTCTCGCCAAGCTCCATAAAGAAAAGAGATAAACAAACCAATTTGGAGTTATCACAACTCACGTTTTACACATCTCCTGTTATTTACATGATTATCGACTTTTACGTGCTAACTATTTATTAACAACTCCTATTGAGCATATTTCAATAGAATCACTAAAATAACATGCTAAATAACTTGGTATTTCGAAGAACCATTAAAAAGTCGACATTAATTTTATGTGATAGCCCTACAAAAAAAGAAAGATGGATGAAATCCAGGTATTAAACACTTTTGTGGAATTCAACCAATGAATAAAGTTTAGGCATTTGTCAATACGATTCTGCGTATTTTAATGACTTTCGAATTAACGGCATAACACAGGCATTGTAATACTTTCAAGTATGGACTAAGTATATTATATGTATCAAAAATCCTACCAGTCATGACTTACGGAGAGGAGACGTGGACACTAATGGTCAGACTAGTCCATAAGTTTAAAGCCGCTCCGCGAGCTATGGATCGGGCTATGTTGGGCGTCTCTCTGAAGGACCGCATCAGAAATGAGGTGATCCGACAGAGGACCAAATTCACCGACATAGCTGAGAGGATTAGCAAGCTGAAGTGGCAATGGGCTGGTCGCATGTGCCGCAGGACCGACAACCGTTGGGGTATACGAGTCCTGAGTGGAGACCGCGTCTCGCCAAACGTAGGACGCCCTTGGGCGAGATGGAGCGACGACATCAAAAAGGTGGCTGGTAGTGGCTGGTGGAGAACTGCTCAGGATCGAGCTTGTTGGCGTGTCGTGGAAGAGGCCTATGTCCAGCAGTGGACGAGTAGAGGCTGATGATGATGATGGTGATGATGACTGGGTAAGCGTGATAGAACATGGCCTAGTCCCTCATACTGGGAAGAGGCCTTTTTCCCAGAAGTGGGAACATTATAGGCTGATTATGTTATACTAGCGTCCGCCAGCAACTTCGTTCGCGTGGATTTCGGTTATATCGCGCTTTCTAGATTTCCCTAGGGAATATCAATTTTTTCATTAAATGGTAGCCTATGTCCTTTCTCAGGGTTTAAAGATTGTCTGTGCCAAATTTCATCAACATCGGTTGAGAGGTTTAAGCGGGAAAGCGTAACAAACAGACAGACAGAGTTACTTTCGCATTTACAACATTAGTATGGATAAACAGTAACAATATTTCGTATCCCTATATTCCCAAGGGTTTCTTCTTTAATTTCACGTAGGCAAATTCACGAGCAGAGCCAGTTGGTAGAAGATATTATTTCTTAATTTGAGAGGTTTTTATCTTTAAACCTGTCAATGGCAGGTGTGACGTCAGTGATGGTTCATTGATGTTAGCACCTTTGTCTTGCTTTTACAAGGTACAAAGGATCATGACCCTTATTGTGAAGAACCGACAGCATAGACCTTGGCGTAGGCGCAATTGAGACACAAGTGAGATATGTTAATATTCCGTGTGGCATAAATTAAAAGCGTCTTCTCAGATTTCTTTTTGATTTGGTTTTCTAAAATAATGATTGTGAAGGTATGAAGGGATTACCGTCTAATATTATTTCATCATAGTCTTCCTCTGCAGGTGGGGCTTCCTCAAACATCATCATACTAATATTATAAATGTGAAAGTAACCCGGTCTTTCAGTCTGTTACGCTTTCACGTCTAAACCACTGAACTGATTTTATTGAAATTTGGTACAAAGATAGAGTTGAACTTGAGAAATAACATAGGACAGTTTTGATTCCGGACTTTCGAAGAGTTCTCTCGGAAACGCGATATAACCGAACTCCACGCGGGCGAAGCCGCGGGCGGAAAGCTAGTTCTGAATAATTTTTAAGGATATTGCTAATCCATTGCTTCATATGTTCTAAAAACGTGTCTACTCAACAATGTATACAACGCAATGAATGTTGTTGAACTGTCAAACACATTACCACTACTAGTACGTTACGCAATCTTTTTTTTTTTTACATATTATAAACTAGCGCTTGACCGCAATCCTGCCTGATGGTAAGCAGTGACGCAATCGTTGATGGTAAAGCGCACTAGTTTATTAAGAGCCTATTCACTCTAGCCTTGAAGACACTAAATTGTAGTCCGACGGAAACACCGCCGCTGGCAAATTGTTCCAGTCCCTCGATGTACGCGGTATAAAGGAGGAGGCGAAACGCTTCGTCCGGATCGTAAACCCCTCTGATCGCGTTCAGTTTCATTACTAAAACTCAATCTTAATCAGAAGATTAAAAATCAAATTGCCATATAAATTATCCTCATCAAAACATAATAATTCAACTTTATAGTGCAAAAGTATAATTTATAACACCAATAAAGGAACTTATTGGTAACAACAATTATAAAAATGTTAAACGTCAACAAATATACCAATCAATTATGTATTATATAGTAGGCATTGCAATAATAATTATGTGTTTTTTCTCGTATACGTTTAATGGCAAGCTGGCAGTCGTGACTGATTAACTCATAAATCCAAAAATGGTAAACCTAATGTGAATCCATTATGTGGTGGGTATTATCCTTGCCTCCTACATTATAACGTAGGGCTGACTAGGCCAACATAATCATATTCAGCATAATAATGTTCCCACTCCTGAGAGTTCCTCCTCTCGGTGAGAGGGAGTGGGCCGTAATCTACCAAGCAGGCCCAGTACAGTGGTTGATGTCACATGTCTTCGGAGGTTTACACTCTAGGACGTGCAGGACTAGCTGCCACAAGCCTATGTGGCAATGGGCTGGTCTCATATGCCGCAGGACCGACAACCGTTGGGGTAAACGAGTCCTCGAGTAGAGACCGCGTCTTGGCAAACGTAGCGTAGGACGCCCTTGGACAAGATGGAGCGACGACATCAAAAAGGTGGCTGGTAGTGGCAGGCGGAGAACTTCTCAGAATCGAGCTTGTTGGCATGCCATGGAAGAGGCCTATGTCCAGCAGTGGGCGAGTAGAGGCTGATGATGATGATGATGACGTGCCGGTTTCCTCACGATGTTTTCTTTCGCCGTTTCTGAAAGCAGCGTTGATGCAATAATTTACACAAAGTAAAGCTGCTAATGGAGTCTGAACCTATTATCTACAACTTGTTAGTCGCAGCATAGAATAAAGAGAGGGAAGTACGTTATCTTCATACAAACGGACCGCGCGCGGCTTGTATGTGTGCGCCATAGTATCTATGCGTCGCCGCACGCACACCTAAACACAATATTAGAGTGCTTAGGACTGCGCTAGTCGCGGCTAGCACGGAACGAGATACGCGCGTCACGGCTTTTCGGCACATTAGCTTTTAAAAAATGATCACATAAACTGCAAAGTTGGTATGTCTATTTATGAACAAATAAAAGACTTATATTTTTCAAATTATATTTCTAAAAAGTTATTTACAAGGATACGGATATATTACACATTAAAGTTTAATAACAACGCGTTTCGTAATAGTCGAAACCGAAGAAAGTAGGTATTTTTCTGTAGTTAATTTGTAATTTTGTATTAAATGTGTGATTCAATAGATGTTATGTTTGTATTATTTATATTTGTATTAATTAAAAATAAAAATAAATATGGTTCTTTAAGTGTACAAAACTAAAAATAAAATTACAAAAAAAAAAACTGACTAGTATATGTAAACTAAATACTAAGCAAATAATTTAAACATAAGCTCTTAGTCTATAAATATTTGTTAGCGGTTTGGGCGACAACCGTAACTGACGAAGCGCGGACAGTCGTCAACCCTAAGACAGTAGGCAATTAAATCGCGGATTGGGTCGCAGATAACCTACTTCCCCTCTTTATTCTATGGTCGCAGCAAATAAATTTCGCGCAGTATTTTTTTTTAGTTAGTCATTGAAAGCAGCTAGGAAGCTGATTCCAATGCCTAACTAAAAAAATTCTATTTGTTTATATCACCTAATCAGCTACCTTTCGGAATCTATTGGAAATGTTTGAACGCGCTAATCTCTCATCTTCTTCTTTAAAGAGAAGAAGATGAGAGATTAGCGCGGTCAAACATTCCCACGACAAAAATACATCATATATGAGAGGAGACCTGTACCCATCAATGGGACGATAAAAAGTTTGATGATGATGAATTTCTCGAAGTACCCACCAGATTTAAAAAAAATATTTTGCATTTGATAGCCCAATTCTTGAGAAATGGTATAGGCTATTTAGCATTACGAGATTACATTTTGAGAGCCAAGCAAATGGTAAAAAAGAATGCTAAGCGAAAACGAAGCAATAAAGTGGGCAAGCGATGCGATGTGACGGGGTCGTAGGTTGAGGGAACAAAGGATTTCATGCCGAAGAAGTCACGGCTTAATTCTCAGTAGTGTGGTTCTGTAAGCATTTAACTGTGCTAATAAATGCTAAGGGGTTGACATTATTGATAGCTTCCTTCACCCAACTTTTCATGATGAGATCTTTACAGAACCTATCGGGAGTAATGCTTGAATATCTGTCTCCTGCACGCTCATTACTTGATTCTTTACCAGTCCTAAGAATTCTGAAGGAAATTCATTCATCATCATCATTCATCATTTCAGCCGAAAGATGTCCTCTGCTAGACATAGGTCTCCCAGAAGAATCTCCACGACGACCGGCCCTGCACCTCCTACATTTTTTAAATCGCTCTATTTGATGCCAAAAAAAAAACAAATATTATTGCAAATATTGTTGAATTGTCAAAATGAATAAAAAAAACAGTGAATTGTGACTAAGTTACACATTTACCCCACTCATTCTTCATCGCAGCTGAAGCAATAAGAAGTGGTGAAGGGTGTCTCGTTTTGGAAATCTGTCTTATGGAATTCGCCTGGAACATTCTTCGTTCAAAAAGTACTGATTTTTATATAATATGATATTGATTTGATTTTAATCCTTCTTTTCTCCTATTTTCAGAAGCGGAGAAAACGAGCTGGGTCCGATCCATAATATTGTAAAACAAATGAATTTCATAATCATATTTTTACTTCATTTTGGGAAGTCATTATCTGTTATCTTTTAGGTATATTATCCCTGTTCACGATTGTTATTTTAAGACAATGCTTATATTATTTTGTCGTGTTTATGTTTTCAAAAACAAATATTATCTTATATCTTTTTAGCTATGTATATAGCTGGCTGGTTTAAAATAGGGTTGTAACGGAGCTTCGCCTCCGCTTCCGTTACTGCGGAAGTTCCGCAAGAAATCGTATCTTCGCTTCCGCCTCCGCCTCCGCACAAATTTTAGCGGAGTTATAACGGAGGTTTATTTACGTATTTATGCAATAAATAAATAGTCCGGCCGCGTTTGAGCGCGAAATGGTCAAGAATCAACTAGTGCGAGGCGGGAATGCGGCAAGCACAATTTGTTTCTCCTTAATTTTCATTACAAGAAGGTAATATTTTTTAACTACTATTAATGTACGTATTTAAAATAAAAATTTTGTTTTAATTAACCATAAATTTCAATTTTATCTATATGTACTTTCACCTCCGCCTCCGCCTCCGTTAACCTCCGCATCCGCGGAGGTGAGACTCGTCGCCTCCGCATCCGCCTCCGCCTCCGCTAACAAGCCTCCGTTACAACCCTAGTTTAAAAGTACCTATTGTTTCTTCTTCTTTTTCTCAGATCTTCTCGTTGGCATATGGTTCTTCTTCCTTTAATATTCCTTTAACTTTTCTATATCTTAGTCTCCCTCACAGCAATGAACATAAGCCTTAGTATCCACTGAAACGATAATAAAAGTTTTGATTAATTTCGAGGGAAATTGATTATAAAGTCATGTTATTCTTTACAATATCACTATGTAATAATTTATGTGAACATTTCAAATGACAGAACGAGTCACCGCTAATTTCTTAGAAGGTTTTGGGACAAAGCATTTTAAGACATGAGAGATGATTTAATATATTGATTCATTGGCAAATGTCACACAATTAGTTGACGTATGTTTAGGGTTTTTACATCCGTAATAAAATTATATATTTTTGTTTCTACATTAATGATGATTTATCACTTTATAATCGTTTCTTTAAAACATTTTTGTATTACGTTTCTATTGTTGCACAATATTTCAGCTTGGACATTTAAGTGAAAAATCACACTTTTTCAAAATCAAAAGTCATATATTCAAATTTGCCTAAGAATAAGTCTCCCAAAACACCCTCTCTTCGCCACTTTCTAGTGCTTTCGCTGGGAAGAAGAAGTGGCGGAACAAACGTCCAGCAGCACAGCTGTATGTCCATTTAAAAAAAAACGTAATTTAAAGTAAAATTTAATTTTAGGATCAATTGAAAAATCTTAACTAATGTTATAAAGATTACATTTTTTGTACGTTTGTTGCACTTTCATACTAAAACGTCAAAGTAAATAGTCAATATAAATTTTGGCCCATAGGTAGACTAAGGCCTGGGGTTATGAGATAAAATACTTTTTATGAACATTTTTTGCGCGATCGAGACTTATGCTGGTGGGACCACGCAGGGCTGCTGGTAAATGACAAAACCATAAAAGTACATAACTCAAATCATTCAGAATGGCCAAGAGACCATAACAGACATTTATAAGCATCAGTTAGTACACACGGCAATACTGCTTTTGTCACTGTCAAACTACTGGTGCAAGATAGAGATGGAAACATGTTTATGCCAAAACACCAATAAGTGACGGTTCTGTACTTACTATATATAGTAGATCTCTGCCTCAGGACCCGGTTTTTCCCAAGCTAAATCTTAGCAAAACTAAGTCTGAAATTACCTTTAGATATGCAGATAAAAATAGCGTAGGCGATTACATTGATAAGCTAGAAATATGTCACGATTACTATATTTAAATCTGACACAATAGTTTTAAATGCATCGGTAACAAATGAATTTGCATAACATAATAATTGCCGGGTAACTTTATGAGTTGTCAGAGGAAATCCGCTACCAAGAAAAATATTACGTGTTCTTGAACGTCAGGATACAACTGCTGTAACTTGATGAGGGTCTGCAATGAAAGAAGCCTACTCGTATGTCCGGCTGTGGACTGATTAAGGCTTGCAATTTAGACTCATATAAGGTTTTCTTAGATGTTATTTCATTTCATACCATATACATCATAAAGTATTACTTTCCATATCTCATGTTTTTGCTGAAAAGCACATTGCTTTCGACACGGGCAATGCGATAGCTGAAAAATTCACAGCCAGTGTTACTAAAAGGAATTTTAAACACCACTGTTTTCTAGAGATCTGATAGGAAGTCGCCCCAAGTTAAATGTTAGTATTCAGCTTCTT
Organism: Sesamia nonagrioides; assembly: GCA_017933935.1. Lineage (NCBI taxonomy): Eukaryota > Metazoa > Arthropoda > Insecta > Lepidoptera > Noctuidae > Sesamia > Sesamia nonagrioides. Next base: position 2,051,729 of record JADWQK010000766.1, read on the forward strand.
TGGAATAGACCAGAAGCCCTCCTCAACATATTTGGGAAAAGGGAGAAAGACAATAGGTAACAGTAAAATATTTTATGCCAGTTCATCATCATCATTTATCATTTCAGCCGAAAGACGTCCACTGCTGGACATAGGCCAAAGGATCTCCACGACGACCGGTACTGCGCCTTCCGCGTCCTGCGGTTTCCTGCGACCTTCATCAGGTCTTCTGTCCACCTTGTCGGCATCAGTCCTACGAGCAATGTGCCCGCCCAACTGCCGGTTACTCTCGTTCTTCTCCACATCTCCTCGTCACTGATTTGATTCCACTTATTGAATAATTTTCCGGCGAAAAAATCCATTCTAGCCAACCTGCTAACCCTGCAAATTCAACTAGGTGTGAAAATGATATGTGGATTACCACCGTGCCTAATAGATAGCTAACTGGCAATTAATTGGAACCTCATAACAAGCATTATCATACATATTCAGCTAATGTTGTCTGTCATTTGGATCTATTGTTCAGCTGACACAAATTACTCGCGTAGGCTCTCTTAAAGCATTAAGGTTAGAAGGCAGTTAGATACGAGATAGAAGGCTCGTGTTATTGTTGCTAAAGATGTAAATATCTCATTATTCTTAGCTTATCGATGATAAAAATAACATACATTTTAAAGGATTTTTTCAAGTCCAAAATGCAGCATGACTTCCCTGGTGTATAATTTATTTCATTTATTATTTACGATGTTCGAGAAGAGATGTCAGATTATTTTTCTTTTCTCGATGTCAGTAAGCAGTAAGATAATAACTGAGATGACAACTAAAAGAGATGAATCGAAGAAATAGACATGATGCGCTGACTCCAAATGATATGGATAGGAGAATGATTATGACAGAAATAGGATGAAGCAAAGAAAAAGAGAGAAAGAGAGATGTTTGTTTAGTGGAATGAACAAACCTAATATAATATGTTTTATCCTACGTTTAGACTAAGTGGAAAAATTGAAAAATTTTGTTCAAGTTTGACATGGTGATTTTTCCTCTTTGAAATCGGAGTGCATTGATAATTATATTTTTTAAATATACACGAAAGGGGTCGGATTCTAAACGCAGGGAGAACATTGTTGGACTTTTATTATACCGCTAGAATAGGTAGGTATTCAGAAAAGCAAACTTTGTTACAGTCTGATTTTTAAATGTATGTTTTCTAATTAAGGGGAATTTATATTTTGTGGAATGGTAATTCAATGGAATTATATGAACTTAGACGGCTCTATTGGTGATATTGATGAAATTACTCCTGCATTTAGAAACATTTAACTCACATACACGAACAGCCAGAACAACTACCTCTAGGCCATATAAATAATTGTTCCGTGCGGGAATAAAATTTATTATTTATGTACACACAATAAAAACCATAAGGATATGACAAAATTAAAATCTGCTTACAAAGGTGTGGCTTATTTCTTAATAAATTTCTTCCAGCAGACCTGCGAAAGGACTAGTAAAACTGAAATGTGGAATGTGTGTAAGAACAAAGAGAAAAAAATAAGAATGTGCTAAGTCTAAAAGTAAATAATATTAAATGTATCTAAACATAAATCCAAAAATAATTAAGTTCATAAGTTATAACACTGTTTCTTTTTTTTTTTTAGGAAGTCTTTTTTGGTTCACCAATAATGTTCTTCTCTTGTCTTGTAACACCTGTCTACCAACTCCAATATAACATCATCCTAACGCTATTATCGCGTGATCCGGCAAGGTTGTGTGGTCGACAGAAATGGTGAGACATTTAGCACACGAAGATCTTTTGTTTACATTAATAAAAATTGACTTAAGATTTATGACCGCATGTGAGAATTTACATTTTGTATAAATTTTATTCCAGGAGAGAATTTAAATTTAAGGTTTTAGTTTTCTGTAAAATGTTTTTCCAATTTAATGGGTTTTGGACCTTAAATAACAGGATTTAGTTTTAATTGCCCGTGTGGTACCGGGCTTAGAATAGTACCATCCCGTATCCTCCCGTGGGTGTCGTAAGAGGTGACTAAGGGAACTCTCACCAGGGAATAGCACCGCTTCTCCTGTGGAATATCTCTCCAACCCGCCTGCCAATCGTGGGGGTTATGGCAAACCGCCCCCAAAGCAACGAAAGCCTTGGGGGAGGCCTTTGTCCAGCAGTGGACCTCTATAGGCTGAAAAAGAAGATTGGGAGACTGGAAATTAATAAAGCCTTATCTAGGCAAGGCTAGATTTGTATGATTAATTATTAACTTATTATCATGCAAAACTACAAAATTCTCAGAGCGAAAGATCCGTATGTTTGCAGTTATGGAAAACAAGTTGCGTTTGCAGCGCTATTTATTATCCACAAATATGAATTAATGGAAAAATAACTTAAATGCCTACACAAAAATGTTTAGTTTACACTATAACTTAAAAAAAATTAAAAACTTTTTCACTATAGTTAATCTGAAGACAACTCAATGTCATTAAAATAAAATTGATATTCGTAACCCTATTTCACGTTAAAACGTGAAATAGGGTGATAAATGAAGATGCGCACTGCCTACTTTTACTATACATTTGATATTCTTTATATTGATTCCAAAATAGAACGATTTATAAGATCAAGCGAGTTATTAAGTTCATAACTCGCTTGATCTTATAGATAGCAAGGACAATCTTTGAGTAGAATTTCAATGACATTGCCATAAGGAAGCATAACATTAGAAAGACGTCATATTTTAGTTAGGCCATAATTTATGGACAACCATGACTTTGATTAAACATTGCAGCAGAAAGGAATATCTTTTGGTAAACTGTACGAACTTTGATTTATTTTGTCTGCCACTAGTAACTCACCCCTACATCAAACGGTTTTATCAGTTTGAAAGGTATTAAAAATTCTTTATTACGCATTTCTTTTCAATTAATTCTAAGGGATTAAGAGCTAATTCTAAGCTCATTTCACCCAACTTTTAACAGTGAGATTATAGTTCTACAGAATTGATCGGCCTGATTCACTCCTCTGAGTTCAATAGAAAGAAAAAAGAAAGAAGGAAAGATGAAAAGAAGGAAAGAAAGAAAGAAGGAAGGAAAGAAAGAAAGAGAGATAGAAAGAAAATACATTTATTCAGCATAGACTTAAAGACACATAATACATCTAAAATAAACATACATCAGGTAGCAACAATAAAAATTAAATAGAAAGTAAAATCCCCGATGTAAAAAAGAGTAGCAAAGTGTGCCTCGCGGCCTCACCAAAATCAAGATAAACATTAGGATTACCATAATCCATCTGTAATATTCACACGGCTGGGACACAAGAGTCCTCTTTTCGAGATCAGGTGGTCCCCAATCTACTACACCGGCCCTGTGCTAGTTGACGGATCCTAAATTGGGTTTGCCGAATAGATCTCATGAACATGTCTTCTGCCCTACCATCAATAGGCTTAATGTCTTCGTCTTTATTGACAGTTGTCCCAGCAATATTATTTACTTATTATCAAAATTTATAATTTTCAAATACATCACTTATCATGATTATGATGATACTCATTATCATAAACATGCTTCGTTTCTCGTTCAAGGGAATCTAGTATTTTTTTAAATATATTTTTAACACACCTTGTATTTCGTCGAAGTTAACCGTTAATACGTTAGAGTTATGTAAACTATCTGTTTGTAGATTTGTCTTGTCCTTATTATCGTCTTAAGCAATGACTAGCTGATTGTCATGGAATAATAAGAAATATATTGTGTCAGATATTGCCAATCATTTTGGGGGGAAATTATTATAACTTCAATATCGAGCTTCGAGCTTTAGGAGTCTATTTTTATTCTGCTGAAAAGAGCCATCATATGTGGCCTCTGCATACGTAATTCTCTAAGGAAACTGTTTAATGATAATGTTTTGGAGGCACGGGGACAAGGTCACTCATTCTCCATAGAAAAGGGAGGATCCTCCGACCAGACGGCGAGCATCTGGTGGGCACTTTGCCCAACGGTTCAAGTTGGGAAGTTTTATGTATGCTAATTGCACGGTAAACTCTGTTTGCGAGATTCAGGATTTGTGTGACGTCAGTATGACGCGTTGTTTGCATGAAGTGTTGAGAGTACCGATACAATGTAATATCACCAGTATATAATTGAAAACATTCCGTTCTTCTCTATAGAGATCTACATTTTGGACGGAAAAATTAGCTTCAACTTTCAGACTGACTGGCCAACAATTTAATTTTAATTATGACTATTCAAAAGTGCTCGTAATTGGTTTCATTCTTTGATTACTTTCAACATCAGTTAATCAGTTCAAAAATTAGCGTCTTTTCTCGGAAGCCTATTTAATAATATCTTCGATAGGTAAAGAAAACATTTGATATTAGTACCTTCATAGATGGACCTCCATAGCTTTCTTACTTTCAGTTCCTATCATTTAATCATATGACCCATGTTTAGTTCCAAACTTTAACAAAAAATGACAATACCGACAACACGAACACCATCATTTAACAAGTGTTATGTAAAAGTCTTTCTTACAAAAGACTGTACAAATATTGGCTGATCTAAAAGTTACGATTGCGGTTTTCATCCTAATATGGGGAGAAACTTAGATACGAAATCGTCCCTTAAACGTCGAAACACTGATTCATTGCAGTCACTTAATTTTATCAGTTTTACTTAAGTTTCAACTACGTCAATCTCTTTAAATATTGATTTACGTTATAGGAAAAGTAGAATGTGAAAACCAGAAATCCCCTTTTTTTTCTTTAATTTTAAATTAGGTCTTGACTGCAATCCCACCTGATGGTAAGCAGTGATGCAATCGTTGATGGTTTTTAAATCAATTTCAAAAACCACAGTCTCAATGAGTCAAAAATAACACTATTTGAAAAAAAAATTGAAACTAAATATTGAACGTTTTCGTATAACGGTGCTTGGACTCTGTTACTGAGTATTGAAACTTAGACATCGCGTTTGTTTCGAAGAACCAAGCACTTTTTATTTGCTAAGGATTCATGCTTAGTAGGATCCTATGAAAAAGAACGTTCAGGAAACGACAGATCTTTTAAATCAATTAACCATATGTTTTCCGATTGTTATTCCTGATTCTTTTTATAGAAGAATACTAGCGGCCGCCAGCTACTTCGTTCGCGTGGAGTTAGTTATGCTCCGCTCCTATTGGTCGCAGCATGATGTTATATAGCCTAAAGTGTTCCTGGATTAATGGGCTATCACACGCAAAAAGAATTTTCAAATCGGACTAGTAGTTCCTGAGATTAGCGCGTTCAAACTAACAAACCAACAAACAAACTCTTCAACTTTATTTTAAACTCGATTTTTACTTATGGATATTGCAATATTCATCCCAGTATCAGGTTGTATCTTGATCAAAATTTCTATTGGCTTAGTGATATAAGAACAAACAGTCACTGAATAATTATTCTCAGGGTACTAATAACTAACTGATCTAACTTAGAAAGATGTGTCTTCTCATTAATTATTTTAAGAATCGACACGTCATAATCACTAAATACATTAGAAAAATTAATATGGCAAGTAGACTATTGATTTGATAGAAAAACTGATTACAGTGTGACTAAGTTTTTGATAGAGAAAAGCATTGCCTGAATTGCTCTATACTGATGATTCTAGGCTACTTACTAATAATAACATAACTGCTGCATGCCGAATGGCTAAATATGGATGAGCTTTATACAATATGTAAAGAAAACCCCGTCCGACCGATACCTAATGATAATAAAAGTTAGGTAAAGACATGACCAAATAAAATATGAAATTTTACATAATCATCATCGTAACAATACTAATGAATTTTGAAATAATCCTTTTTCCGCGAATTAATTCCAACTTCCCCAAAATTTGGTAGTTTTTTAATAAGTGACAACGCCATTTTTGTCGGTATTATTATGAGCTAACACCAAATTGTTATACACTACCATTTATTAGCAACACATGTATATTTAATAATAAACGGTTCTTTATAAGCTACGGTTATGTGCCGATGATTTGAAAACCACTCGGCCCCAAGGTCTTGAGTTAACTGCTAACCTTCCGAGAGGCATTTGTGATTAGAGACGCTAATCCACGTTTCTAAACAAGACTTCGTATTTGTGTAGTGTTTTGTTACATAGTCTTAGTCTTTTTGTAGGATTTTTTATACATTTTGTCAAACTTTCGTATTCTTTTATTGGGCGTACTTGTTTGATCGATAATGTACGGAAAGAAGCAGCATGGGTAGGCCCCCGACAAGGTGAATAGACGACCTAATAACGGTCGCAGGAAACCGCTGGATGCGGGAGGCGCAGGACCAGTCATCATGGAGATCTTTGGGGCTGGGGCTGTTTGATAACGGATAACGAACTATTTACACTAGGTATTAAAATAAAAAGGAACTAAGGCTTTATATTACCAAAGTCAGTTACAATTTTTTTTTATTTATATTTTTCTTACCAAGGCGAGAATGCCTTAGGCATTCTCTACCATTCAACCATGGTATGTAGTAGGCATATTATTGACTAACCCTAGTTCTATGTTAGTTAAGAAGTTTGGTGGAATGCGCCGTAGCCAACTTATTACTACTACAAAAAATTCGTGGAAGTACTCGTCCGCATAACTGTTATCCGGAAACGTACCCAAAAGACTGGCAGCACTACCATCATCATCATATCATTAACAACCTTTTTATCGTCCCACTACTGGGCACAGGTCTCCCCTCATACAGAGAAGGATTGAGCGTAATCACCACGCTTGCTCAATGCTGGTATGTTGAATGGCAATGCTAATTTTGCCAAAGAACGAGTCAATCATCACTTGAATTTGGTAGACATTGTGATGGAGTTTTTTTGTGGATTGATAATCATTAAATGACCTCTCTCGCCCTAGACGAAGCGGAAGGACGTGTCAAACTTTTACTGACTACCACCTACCCGTGTTCCTTTATTTCCTTGTGCGCCAGGGCCACGGTAACAAGTTCAAATCCGGAAAACTAGCAATGTTACTTTTTTTATAAAACGTTGCCCCACACTAGGAATTTCTCCTGTATCGTGGGTGGGACAAACATATAAACTCACATACACAAACAGCCAGACCCGGAACAACTACCGTGCAATCAAAGTTACTTTTTCTATTTTGAATCATCATCATCAACCTTTTTTTTTTATTTATCGTTCCACTGCTGAGCACAGGTCTCTTCTCATACAGAGAAGGATTAAGCGTAATCACCACGCTTGCTCACTGCGGGTTGGCGATTTCAGACTTAAAGTCCAGGTTTCCTCTAGATGTTTTCCTTCACCTTCAGTCATTGGTGTCCAAGATATACTTAGAAAGTACATATAACTTTAGAAAAGTTACATTGGTACTTGCCTGACCTGGAATCGAACCCGCGCACTCATTCTTGAGAGGCTGGTGTTTTAACCACTAGGCCACCACGACTATTTATTTTGAATAGTTATCGCTTAAACTACTATTGTTCGGTTATATTGTTGCTGTTCTATATTACAGACGCCAACATGTGTAGCTACCCGAAACTGTCAAAATTTTCCATTTAACCTTGAACCCTAATCCTTTAGTGATAAAGTTGTAAATTTAATAAAGAAATAAGTATGGCAGATTGTAGTATTTTGACGCTTTGGCGTCTATCTGTAATATTTTACCTAACTAAAAAAGCGTATGCAACTTATGGCGTGTTCTGTAAAAAGTGACAGAATGAGCGGTCTTAAGCCGTGTATTGGAAAGCGTAGCCTAGGACCGCTCATTTTGTCACTTTTTACAGCTAGATGGACCGGCGATCTGAAGATGGTGCCTAGGACAGACTGAATGCAGAAGACGCAGGACAGAGTGTTATGCTGCTGCCTGAGAGAGGCATATGTACAGCAGAGGTCTGCGATAACCTTGAGATCCTTCTGGAGTTGGTTAAAGAGTCATTATTACAATTGTCACTTCTTTCATTTAAACTCTCGCGTGACAGTTGGTTATTGCATGATGTCTGGTGACGTGGTCCGTGCGGAGGACGGGTCTGAGCAGTTATGTAGCGATGTGTGCCGGGTACGATGATGTGGTTGTGTCGGGAGTTTGGTAGTGGAGGATCTTCAAATCAATCTCCCTCTGGCGCAGCGTTGGTCGTGTTGTTGGGTTTAACATTGCATCAACCCGCTCAGCTGCCGTCTTCCAGGAAGGAAGATTCACTAAGTTTTTTAAGTGAATAGGCTTAATAAACTAGCGCGCTTTACCATCATTGATTGCATCACTGCTTACCATCAGGCGGAACTGCAGTCAACCACCAGTTTATAATTATTAAAAAAATAAATTGGAATAAATGAAAGCGATTATCTAATTACGTAAAAAAACTCGGCGTGAAGTAAAGGCGTCAGTCGTATTATAGTCTTATTTTTCAATCGATTATGACTTAGGAAAGCTTTGTTAGTGACAATTTGCATTATTTATCACGCGAGTAATTTTAATCAATAAAACGTCTATGACCTGTTTCAGAACTAACTGATGAAAATGTAAACAAATGTCAATGACTTGTATTGTCACTTACAATTTGAGTCCTTTGATTTAATGACCACCAAGATTAAAACACAATTTGAATAAACCTATATCGAATAGGTCACTATCTAAAATTTTAAATCCGGACCATTATCACTTTCACCATTACCTTGCACCGAAAGACGCAGGGTGGGTAGGTCCCTGACAAGGCGGACCGACCGCTGGATGCGGGAGACGTAGGACCGGTCGACGTGGAGATCCTTGGGGGAGGCCTATGTCTAGCAGTGGACGTCTCTAGGCTGAAATGATAATGAGGAAACAACCTGATTGCGAACTGTGTTCGGATGCTCTCTCGTTTTCAGGAGCTTAAACCGGCTGTCAACGTTTCGACACAACGACTATCGGTCTTACTAATTACTTTTTTAGTGATATCGTAAGACAATTATTAATGGAGGGATTGTTTCGTGAGACACTTTTGGAACAGATTGTAGTCTTAATCAATCAACTCCATTGTTGATTTGTAGCTGTCGTTGTCTGTTACTAAGACAATTATTATAATAATTTGCAACTAAGTATATTATGTTTGTAACAATAATGAGAGCTATTGATGCTAAAGATGATGTATTTAAATTGGAGGTAGCGTAACGGTCTTCGCCATCACGACACTTGTAAGTAAGACATGGAGATCAGATCGGATTGACAAGTTCGTAATGGATCAGACAGAAATTGAAACGTATTAACAAACATACAGGGGATCAGCCAATTGATGCTGTAAAAATCTCACCGTGCAAAGTGAGTTTAGAGTGGGTTGGCAACAGTGTCAATCCCTAGCGTTAGTTGGAAAACATGATGTCTGGTGAAGCCGTACGGAGGACGGCTCTAAGCAACTGTTAGAGCACACATTGCAACACAACTGTGTTACAATGTGTGGCGGGTACGATGCGCCAAATGTTGTTGTATCGAGAATTTGGTCGTGGAGAGTCTCCAGATCAATCTTCCTCCGGCGCGGCGAAGATTGATCTGGGAAGATGACAGTTGAGCGAGGTGATGCAATGTCAAACCTAACAACACCTTGTTAGGTTTGACATTGCATCACCTCGCTCAACGCAATGTCAAACCTAACAACACTTTGTTAGGTTTGACATTGCATCACCTCGCTCAACTGCCGTCTTTCTTCCTATTCACTCAGTTTTTTTTTTTTTGTAGTGGCTAGGTTCTTAATAAACTAGCGCGCTTTACCATCAACGATTGCATCACTGCTTAACATCACGCGGGATTGCCGTCAAGCACAAGTTTATAAAAAAAAATTAGATTACCCAGTAATTTGGTTGTGGAACTCAGATCGGCAGTCTCTCCATGAAAAATACTGGTATTCAGCTGAACTTGGTGGGATTGGAAGCTGACCGACAATTGTTTGGGGAAAAATGCGAAGCATATGACAACTGCCATAAGTTTAGCCAAGTATTAATTTTGATTCCAATTTTTTTACCATAAATAAATATGTATGTATGAGAACAGCGGTGGCCTAGTGGTATCGGCCGCGATTTACAATTTTTTATTTTTATTTTTTTATTCTATATTTATTTAGAGACTTTTACCTTACTAAGGTATGCCAGCCTCATTATGTTAATTAGTTAGATTAGGGTATGCCCTAATCTTATTAATTTTAACATTAACAGAATATAATAAATGATTATAAATGACAATGATGATGTCCATGGAGTTTCTTGCACGTTCTTCTCCATAGAGATCTACGCTTTGGAACATGCAATTTAGCTTCACTTTTCTTGGACTGACCGACATTGACTATTCAAAAGCACCAACTGATAGTTAATTTGAAATAAACAATTTTGATTAATCTATCCCATGGGCGCACCCAGGGGGGTGGGGGTGCCTGAAGGGCTAAGCTGCCCCCAATGGAAACTTGCAGAACAGGTATGAACTCGCCTAATTACTAATCAAAGTATAATTGGGGACCTAAACAGGATCTTTTACGTCTATCTGCCCTAAATACTACACTACAAATACCTAATGTTTCATGTAGATCTGCTTATGTAGTTTGTAAGACGAAATAGGGGATGATCCAACCCTAAAAATCTGACTTGCTCCCCCTAGCACTGACCCCCTCCCCCGCTCCCCCCTAGAAGCTGAATACGCCCATGTCTGATTATATATGTAAATATGCAAATGAACTGGACAAGCAGGCTCCTCTCCCCTGTACATTGCACAGTCGTCATTATATGTTACACAAATAAATACCCATTGTTATGCACACAATTACCTACCCTAATTGCCCTTTTCTCGTGTTATAAGTTGAACGGAAGCGAAAGAAGTAATTGTGTACGCATTTGCATGTCATTAATTCCACTCATTGTTACTATGATAGAACTCAAGGTTGATTTCTATCACAAGGTCGGGTGTTACAATAATTATAGCTTTACGTGTTTAGAGATGATTACTTGCATCCCTACTAAGTCTCCAGCCTCCGCGGCGTAGCGGTAACGAACGCGGCTGCTGCGCAAGGAGGCGCAGGTTCGATCCCCGCGCAGAGCATGTATTTGTATGCATGAATATGAATATTTGCACTGGTCTGGTCGTGCCTCGGAAAGCACGTTAAGTCGTTGGTCCCGGTTGCCATACTAACATCTAATGGCAATTGTTACAGGTTGTTGGAGCCTTCAAAAGTCCAACAATTGGTCTAACTGCAATGCTTCGATATCGTGGTAGCCTAGTAGTTAAAACACCAGCCTCTCAAGTATGAGTGCACGGGTTCGATTCCAGGTCAGGCAAGTACCAATGTAACTTTTCTAAATTTATATGTACTTTCTAAGTATATCTTGGAAACCAGTGACTGAAGGTGAAGGAAAACATCTTGAGGAAACCTGGACTTTATAAGTCTGAACTCGCCAACCCGCATTGAGCAAGCGTGGTGATTACGCTCAGTCCTTCTCTGTATGAGAGGAGACCTGTGCCCAGCAGTGGGACGATAAAAGGTTGATGATGATGATATCACCTTCGGGCTGTGGAGGTCAGACGGCAGTCGCTTCACGGAAAATATCAAAGTTTAGCCAAAATCAGCAGTTAGACTGGTAGAGCGGACCCCAGACTCCAAAACTGAAAAAGCTTCGGATGCGACTGGGATTAATGCTGAGATGATGAGATGATGATCACTTGCACCCCTACTAAATCTATTGTTCTTTACAATTTTTTTATTCTGGAGATGTAATGAAAAATGTCCTTACGCGCCGATGTTGACTGGGGTGAGGTAGGTCGGGGACTGATGGAAACTAGAACACTGTACACGCTTTTGAGAGCTACTTTTACTTGTTGGTTCGGCGTAGGCGGGTCACGAAATTTGTTACAATGCCAGCCAGTTACTTTTTTGAAGTGAAACTTCTTAGATGCTGACTCAATTATTGGAGGAGAAATTGAGAGTGAAATTTTAAATACACGTCATGTTTAGGAACATTTTGTTACATGAAAGAGATGGTAAATATATATCTCTCTGTTTCTTAATCTAAATCACTATTTCCTTTTGGATGCTCGCCAAAATAAGTTTTACACCATAATACAATTAGCAAAATGTTGATTTCAAATGAAATTCACTCACACCAACATGCCTAAAAAACAACGCTTTCAATTGCAAATTAAATATAGGTACACTCATCAGAATAATAATTGCACATGTTGAATTTTTATGATGGGTGAAAGTTTTGTTTATTGAAATAGTAATATATTAAAAACTAGGTGAAATAGGTTACATCGAAATATATAAAACCCTGGCGCATAATAACAAAAATAATCGATCATACTGTAATATAATAGAAACCTAAAAAAACTACTACAAGTTGAAAATCAATGAAAAAATAGCCACAAATAAAACAATAAAAAAGTATATACGTACGTGAAACCGTATAAAAAGAAATAGAAAACTAGGGGGAATGTCATTTTTGCAACGGATGCTGAAAAAAGTTTAGGAAATAAAGAAAATTATGCCAACAAGGTTAATAATAATTACCACAATACTTATAATTATCATTACCATTAATAAATATTAGTAAAAGTAAATTGCAAAATAAATACTGTAGAAATAATTGTTGAAATGGAGACATTTATCAAAGATTCAAAACGTTTACGTTTTTACAACAATAAAAACCAGTTTGTAATAGGTTCGAGCGCTGCGCTGTTATTATTCAATGCTCAATACACAATAAATATATTAACACATAAGATATTTTATATTAATGTTAAAAGATAAATTAATATTGCTATTTAAATAGCCATTAGTCGTATTGACAGTTGAGCATAATTTACAATGTAATTAGCTTTAAGACTTTCGCAATAGAGAATTTAATTTTGATGCATACGAGTATACTCAGTTCTTAGATTGAGCAGACGCACGAGTTTACAGGTTTTTGAAGCTTGTTTTTAAGTTTTCGTCCAGTTGGATTTTCTGGTGAGAATATTTTATTTTTTTATTTTACATGTGGCTTATCTCAGCGATAACCAGATGCGTCTGTGCCCGTTGATGTCAGTAGATTCGTCCATGTAAAGAAAACCCTGTCCGATCGTCGATAACTGATTCTACTAATGCCACAAAGCCTAAACTTTAAAAAAAATCCGCCTAAAAAATAAATATTATTTCGCAGAGGTAGTAGAAGAGGTAACTTATAACATGTGCGGTAGGCCATACAGGCGCGGGCGAAGAGGGGCTAGGCACGCGGCACGCGGCCGCATCGCTATTCGCTCAGAATTATACCGTCAAAAATAATGTTGTCACTTTTTAAAAACTACTAAATTTTGGGGAAGTTGGAATTAATTCGCGGGAAAAAAAGATTATTTCACAATTCACTAGTATTGTTACTATGATGATTATGTAAAATTTTATATTTTATTTGGTCATGTGTTCACATAACCTTTATTTTTAAGGGTTTTCTTAACATATTGTATATGACATGGTAACGATATCATTTTACTAAAAGTTGCTCATTTGATTTCCGTAGTAGTGGGAAAAACGCTGTGACGTTATTTTGTAATGGCGGCACGTGCTTCGAGGCGTTTTGGAAATTGGGGATTGTCGAACGGTCACTTCGGATTGAAACGCTGACCAAGGCACATGTCCGGGGTGAAACTGCCGGTTTGCCTCTTTAAATTATTATTGTCTAGATTGGAGGATATATTTACACTTCGTGCTTTAACCCAAAATTTCACTTAGAAATGGAGCCCTTACCACGCCAAGGTGGTGACGACTATATTACCTATGTCTTAAACAACAATGGAAGTATGTCCAGACACGTCTGCTTAATCCTTCGAGGAAACAAAGGGTTATGTTATATTCAATCAACAAAACTATCCTACATATTAATACTGTTTTAAAACCATCAGTGTGCCAACTTTCATCTAAATCCGATCAGTAGTTTATGCGTAAAAGAGTAACAAACATACAACCAAACTTTTATGTTAGTAGACATTTAAAACAGTGACCACCCACGGTTTGCAAAAATGATGGACTGAATTGAACTGACATATGATTGCACTTTAAATTGCCATTTTAGAAGATTGTAGAACCTCAAATAACATATGGGCAAGAAGTACATACGTAATGCATCGACGAATTAACGGGAGGTCATACATGCCATTCATCATTCTCTAACGCAGCACGACCATTTTATTTAGACCTTTGTAGGTACAGTCGTCAAAGGAAATAAGCAATCAGGGTCGTTAGATATATTTGAAGCTTAGTATGAAACTGTTGGATGCTTTATTTAATTATTATAAAATAATAAATTATCATATTATATTATATTTTACAAACTAAATTTAATTTAAATTTAAGTTCTTTTTCATTATAAAAACGACAGTTTTACTTCTCCTTTCGCAGGTCTGCTGGAAGAAATTTCTTAAGAACTCTGTACTCAGGTCTTAGTTTTGTCTTATCCTTATGTATTTTATTGTGTGTACATAAATGATAAAATAAAATAAATAATACAGAAGATAAAATATTAGTTAAGTTCTGGCAAATTAGCTCCTGCTCCGCACGTTCCGCTCTTAACGTAAATTTACGTATTTTTGGTATGCTTATAATCGCGTCTAAACTGTCTATGGAGGAGGGTTTTGGCGGGAATGTCAAGATGAGTGTCACGCTCATTTTTCATTGGACTTTTAAAATTATTTATAGTGTCGTTTACTAAATAAAAACGCGTGATTTATGTAGTAAAAAGTGCATTCAGTAATTCAAAAAGAACAGTGAAATATTGTAGCATAGTGGCCTCATCATGTCTTTACGCTAAACCGCTCCTTATCGTCCAAACGCATAAAACGAAAGGAGTTAGTTTAGGTTAAGTTATGTTAGGATAAGTTAGGATAAATTAGGATAAGTTAGGATAGACATTTAATTCCGTGTGCAGTGCTGGCCTGCCATCGGACGCGTCCCCAGGTGGCGGATAGGGGAACGGCCCCCAGATATGGGGGTTACCGGTTTACCGGCGCGGACCAAAGCCAGACGCGGGACTGCTTCGGCGGTCATGCGTGCGACGGGTCGGCCACCACTCCAGGTGGCTGACATGACCCGAACTCCGGGTCGCCGTCGGACAACCCGGACTCCTCATGGAGAGGAGCTGGGGGCCCTGCTCGCGTGCGTGCATGCGAGTGGGGCCAAGAGGAAGGACACCTCTCTAAAAAACCCTTAGCTGCTGCGTCTTCTTGTTTAAGAAGACGTACCCAGCCTAGGGGCGACGGGTCCCGGTCCGGGACACGGTCTGACACAGACCACCGTTCGGCCCAAACGTTGCGCTGGAGCGGGCGCTCCAGTGCAACGAATATCCGTTTACGGATGGTGACGGGTACCGCTACGCCTAGTTGGATAGCGGCACGGAGGCATGTCTAATACCGACGTCATCTGGGGGCTTGGCTTAACCGCCCGGCCCCCTACAAGCCTAATCCCAAGGTGGGAGCGTGCCGAGGGGATGAGTGGCCGGTGGGAGACCGGTCGCTAACGCTCACCTGCTGGGTACCTGCCGACCCCCAGCAGTAATCAGGCTTATCCGGAGTACGACGCTCTGCCCGGATGGACGTTTTTGCGCTAAGACTCGTGGGAACAGTATGAAGAAATGTAAAACAAAAAATAAAACTATTCTGAAGAAGAACGGAGGAGTAAGGAGAGAGGAGGGAGCAGTCTCCGACCCGGAGAAAGCTCCCGAGTCCGTTGTGTCGGACGCCGACAGTACCGGCTCGTTGGAGTCTGCCCGGTCGCAACCGGACGTGACACCATACCGGAAAAGGACTAACTCGCAGCCGGTGGAAGTGTTGGAGACACTGGCTGGTACGAGGGATGAGACGGCGCTGTACATCAGCCGATCTAGCACCCCGACCGCCAAGCGTGGTAGGGGACGACCGCCTACGACAGGCCAATATGTCGGCCTGTCCAAGGCCCGGAAGGAATTGGAGGCCGCCCAAAAGGCGGCCGAAAAAGAGGAGCGCTGCGCGGTGGAAGAGCGTAGAGTGGCCGAGCTGGCCCGGAAGGTGGACACCAGACGGGTCGTTCGGCTTTCTGAAACTTCTTCCGCCGCGTCGTCGGTCGAAGACCTTCAGGCCACGGAGCTGGGCGAAAGGCTCCGGAACGCCGTGGACACGGTGAAGGAGGTGTCCAGGGTGTCCAGAGGCCTGAAGGGGACTTGCCAGAAGGCCCTAAAGGTGGCAGCAGCCACCATGCTGGAGGTCGCCGAGGAGCTACTACAGCGCTCCTCTAATGACGAGACACGGCGTCTCACGGCGGCCAACGCCCGCCTAGCTGCCCAGGTTGCGGAGCTCCATAAGGAACAGGAGGAGCTCCGTGCGGAGCTTCGCAACCTGAACAAGGAAAGGAGGAGAGAGGACACCTCTGGGCCGGCGGAGTCGCAGCCCGTTGCCCGGCCTTCAGCGGAGGAGTCAGAGCTTGTCCGGCTCTTCAAGACCGAGATGGCGGCGCTGTCTGCCCGCTTCTCGGTCATCGAGGGCAAAGTGCTGCGGCCTCCGCTGGCCCACGACAAGACACCGCCGGCGCAGACGTATGCGGCGAAAGCTGCTGCGCCGAGCCCGCCCAAACCGGCAAAGACTAAGCCCGTTGCCGCTGCTCCGGCTGCTCTAGCAGCCCCAGCTGCTCCGGCGGCCCCAGCGACGACTGCGGGTGCACCAACGGCCACCTCGCAAGAGTGGGTCACCGTTGGTGACAAAAAGAAGAAAAAAAAGAAGAAGAAGACAAAAGCGGCGAAGGAGAAACAGAAGCTCCGCGCTCCGAAGTCCACGGCGGTGGCTATTAAGCTACCGCCGGAGGCCATAGAAAGGGGCGTGTCGTACGCATCGGTCCTGGCGAAAGCCAAGGCCGACATTAATCTGAAGGACCTGGGCATAACGGGCATCGTGTGGAAGGAGGCGGCAACCGGTGCCCGTTTGCTCGAGGTACCCGGTGCCACAAGCAGCGACAAGGCGGACGCGCTTGCAGAGAGGCTGAAGGCCTCTCTTAAGGAGCAATTCCCGGAGGCGAAAGTCACCAGGCCCATAAAAACGCTGAACTTGCGTGTCTCGGGCCTGGATGACACGGTCACGACGAAGGAGCTCGGGGCCGCCGTCGCGGAGGCGGGCGGGTGCCCCCTGGAGCAGGTCCGGCCCGGCGAGATCGGGCCCGGCCTCAGGGGACTCTGGTCCGCAGTAGTGACCTGCCCTGTTGCGGCGGCCCGCCGCATAGAAGCGAGCGGTCGCAACCTGCTTGTTGGGTGGGTGTTGGCGCGGGTTAAGATCCTCTCGCTCCGACCGCAGAGGTGTTTCCGGTGTCTGGAGGTGGGACACCTGGGGGTGCATTGCTCGTCGACCATTCAAGTCGGCGGGCTCTGCTTCCGGTGCGGCCGGCCTGGTCACAGGGCTGCCGCATGTGACGCCCCGCCGAATTGTCCTAAGTGTGCGGCGGCGGACAGGCCGGCCGATCACCGGATCGGCAGCAAAACCTGCGCCGACACCCACACCAAGCAGAAAGAGAAGGGGACCAAGGGGATTGGGCCTGCTGCTCAGGGCGCTGCGGCGTCTATAGCGCAGCGGACCCCAACCTCTAAGGCAGCCGACTCGCTGCCGGAGGGGGAGCGGACCATGGACACTCAATAATGTCTGTGTCCGCTTCCGTTCGGTTCCTTCAGGGCAACATCAACCACTGCGCCCGTGCTCAGGATCTTCTACTCCAAAGCATGGCGCAGTGGTCGATCGACGTTGCGGTGGTCGCCGAGCCGTGGTTCGTACCCCCCAGGGATGACTGGGTGAGCGACGCCCACGACTCGGTGGCCATGATCTTGAGAAGATCGGCCGGGACTCCGTCCTTTGAAGCCGTCGCCAAAGGACGGAACTTCGTCTCGGTACTGCTCGGAGAGATAGTGATTGTCGGGGTCTACTTCTCTCCGAGCAGGTCGCTCGCCGAATTTGAGGCATGGTTGGAGGAATTGGGCACTGTCGTCAGACGCAACCACCCTCGCCCCGTGGTCGTACTCGGGGACTTCAACGCCAAGTCAGGCGCCTGGGGTTCCCCGACTACCGATGCTCGCGGCGAGGAGTTGGAAGAGTGGGCGGTCGAGTACGGTCTCGCCGTCCTTAACCAGGGCTCGGTGAACACGTGCGTGCGCCAGCGGGGCGGTTCCATAGTGGACATTACGTTCGCTAGCCCTGCCCTCGCACGCCGTGTCCAAGGCTGGCGTGTTATGGAGGGGGTGGAGACGTTGTCGGATCATAGATATATTCGCTTTGACGTCTCCGCCCTGCCTACTGCGCCTGCGCCTGCGCCGGCCCTGCCGACCCCTGGTTCGATCGGTCCGCGTTGGGCGTTAAAGCAGTTGGATCGGGAGCTGCTCCTCGAAGCCGCGATCGTCCAGGCCTGGGTGACTACACCGGACAGGCCTGTCAACATCGACGAGGAGGCCGAGCAGCTCCGGCTGGCCATGACCAGCGTCTGCGATGCGGCGATGCCTAGACGGCGTCAACAGCCATCTAGGCGCCGGGTGCACTGGTGGTCGGTGGACATCGAACGGCTCCGTGCCGCCTGTGTGGCCGCTAGACGCCAGTATGCCCGGCATAGGAGAAGGCGGCGCCGCCCGCCAGACGCTGAGGCCAGAGAGGCGGAACTATACGAGGCTTACCGCGAAGCGAGGAAGGCTTTGAAGGGGGCTATCGCCAAAGCGAAGGCAGAGGCCCGCGAGCGGCAGCTAGCTGCCCTGGACCGCGACCCGTGGGGGCGTCCTTATCGCGCAGTACGGGACAAGCTGCGCCCTTGGGCGCCTCCGCTCACCCAGGGTATGCGGCCCGAGCTGCTGCGAGAGGTGGTGAGTGCCCTCTTCCCAGTCAGGGCGGAGCACATCTCGCCGCCCATGGTTCCGCCTCGATCCGCTGACGCCAACGCCAACGCGGAAGACGACGACGACGACGTGCCCGACGTGACCCGGGGAGAGCTGAGAGCGGCGGTGTCCCGGCTTCAAGCCAAAAACACCGCCCCAGGGCCCGACGGCATTCCTGGCCGAGCCTGGGTCCTGGCCGCGGAGGCTCTCGGGCCTCGACTGATGGGCCTTTTCAGTGCGTGCCTAGAGCGGGGCCAGTTTCCCCGTCCATGGAAGACGGGCCAACTGGTCCTGCTGAAAAAGGCGGGGCGCCCGGCGGATTCGCCGTCTGCGTACCGGCCCATAGTGTTGCTGGACGAGGTGGGCAAGCTCTTTGAAAGAGTAGTTGCAGACCGCCTCGTCCGCCACCTAAACACGACAGGGCCGGACCTAGCGGATGGCCAGTTCGGCTTCCGCCAAGGGCGCTCCACAATTGACGCGATAATGCGCGTAAAGGCCGCGGCGGAGAGTGCCGTCTCTCGGGGCGAGGTGGTGTTGGCGGTGTCTTTGGACATCGCCAACGCGTTCAACACCCTGCCCTGGAGCTGCATTAGGGAGGCGCTCCGATTCCACGGGGTGCCGCCCTACCTCCGCCAAACAGTCGGGGCCTACCTTGCAGAGAGGCAGGTTATTTACCCGGGTCACGGTGGTGGCTGGTATCGGCGAGAGACAACGTGCGGTGTTCCACAGGGGTCGGTTCTAGGCCCACTCCTGTGGAACATCGGTTACGATTGGGTGCTGCGTGGCGCGCTCCTCCACGGCGTCGTCGTCACGTGCTACGCTGACGACACGCTCGTCACTGCGCGAGGGAGGACGTATCGCGACGCAGCCATCCTAGCGACGGCAGGGGTTGCGCAAGTGGTCCACAGGATCCGGCGTCTGGGCCTGGAGGTGGCCCTCAACAAATCCGAGGCCCTGTGCTTCCACGGGGCTCGGCGGGGTCCACCTGCGGGCTCACACATCGAGGTAGGAGGCGTTCGCATTGCCGTCGGGGCGACGATGAGATATCTCGGTCTCGTCCTCGACGGCAGGTGGAATTTCGGGCCGCACTTCCGGCAACTGGCCCCCAAACTGAGGACGGCCGCAGCCGCGCTATCGCGGCTGCTGCCGAACTTGGGGGGGCCCGACTCATCGTGCCGGAGGTTGTACCTAGGAGTCGTGCGGTCAATGGCCCTTTACGGGGCCCCAGTGTGGGCGGATCACCTGACGCCTCGCAACTTTGCGGTCATTCACGGGCCGCAGCGAGCGACGGCTGTCAGGGTGATAAGAGGATACCGCACGATCTCCTACGAGGCGGCCTGCCTCCTAGCCGGATCGGCGCCCTGGGATCTCGAGGCCAGAGCCCTCGCGTCGCTTTACAAGTGGCGCGGGGAGGCCCGAGAGCGGGGCGAAAGATCGTTTCTGCCGAGAGTTATCGAGGCGAAGCGATCTGAGCTCCGCCAAGTCCTGGTGGCGGAGTGGTGTGCGAGACTTGCGCAACCCAGTGCGGGGCACGCCGTCATAGCGGCGGTAAGACCCTGCATGGAGAAGTGGATCGACCCGAAGAGGCATGGGACGCTCACCTTCCGTGCGACGCAGGTGCTGACCGGACACGGGTGTTTCGGCAGTTACCTGTGTCGTATCGGTCGGGAGCCGACACCGGCGTGCCATCACTGCCGTGGCGGGGCAGAGGACACGGCGCTGCACACCCTCGAGGAGTGTCCCGCATGGGACGAGCAGCGCCGTGCGCTCACCGCAGCGATCGGCGGGCGCGACCTCTCGCTGCCGGCCGTGGTCAGAGCCATGGTCGACAGCGGGGAGTCATGGGACGCGGTCGTCTCCTTCTGCGAGGAGGTAATCTCCGCGAAGGAGACGGCCGAACGGGAGAGGGAAGCTCTGAGCACTCTCCCGTCCCGCCGACGGCGCGCTGGCCGGAGGAGGAGGGAAGCCGAGGTCGATCCGCTTCCTCCATAAGGAGAGGCCGACGGGCCGAGGACCGGGGGAGTCCGACGTCCGTCACTAGGGCCGGAGTAGGCGTGTAGTGGCTGTTCCTACACGCCTACCTGATGGAAGGAGAGGAGGAAGAGGGACCCGCCGAACTCGCGCGCGGCGGGTCAAGGCCTGCCGGGGACGCGGTGAATGCAAACTAGGCCCCGTACCCCCGGCAATAGGCAAGAAGAGGAACGCTCCAGTGGGTTTAGCCGGTGAGAGCCCGGCACACCCTCCGTCGACCCTCAGACGGAGGACGGTCTGGAAGAGATTCCCACTGGGTGAACAAAAAAAAAAAAAGGATAAGTTAGGATAGATATTTAATGAAGAAAAAAAATTACTGAAGACTTGGCTGTATGGTGTACTATGCCTTTGCCTTTTCCATTCGCCCGAATGGAAAGAAACGAACCAAAAAAAAGGCTATGGAGTATCTTAATTTGACAGGTTAAACTAAAATGTTATCTTCTATCCTTTTTCTAATGAAATAGAAAGAATAAGATGCACTAACATAAAATTAGTTTAGTTTGTGACCAAGAGAATCAGTACTAACACCGATTGGTTCCTTTTAAAGTGAATCTAAACCCGACCTTGGTTAATTATCTCAAGTGGTGACCATACAACCTATATTCCTCATCGTCGTGTTCGGGCATGATGTCTGGTGAAGCCGTACGGAGGACGGGTCTGGAGCAGTTGTGTTGCGATGTGTACCGGGTACGATGTGCCTAATGTTGTTGTGTCGGGAGTTTGGTCGTGGAGGGTCTCCAGATCATCCTCTGGCGCAGCATCGTTGGTCGTGTTGTTGGGTTAAACATTGCATCACCTCGCTCAACTGCCGTCTTCCTTCCTATTCACTCAGTTTTTTTGAGTGAATAGGCTTAATAAGCTAGTGCGTTTCACCATCAACGATTGCATCACTGCTTACCATCAGGCGGGATTGCAGTCAAGCACTAGTTTATAACTAATAAAAAAAAAAACTATTATGAAAAAGGTATATACAGTTACTTTTTAGTCTCTATCCGAGTTTCACGGTAGAAATTATCTATGGAATAACATTTATTTCGGAATAATAAAACGAAATATTCCAGTATCTGAAATCTTTCGGAGAATTGCCAAACTTAAGTGGCTATGGGCAGCACATAGTTTTTTTTAGAACTTTTCATTAGAAATTACTCTTGTGTTGTGGACGTACACAAACAGCCAAACCCAGAAGAACTACCTGTAAGCCATATATATTTGTACCGTACGGGAATACACTACACCAACCGTGATGTCAACAATGGTTGCAAAGCAAATGGCTATTTAGGTCGAAAGGTTCTGGGGTACCGACCGGGTACAAGATAGCGTAGCGTAGGAAGGCCTCCAACACGATGGATTGATCAATGACGAATCGATAGGTTCTGTAAAAATCTCACCGTGGACTGTTTGGCGAAGGGAGCGTAGGATGCTCTCAATATTGTCAATCCTTTGGCATTAGGTACTTGCTTGCTAGCTCACTCAACGTTCAGTTAAGCCATGTTTTCAATTTGAGATAGATAAAGAATCCCACTACTATTGAAGGCAACAGGAATCAGTTGGTTGCAAGAAATAAGTACAAAACCGGGCAAAATGGTGTTGCTTGGGGTAACTCTATGCCTTGTTTTGGATATCTTATGGCTGTAAGTAAGATTATGTTTTTTTTCATCTATAAATCATTGCCTTTTAACAGACGAAAGAAAACTGAGGAGGTTCTGAAGTCGATGAATACTTCTTTTTAATTTTTTTTATGTATTGCCATGTATAGCTTTTTACAGAGCAGTATGATTTTGTTAACTCTATCTATATTCTCTACTAGCTTTCCGCCCGCGGCTTCGCTCGCGTGGAGTTCGGTTATATCGCACTTTTAAGATTCCCTTCGGGAACATCAAATTTTTCCGGGATAAAAGATAGCCAAATTTCATCAAAATCGGTTGAGAGGTTTAAGCGGGAAAGCGTAACAGACAGACAGACAGAACAGACAGACAGACAGACGAGAGTTACTTTCGCATTTATAAGATTAGTATGGATTATATGGATGATAGAGTAATCTTTAGAAGGTATAGACAAATACACCCATCCATCCATCCCATTCATCCAGCGGTTTCCCGCGACCTTCACCAGGTCGTCGGTCCACCTTGTCGGGGGCCTACCCACGCTTCGTCTTCGGTGCGTGGTCGCCACTCGAGAACCAGTCGGCCCCATCGGGCATCGGTCCTACGGGCAATGTGTCCAGCCCACTGCCACTTTAGTGTTGCAATTCTTCGGATGGCTGTAAGTAAGATGATGTTTTTTTTCATCTGTAAATAATTGCCTTTTTACACACGAAAGAAAACGGATGAGGTTTTGAAGTCGATGAATACTTATTTATCAGTTTTTTTTTTTTATGTATAGTCATGTATAACTTTTTACAGAGCAGTATGATTTTCATAACTCTTTCTATATTCTCTATTATATGGATTATAGAGTAATCTTTAGAAAGTAATAAGACAGCCTCTTCAGTCCAAACATAATCTTTTTCAAATCATATGAAGAATAGAATATGTGGAGCGATGGTTGTATATTATTCTTAGATAATACCAAAAAAATGCAATTCATTGCCTGTGTCTGGGACTACAGAGTTCAAGCATCACTGGCTGCCATTTCCGCAGTCGGTTAAAAAGTATGATATTAATTATAAACGGCAAATCTCTTCCTGTTAGAAATAAATGATGTAACGTAATTAATTAAAGTGGAGTGTGCGTCCATATTAATTTGAGCTGAAGCCAAGGATTTTTCTATGTTATTTATACATGAAAAAAATGTAACTCTTGTAGATTTGTTGGTTCTGTCGTTTGAATGATGTCATAGTTGAGGTGTGGGTTGAATCATCATCGTCATCATTTCAGCCAAAAGACGCCCACTGCTGGATATAGGCCTTCCCCAAGGTTCTCTTCGATGACCAGTCGTGTGCCCTCCGCATCCAGCGGTTTCCCGCAACCTTCACCAGGTCGTCGGTCCACCTTGTCGGG
Source organism: Sesamia nonagrioides (assembly GCA_017933935.1). NCBI lineage: Eukaryota > Metazoa > Arthropoda > Insecta > Lepidoptera > Noctuidae > Sesamia > Sesamia nonagrioides. The sequence goes on from JADWQK010000766.1 coordinate 2,075,601, forward strand.
GGCCCACCCACGCTGCGTCTTCCGGTGCGTGGTCGCCACTCTAGAACCCGTCGGCCCCATCGGGTATTGGTCCTACGGGGAATGTACCCGGCCCACTGCCACTTAAGTGTTGCAATTCTTCGGGCTAGGTTGAATAAAAGTACATAATATATTCGAATACTAAATGCGCCGCGGTTTCACCCGCGTAAGTTTCGATTCCGTAGGAATATCGTGATCAGAAGTATCCCATGTGTTATTCCTGGTTATAAACTACCGGTGTGTCAAATGTCATCTAAATCCGTTGAGTAGTTTTTGGATTGTAACCAAGAACGTATATTCTGGTTACGATAATTGTCTTTTTTTATAATTATAAACTAGTGCTTGACTGCAATCCCACCTGATGTTAAGCAGTGATGCAATCGTTAATGGTAAAGTGCGCTAGTTTTTTGGAAGGCTATTCACTCAAAAAATCTGAGTGGATAGGAAGGAAGATGGCAGTTGAACAAAGTGATGCAATGTTAAACCCAACAACACGCCAACGATACTGCGCCAAAGGGAAATTGATCTGGAGACCATCCACGACTAAACTCCCGCCGCAACAACATTTGGCGCATCGTACCCGGCACACATCGCAACACAACTGCTAAGACACGTCCTCCGTACGGTATCACCAGACATCATACCGGAATACGCAAAACGCGTGGCGGCAAGACTTTGTCTGGTGGGTGGTAACATCTGCCGGCAGCTGATATTTTGGCTTACCATCGAGATTATTGATATCTATATTAGTTTTTATAGGTTATTATTAATATTAGTAGGATGTAACCAAGAACGTATATTCTGGTTACATTAATTGTCTTCCTGTAATAGTCAGCCATTAATTGTTCAGAGTAGTGGTAGCATAGTGGTATCGGCCGCGACTTACAGTTATAGGTCGTACTTCCGAACCTTACCAGGTACCTACTTTTCTTTGGGTACATTATTTCATCACCATTGCTCTCATAACGGTGAAGGAAATCATGGAGAGGAAACCGGCATGTCCTAGAGCCAAAAACTTCGAAGTCATGTGATTATGTGATATCTGCCAATCCGCACTGCGACAGCGTGGTAGATTACGGCCTACTCCCTCTCATCAAGAGACCGTACGGCTTCTCTTGGCGGCAAGATTTTGTCTGGTGCCTTTTGCCGGCAGCCGATGATTTTTTCTCTCTATTTTTTCCTCATGGTGGAACATCCTCAAAGATGTCCACCGCCCTGGGGTGGGCAGCGAGGTCTGTCAAACTCTAGCAGAAAGACCACCCCGGAATTCCATCTCAACCTATGCCGCGGGGGATTGCGGGCGTTCAGCCTAAGCGGACGAAGATGAATACCAGTAGGTACTGTACACGGTGCGACAGACCATCTGATCTCCACAATCCAGTTACTCGGCAGTAGGCTATAACATCGGCTGCCGGCAGAAGTTACCACACACCAGACAAAGTCTTGCCGTCAAGCGATTCTTCGTGTTCCGGCATGATGTCTAGTGAAACCGTACAGAGGACGGGTCTGAGCAGTTGTGTTGCGATGTGTGCCGGGTACGATGCGTCAAATGTTGTTGTGTCGGAAGTTTGGTCGTGAAGAGTCTCCAGATCAATCTCATTAACACTCAAACTCACTAACATTGCATCACTTCGTTTAACTGCGTCTTCCTTTCCATTCGCTCAGTTTTTGTTTTGAATGAATAGGCTCTTAACAAACTAGCGCGCTTTACCATCAATGATTGCATCACCCCTTACCACCAGTTTGCGTTCAAGCACTATGTAGTTTATAATTATAGAAAAAAAGGTAATTTGATACCCTTTGATAAGACCAGTTAAAATAAAAGAATCATTACATATTGTTAACAATCAAAGGCACATTATAATAATTAAATAACAAGGAGAATGATAAATGAGATCTCGATAAATATTTTGTTATTCCATGGTCAAGAGTAGAAAATTAACTCTATTCAGTAAATTACATTAATCGACTACATAGTTAGATACCCACAATTGAAGAAACATAATCTAATTAAAATCTCTGAACTACATGGCCAAGCTTTTATAACTTAGGAATTAAAGGCGTCGAAGACAAATGTTTAATTTTAAAAGCTAATTTAAAACATACAATACTAGCTGTTGCCCGCGACTCTGTCCGCGTGGTGATATAAAATAAGCGCCTGTTAAAATAATGGAAGCAATATGTACGTCCGCGTTTGCACACGTTTTCGCAACATTTTGTGTTACTACTCTGCTCCTATTGGTCATAGCGTATGTGTTGTCGGTCCTGCGGCATATGTGACCAGCCCATTGCCACTTCAGCTTGCTAATCCTCTCAGCTATGTGGGTGACTCTGGTCCTCTGTCGGATCATTTCTGATCCGGTCCTTCAGAAAGACGCCCAACATAGCCCGCCCCATAGCTCGCTGAGTGGCTTTAAACTTATTGACTAGTCTGACCGTTAGTGTACACGTCTCGGCCCCGTAAGTCATGACGGGTAGGACGCACTGGTTGAAGATTTTTGTCTTCAAACATTGGGGTATGGGCGACGAATATACCCGACGAAGTTTACCAAACGCTGCCCATCCCAGCTGGATCCTTCTATTTGCCTCCTTCTCGAAGTTGTTTTTCCGTAATTGCACAAACATTAAAACAAAAAAAAACACGTGACTTTATACAACTTTCCTAACTCAATTTCAGAACTTTTAATTCACCATTTCTCCAACGTAGTACATATATAAAATGATCACCTGTAAATACCGTACGAAGTCAGTACAACCAACTAGTTTTAAATAAAAAATGAAAACGGCGATCAGTTGAGGTTCAAGATCAAGGTTTCCCACGGTAGAATGCACCTGTGTCCTGTGGCGGCAGTAATGCGTGTACCAATGAATAATGCGCCAACTTTATCAACGTAGCTGTATTTTTGAATCTGTTGGGCGTTTTTCGCAAATTATTTCTTTGACTGGTTGTTCCGTTGTCAAGATGTTGGAGATGATTTTCTTATCGGGAGTGCTAATTTGTGCTAATATTATTACTCTTTTGGGATTTTTTATTATTACCGTGGAAGCCTGCGTTTAATTATAATTTGAATACAAGGAGTAATATAAGGAAAAAATATTCTATGACAGTAATTATTATATTCCCGTGTGGGAACCGGCTTAGAATACTACCAATCCATATCCTCACGTGGGTGTCGTAAGAGGCGACTAAGGGAACTCTCACAGGGAAGCGGGCAGCAGCGCTTCTCCTGTGGAATATCAAAGTACTGCGATCCTCAACCCACCCGCCAAGCGTGGGGATTATGGCAAACCCCCTTATGCAATGAAAGCTTTGGGGGAGGCCTTTGTCCACCAGTGGACCTCTATAGGCTCAGTAGAAGAAGAAGAATTATTAAATTATGGTGGGTAGCCTATTTATTACTCAGTAACAAGATTGTCAGATAGGCAGTCGCTTTACGTAAAACAATGGTATTCAACTTTGTTTGGTTAGACTGGATGCTGACCTTAACATAGTTGAGAAAAAAGCTAAGCAGATGATGAAAATGAAATGAAAGAACAGCATAGCATTCACTGAAAAACCTAGTTCAGAATAAACCGTTCATTTTTTATAATTGAATTTAATGTAGGTTCATATCGGATTTAATTGATACACAAATTAGTCTAAAAACATTGCTACAGTAAACAAAAACACACCTAAACCTTCCAACAATACAGAATACCTTAACTATAATCGAAATATATGAAAAGAACCAAAATACAAACCCATTCAAGAAGGCAAACAGAATCCGACGAAAAAAATACAAGCGTCGCATCTGGCTTCATCGTATGTCCAATAAAGGATGGGATAGCAGGCAATACTGCAGAATTAACCGCAATTATAAGAACAGTACGGAGACCTGCCTAGCCGGTATTATAACGGTACTTGCTCTGGGATGCGGCGGAAACTTGTATGGGGTGTGGTGCAAGGCAGTACTTCTTCTCGTAAATACCAGCCTATTATATTTCCACCGACATAGGACTCTTCTCATCAAGAGCTAGAGGCATCAAGGCACGAGCATTTATCATCACCTTGTTGAAGATGGGATGGCGATTTCGTTTTATCTCTCTTAAACTCTGAAGTTCAGGTTTCATCTCAATGTTTTCCTTCACCAATATCAGTAGTGTCCAAGATAAACTCTTGTAATAATTAGCTCATAAGAGCTGATGAAAGCAGTTCTTTTTTTTTCTCTATTTTTTGGCTACGCACGGTTTGTGCGTTTAGCCAATGTCACGTAATTATGAATTATTTTTCATGGCGAAAAAGACGGCCGCGTGACCCGTCTTACGAGGGAGGCTTGGGACAAAGTTATGATGTGGCCACTATACTTCACTGTTCTTTATGAACTATTTACTAAATGCACTTATTACTACATAAATCAGGCACTTTTATTTAGTAAACAACACTATAAATCACGTGACACTCAGCTTGACTTTCCCGCCAAAACCCCCTGAAAGCAGTTAGTAATTGCCATATTTTTTGCAAAAAGAAGCACAATCATCACGTGCACGTTCATCGGAGTTCGTAGAAAGAAGGACGTTCGTTTTAAGTCCCAAAAATTTACCAAAAAGGTTATAAAGGCTTCCTTTGAAGGCCAATATGTACTGAGGTGTCACATATATGTAAAAAGTACTTAAACCAGAAGGTTCTTTCAAAAAATCGTCTTCCCCAGAAGAGCCAGGGAGAATTAAGCATTGGACTTGGCACTCACAAGCGCACTGCTTGCATATTATTTAGAAGCACTACAGCATCAAAATACGATGCCGAACTTGACCTAAAAGCTTCGACTACCACCCAAACTCTCATCACATACACCACACGTAAAAGCTAGTGGAAAAACTAGATTTTGTCACGCAAGTGGCCATTAAAGCTTTTGAACGGATATGATGGCGTTACTCGACTTTAATTGGGTTTCTTAATTTCTTCTTTTGCTTGACTCTTTTCCTTGGCTGGCGGCAATTTCTGTTGTAAGCAACCCAATCGATAAAAACATATCGCGAAATTTATCAGCACGGTATTAATGACGTTTGTTCGGACGGATTAAAAAATTACAAATGTAAATTGGGACAGTTTGAATATCTTTATATGGGATAACGGTATATGGGGACGAAGTACTGTTGTTGGATTAACATATGGGCTGTGGTTATCTGGAGTCAAATATTCCTTAAAATTTATTTACTGACTCGGATAATAATTCCATTAGATATGCTCTAGAACAATGGAAGAATCAGAAATAAATTAAGAATTAATAAATTTTTAAATTGAAAGTGAGCTAAGCACAGCCTTTGCTTGGACTCTCTCTAAGGTATAGAATCTAGAATGAAGTGATCTGACAGAGAACCAAAGTTGTCGACATTATTTATCATTTTTTTTTTAACTTTGCACTAAACTAAGATTTTTTCGTGCAGAATGAGTGCGTTTACAAACATATAAACTCACATACACAAACAACCAAATCCAGAACAACTATTTGTAGGTCATACAAATGTTTGTTCCGTGCGGGAATCGAACCCGTGACACGCAGCGTAGCAGTCAAACATTTAACTACTATACCAACCGTGTTGTTGGAATATACAAATGGCTCACAATAAGCAAGCTGAAGTGCTAAAAGACTGACCACAACATTCGTAGAAGCGACCACCATTTGGGTAGTAGTATTCGGGACACCGCTATACCGCTGGTTGTGGGAGGCGTATGACCGGTCGTCGTGGAGATCCTTAGGGGTGGCCTATGTCGAGCAGTGGACGTCTTTCGGCTGAAATGATGATTCGTGATAAGAGATCAGTAAACGTAAGGTTGGATGCTTAAGGTTCAGGCTGTAGAGGCATATTCTTCACAAGATGACAGGCAGCTGGGTGAGAGTTGCCAAGAATAGAATTGAATTACGTGCAATTGGGGAGGTCTATGCCTACTGGACAGCTGTTAGCCCGATGATGATAGTGGGATCAAAGCTAGCTTACCTTAGTAAATACAGAGAGTAATTAGTAGAATATTATCTACTAACTGAAATTATTGTCGGTACATTTAATTTACGGCTCTTTAATAGGGCTATAAATATAAAGTCTTCTAGACCAAGTTGCGGCCATGACGACTTTCTACGGAGACAAGACTTGTCATTAAAATACATGAATTACTGCAATTTTATTAGTGCTCATAATTGTTATATTCCATGCTAATACCAATTTATTTTCCCCAATTCATAATCAATCGACGCTGAACTTCCATATCATTTTCATTAAATTCTTTAATATTAAAAACTGAAAAGGCTTTTGCTAAGCCTCCCAAACATACACACACATACATAGCATATATGTAATTTGATAGCGGCGAAAATCAGTACCACAATATCGAAATTTACAGTTTCTTCACATTAGTCTACAGAAACATTGCCACTATGAAGTTTCAAGAAATACAGGGTGACTTTAGTGCTTCGTTGATATTATTAAATTAATAAACTGAACACAAACGATAAAAGCAACTTCAATAAATGGCTATCGGTAAGCATCCAATAAGCTTGCATTTACTTTTTTTTTCATAAGCGGTGACTATTGCACCGCATCCTGTTGGGACCGTTATGTTGGGCACAGATGTACGAATAATTTCTACTATTATATTGTGAATAGATAATACTACTAGTAGATTAATAGCCAAGGGCTGTAAGCCATCAATTGCAGCCCGAGGTATTTATTTGATACTTACACCCGAGCTAACTACTCTGCTTGTCTGCTTGCTTGTGTGCTGTTGTCTCAAGATTAAAGTCTTTGACCAGTGTGTGTTGCCAGTGATGACTTACGGAACTGAAACGTGGTCGCTCATACGTGGGGCTGCATACGAAGGCTCAGAGTCACACAAAGAGCAATGGAAAGAGCTATGCTCGGAGTTTCTCTGCGTGATCGAATCAGAAATGGGGAGATCCGCAGAAGAACCAAAATCACCGACATAGCTCTTCGAGTCGCTAAACTTAAGTGGCAGTGGGCAGGGCACATTGCTCGTAGAACCGATGACCGATGGGGCAGTAAGGTTCTGGAGTGGCGGCCACGTACTGGAAGATGCAGCGTAGGGAGGCCCCCAACAAGGTCGACCGATGACCTGGTGAAGGTCGCGGGAAGCCGATGGATGCGGGCAGCACAGGACTGGTCAACGTGGAAAGCCTTGGGGGAGGCCTTTGTCCAGCAGTGGACATCTATAGGCTGAAAAAGAACTACTCTGCTTTACATCTTGATTGTGAGGTAAGGTGAAAACAACCGGCATTACAAGAATAAACAATATTTAAAGTAAAAGTTTTCTACTCCCGCCTTTTTCATAGTTTTTTTTTAAATGTTGTTTCAAGAAAGAAATTAAGCTTCGCCATTCGATATTTAAAATTGATGACTATTATACTCACACGAAGATAAGGCTGGATAGTGAAGCGACCTCTTTTGTCATTAAATGCATGATGTCTATTGCCAATAAGATGGTTAAATGTACCTAAGCGAACTTTTTGAAAGAGTAAAAAGTTTTTTTTTTTTTATACTTACCGCCCTATGGCTTTTCTAGCTACATTATTGTCCTAGAACGCTAATTGGTCACTTACAAGCCTCATTTGGAGGTAATAAGGACCTACTTACCGAATATGAGAGATGTAAACTATATTTATTGTGAGACCCAGAATTTGTGCCAACTATTGAAGAAGTGAAGTGACGGAAAATATCGGGATAACACCAAGAACCAAATATTCTAGACATGAAAATCCTGGAGCCAACTTGTAGTAAGTAATAGTCACTTTTTACTTCAGTACTGAACGAAAGAAGGTAATTTTTAAGAAAACATATCAATTTTTTTTTTCTTTTTTGAGAATTTTAAAGATTGCCCGGCCCAGGACGGTTCCCTGTCTTTTTATCAAAAAGAAAATAAGGACATTGCTAGACCAGGTTTAAACCACCTAAATAGTTGTGGAGGCATGAGGAACAGGGAGTAAAATTCACTCATCCTCCGTAGAAAAGCTAGGATCCTCCGACCAGACGGGTGTTATGTCTGGCGGGCACTTGCCCGATGATTGAAATTGGCAAGTTTTATGTATGCTAATTGCACGGTAAACTCTGATTGCGAGATGTAGAATTCGTGTGACGTCAGTATGACACGTTGTTCCATGTGGCGTTTGTAGGTACCGCTGCATAATTATTGAATTATGAACCGAACCATTATAGAAATGCAGTTACATTTATTATATAAATACCTACTGGGGTGGTCATTCCTCGCTGGAGAGTCTCGCCACCGCGATTTACAATGATGACGTTTTTATAAAACGCCATCTAGTATCGAACAGTGAAACTTAATTAATGATGGATGTTGAGTTTCTACATGACATATTTAAACAGATTAGACAAAATCTCAAACTACCACCTTCAAATCCACGTACATTCACCGTCTTATCATCCCTGAAAACCAGATTGCCAGGATCTCTTTTATCCGCCCTTAATTACACCACAACTTGTATCGTCCACCTGTCGATTATTTTATTTTTATTTTCCACTTCATGGGAAAAGTACGAAGACACCTGTTTGCTAGCAAAAAATATTAATATTCACACCGCATTTCAGGTTTGATGATATTTTTGTGTTAATTCGAGAGTGTTGAATTGTCAATGGATTTTTAATTTAGTACCTATGTTATTTATAGGGTATATTCTTTTTTGACAGTCAAAGCACAGTTTATACTGTGGTCAAAGTTTTATTAGCGTTGAGTGTTGGTTTTCTATACTTGCGCCATTATTTATTAGGTAGCTATGCACGTGGATTTTTTTTTTAAGAATTATAAAATAGTGCTTGATCGCAATCCCGCCTGATGATAAGCAGTGATGCTATCGTCGATTGTAAAGCGCGCTCAGTTTATTGAGTGAATGGGAAGGAGGACGGCAGTTGTTCGTACAACTGCCGTCTTCCTTCCTATTCACAGATCAATCTCCCCAACCTCCACCTCCCCCAGACGGAGATTGATCTGGAGACCCTCCACGACCAAACTCCCGACACAACAACATTTGGCGCATCGTACCCGGCACATCGCAACACAACTCGACCTCCGTGGAGCAGCGGTCAACACGCCTGCCTGCGACGTGGAGGCCCCGGGTTTCTATCCCCGGTCAGGTCATGATGGAAAACGATCTTTTCCTGATTGGCCCGGGTCTTGATGTTTATCTATATATGTATCTATTATAAATATAGTATCGTTGAGTTAGTATCCCATAACACAAGTCTCGAACTTACTTTGGGGCTAACTCAATCTGTGTGATTTGTATGTATATATATATATATATATATATATATATATATATATATATATATATGTAAATGTATGTATATATATAACTGCTCAGACTCGTCCTCCGTACGGCTTCACCAGACATCATGCCGGAACACGACGAATCGCTTGGCGGCAAGACTTTGTCTGGTGGGTAGTAACTTCTGCCGGCAGCCGATGTTATGGCCTACCATAACAACACAACAATACCCTAATCACAACTTTATCAGCTTGAAATGTCGTCCTCCGAACCATCCCGTCGCTCGCCCATGCTACCCTGTTTTTGCTTATCCTTCTTCGTTCGTTCGGTGGTATACTCGGTATGTGAAGATTGTCACCCATCAACAGACCAACCTCGGCAAGCGTAGCTTAACCTGATCAATCGACCTGTGTGGCTGTTATTATTTTAGCCACGAGCCCCTTAAATTATTATTATAACAACATTAACAAGAAAATAGGTACCTACGCTATCCTAAGCATAAAAGATTCTATATATGAGAAAAAATATCGTATAAACAGAATATTACTGACTAATTATTGTAACGCCAGAAATTTCATTTAAAGAGTTTTTTTTTTTTTTTTTGTTATTTTCGTATACAAAATTTGTAATAGTTACCTTAATTTTATTGTCCAAATAAAAATTCTCTGCCGCTTTAAATATCCGCCCTTAAAAGAGTATTAAAAATATACTAATGAAAAACAAGAATAATTGAAATTTATGGAACAAGTTTTTGTAGCCAACAAATTTATTCCTCATACAGGAAATGAACACCGTAGCAGGGAATGCAATAGCTTAGCCGCTGCGCCAACCGTGCTGCTACCATTCAATATAATTCGTGATAACCGCGGGGCGAGTCGTTGCGTTGGGGTGACTTTTCACACTATCTAACAAGCAATATTTTAAAATGCCTTATAATGCCCCTGGCTGGATTGGTAAATCAATCTTCCTAGCCTTTTTTCTAACAACTTAGATTCCAGTTTTAACGAATGCAAATATCAGCCTATTACATACCGTCTGGGCAATACATAAAATGTGAACGGAGTACAAGGGCAGATATATCTTTAAAATAAAAAAGGATTTAATCGATAAATAGAGGTGTTCGACTTAAAGTTCTGATTTCAACAGCACTTGCCTAAACCGCACCACTAACTGCACTGAAACAATTCTGCTGCAGCATTGCCGAATATCTAGTCTGTTCAATCTAGTCTGTTGGTGGTAATATAAAAAACATGTCAAGTGCGTGTCGGACTCAGGCACAAAGGGTTCCGTACCATTGATTTATGAAATTAAAGGATTTAAGTTATTTGTATGAAAGATTATGCGGTAATAAGCTGTTTACGATTTACGAGCTATTAAAAAAAACTGCTTACTAGATCTCGTTCAAAACAATTTTCGTTGGTAGTTTTTTTAGTAATGTACATCATATGATTTTTTAGATTTTTCATTTTCTTGTTTTAGAAGTTAGAGGGAGGGGACCAACATTTTTCCACTTTGGAAGCGTATGTCACGCAAACTATTCGGTTTAGAAAAAAAATATTTTAGAAACCTCGATATCATTTTTGAAGACCTATCCATATCTATGGTTATCATTTTTTTTTTCATCAAATACATGTGTGGGGTATCTACCCCACACATATGTGTTGGATGAAAAAAAAAATTGAGTTTCATTTCTAAGTATGGGGAGCTTATTATTATTTTTATATTCATTATTATTTTTTTTTTATTTTTGCATCAAAATCTTAATGCGGTTCACAGAATACAGCCACCTACCAAGTTTCAACAGTATATCTCTTATAGTTTCGGGAAAAAATGGCTGTGACATACGGACGGACTGACGGAGAACTCTTCTCTAGCTCGTCGCCCGGTAATGACCAGGCCGGGACAACGGCGCATTGTGTTCCACGCGCACCTTTTTTTCCGAATGTGGAAAAATCGTCATGGACTATTCTCCGCTCGGGGACGCGGAGTGGTGTGCCGGAATCTTACCGGCTAAAAAACCACCTATGCGTTCTTGATCTACCTTTACAGGGTACCTTGTCCTCCCAATTCTACGATACCCCCGGCAGGACTTGACCCGTCGTCGCGAGTTTGACAGGGCTCTTCTTGCGCGAGCAGCCCTCAGCGGCTGCTCAGCCATGTGACGGTCGTTGGACTCCCTGGGTGCTTCGGCCGTTGGCGTTCCACGCGCGCCTCAAAGATATGTCAGCACATCGTGACGGGGTCTACGGAAACCGATGCCTACCAGGGCTGCGTGTTGTTCAATAGAGTTCCTTGGCTCCTGGAGCACAAGCAAGTGAAGGAATACAGGTGGGATTTAGTCAATAAAAGTCTGATACTCCCTTCTGCTTCGCCCAGAGCGGGAGAGGTCATATCCTAATTTCTCATCCGCAAAAAGGGCACTCTTCTCCATACGCGAAAATTGTCAATTACCTAATTCGTAGGGAATAAAAAACAGGCCAGTTGATATAATTCATGGTTTAGCAATACCAAAATTTTGGTTAATTTCCATTGTACCTTCAGTAATTAGTACAATTGTTATCTTCAAATCAACCTATCTCAATATTCAGCTGCAAAATAAGTATCTTCTTCTTCAGCCTATAGATGTCCACTGCTGCACAAAGACCTCCCCCAAGGCTTTCCACGCTAACCGGTCTTGTGCTGCCCGCATCCATCGGCTTCACGCGACCTTCACCAGGTCATCGGTCCACCTTGTTGGGGGCCTCCCTAAAATAAGTATAATTTAAGTTAATCTCAGACACGATCTCGTATTATGTCAGCCGGTCATTTCTAACAAACTATTTACTGGAGTACTTCATTATAAAGAAGTTTTAGTGCTGTAACTGTGATTAATTGATAAAGGATATTATGTACCTATCATTGATCAGAAATGGAACGATAGTGTCAATAACTCTATATAAAAGATATTTCTTTACATTTTTTGTTCAAAATTAATGTTTTGTCGATAATCGTGTCGAAGTACAAAGAGATATACAGTATGTTAACTAACAGAGGGCGTTCCCGTTAACCCGAAATAGTATAGCATACATACATGCTAAAATAAATATTTCCATTCGAAAACAAAATGTTTTAAAAAATTTTCAATATGAAAATATTCAATATAAATTTTAAATTGACATGTAAAAGAAACACACTGTACACGCGAACATGAAAGACGGCAACGTCGCAATTTATTTATGAATGACGAGCCGCGTATGCGGCGGCGATCTAAGATCTAATTGATTGATGTGTGTTGGTTGATGTGTGTTGGGCAATGCAACGTTAGGTAGATACTATTCCGCGCTACTATTTTGATTTAAAACAGGAGGTTTCAAATTTATTTTCAATTATAATTTCTTTTTGTTCGGATTATTTTATGCTTATTTTTCTATGCTGATATTTTTATTTTAATCTATTAATGATATATATTAACGAGTGTAAGGGAACGCCCTCTGTTATTTAACATACTGTATATCTACATAAATAAAAATGAATTGTTGTTCGTTATTCTGGTTAAAACTGGAAAATGGCTGGGCTGATTGAGCTGATTTTGTGAGTTTTAAAATGTTTGTCGTAGTCCAGGGTAGGTCTAAACGGTGAACAAATAAGGAAAAATGATTTGATGTCATATTGCCTTTAAGGCGGAACAAAGATCGCCGGGTCAGCTAGTTTTTATAATAAATATTGATGTAAATACGCACATTATCCTGGAGATGCGGATACCAGCCCGTGTTACCTATTACATAACATATTGATTTTACATAGCTGCTATTTTTTTCTCAATAGGGACACATGTCCCTATTGAGAAAAAATTATTAGTTATGGTCACAACTTAATGAGATAGAAAACAATCATTCTAATATATTAATTGTAAGACCGCCCAAGCTGAAGTGAATAACGCCAGTTACAGGCCTAAATACAAAAGCTAGAAAGCATCTGTTGGTCCAAAAGAATCATACAATACAACAGAAATAATACCCCAGACGCAAGCAAAAAACAGGAACGTAACTTATAGATCAATACTCAAATGAGAACAACAAAACTCACCTTAATAAAACTAAAGTTTTTCATACACATGATAATTTTTCTTTTCATACGCCTGTCCGCACCATATATGGTGGGCATAATATAATACAAGGTGGTGGCGACCACGTGGTTTGACAAAGGTGTTCTAAACAAACACTAGTTATGAGGCCGGAGTTCATTGATCATGCAATGATGCGCGCTATCAATTATAGCTAGTTGGAGATCCGTAAACGGAATTGATAAACTTGGGAGCACAGGTGTTGGGGAAGACTGAACATCTGAACAGAATAAGAAGTGGGGTTAACCGGATTGCCTGCTGTTTTAGCTAGTGATATTGTAGGGTAATGTTCAGCTTTATCATCTACGTGCCAGATCATGAATAGTTTTGTAGCTGCATCTACAAACGCCAAATACAAACAACACGTCATATTGGCGTCACACTGATTCTACATCTCGCAACTGCTTGCGAGATGTGTAGTTGTCCATATGCTATTTGCACGGTAAGCTAAACTCTGCAGTTTACCGCGCAACTAGCATATATACAACTTCCCAACATCAAATTATCAAACACTGATTCTACATCTCGTAACTGCTTGCGAGATGTGTAGTTGTCCATATGCTATTTGCACAGTAAACTCTGCAGTTTACCGCGCAACTAGCATATATACAACTTCCCAACATCAAATTATCAAACACTGATTCTACATCTCGTAACTGCTTGCGAGATGTGTAGTTGTCCATATGCTATTTGCACGGTAAACTCTGCAGTTTGTCCATATGCTATTTGCACGGTAAGGTAAACTCTGCAGTTTACCGCGCAACTAGCATATATACAACTTCCCAACATCAAATTATCAAACACTGATTCTACATCTCGTAACTGCTTGCGAGATGTGTAGTTGTCCATATGCTATTTGCACGGTAAACTCTGCAGTTTACCGCGCAACTAGCATATATACAACTTCCCAACATCAAATTATCAAACACTGATTCTACATCTCGTAACTGCTTGCGAGATGTGTAGTTGTCCATATGCTATTTGCACGGTAAACTCTGCAGTTTACCGCGCAACTAGCATATATACAACTTCCCAACATCAAATTATCAAACACTGATTCTACATCTCGTAACTGCTTGCGAGATGTGGTTAATCCATATGCTATTTGCACGGTAAACTCTGCAGTTTACCGCGCAACTAACATATAACTTCCCAACATCAAATTATCAAACACTGATTCTACATCTCGTAACTGCTTGCGAGATGTGTAGTTGTCCATATGCTATTTGCACGGTAAACTCTGTAGTTTACCGTGCAACTAGCATATATACAACTTCCCAACATTAAATTATCAAATACTGAGTCTACATCTCGTAACTGCTTGCGAGATGTGTAACTGCAGAGTTTACCGTGCAACTAGCATATATACAACTTCCCAACATTAAATTATCAAATACTGAGTCTACATCTCGTAACTGCTTGCGAGATGTGTAACTGCAGAGTTTACCGTGCAACTAGCATTTATACAACTTCCCAACATCAAATTATCAAATCTTAACTGGATGGGTGGCTGTTTTTTGACTCAATCAAGGAGCAGTTTCCGTGAACAGCAGATTTAGAAGATGAATCCATTTGCTTATAAATGTTTCTAGTTTTCGACATACAGTGAAATAAGCAACCCATATTAAGGTAAAGATAGGTTTATTTATAAACATTCTTCTTCTTTTTCTTCTTCTTTTAGCCTATAGAGGTCCACTGTTGGACATAGTCCTCCCCCAAGGCTTTCATTCCATTGAGGGGTTTTGCCATAATCCTCATTTTAAACAATGCTTGAAATTAAATAATTATGTTTAACCATACAAAAACGTTTCGCAATTTTTATAAAGGCAAAAATTTTTAGAAAGGTCTTGGTTAAATTCTTCTTCAAATCTCAGCAGTATTTAGAAGTAATAACAACCAATGAAAGAAACCATAATAAACGAAATGACGATATCTAAATAAACTATAAACAAAAACATAGTCATGATGTGCAGTAACCATAAAAAATAAATATAAAGACATGGATACATCAGAAAGTTGATATAAAAGCAAAACAGTTCTGGCCAAGTCGTGAACACACTATAAAATGTGCGAAACCACATAAGGAGTATACAGATAATGTCGCGTTTAGTTGGAAAGAGGCCCGATATCAAACAGTGAAAGGACATGCTCAGATAGTTGAGTCACGATGAATGAATATTAACGATTAAAAAGAGGTAGAGAGAAGTGTTGGTACATAAATTAGACTGGCTTTAACTGAGACGTGTGTCTGTAGGATTTATAAGGGTTCTAGCAATTTCTGTTTAATGCCGCTGTCTCTTAAATGGTCTGATTTTGAGCCTATAACTTAATTATTCAAATTAATGTGGTACATAGGTAACCTTTTAACACATCCTCCTATATCTAACTACAAGGATATGTAAATATGACGTTACGAATAAAGTTCTTTTGTAAAAATCACATTTAGAATGCTTTCATTTCTCCTACAAAATATGTATTATGCAAAACACTTCGTCCTCACCATACTTTCTTTATATCATAAACTAGCAGCCGCCAGCGACTTCGTTTGCGTGGAATTAATTATGCTCCGCTCCTATTGGTCGCAGGGTGATGTTATATAACCTAAAGCCTTCCTGGCTTGATGGGCTATCCAACGCAAAAAGAATTTTTCAAATCGGACCAGTAGTTTCCGAGATTAGCGCGAACAAACTAACAAACTCTTCAGCTTTATATATTAGTATAGATTAGTTATTGAAACTCTGCAGACATGATAAGTAGCATAAGAACAATCAGCTAATAATGATTCCCTCTGCTGGAACACACACCACCTTCTGTGAGAGGGTATGATTCCGAGGGTGAGATAAGGACACTTACAGCTACCAAATATACAGGTAGATGACAGTTAGTGAATGAAGGCCAATTAAAAGTTTCCACAGACAATATTAGGGCAGCACAAGATACAGTAGCAGGTACAGCACAGGCAGGTAAGTGAAATCAAGATCAAGCACTTGGAGAGAATTAAGTAAAAAATGAATAGGTTTTAGTGATTTTCAAAGAAGTTGTTACAGTGATTTTTTTTAGTTTAGGAACACATGTGGAGAATAAATCATGACTATCACCACTGTCATACAATCCACGTTAATACCAGTCGCATCCGAAGCTTTTTCAGTTTTGGAGTCTGGGGTCCGCTTTTACCAGTTTACATAACTGCTGATTTTGGCTAATTTTTTTTCGTGAAGCGGCTGCCGTCTTACCTCCACAATCCGAAGGCGATATCGAAGCATTGCAGTTAGACCAATTGTTGAACTTTTGAGGGCTCCAACAACCCGTAACATCTGTAACTGCCATTAGATGTTCGTATGACAACCGGAACCAACGGCTTAATGTGCTTTCCGAGGCACAACCAAACCAGTGCAAATATTCATATTCATGCATACAAATTATGCACTGCGCGGGGATCGAAACCGCGCCTCCTTACGCAGTGGCCGCGTTCGCTATCGCTACGCCAAGGAAGCTGTCTTCAAGATTATGACCACTGTGACACAACAAATTGAATGCCCCGCTAGCTCTTAACTAGATCAAGTATATTTTATTACAGCTACAGAACCCTTTTGCTCTCGTGTTGTAGTCTTATCAATTTAATTTTAAAAGCCTAGCTGACCGGAACTGCAGATGGCCAGCGCTTCACATCCGGTGACATCGAAACACGATTGACAGCCTTTATTAATGGTAAGGTTTGATGCATGAGATTGGCGGAGCGACAAGCGGGTTGACTGGCAAGATTTAATGAATGAGAAGAAGAGTTTGTATGTAAAGTATAATATTTTATTTTTTATTGAATCACACGTAACATCAGACTCAATAAGTTGTTTATTGTATATATTAACAATAATAACAAAACAACAGTAATATATCTCCTGTTCCCATACCAGTGTTCCAGTGTTCTGTCCTGTTTCGTTATATCCTTTTTTAACACCCTTGCTCGTAAAGCTGATGTAATTCCACCGGTTTTAAATATGTAAAGCAGGCCACAACAAACGCGTGTTTTATCAAAGCAAATAGTTAAGTTATAGTCCATAACAGCATTATTTTCCATAACAGCATTATTTTCCATTTCAAGTAATTATGGAACTGATCGCCGCCGCACGGCTCGCGCTGCGCGCTGTTCCATATTTGAAATGGCAAATAATAATACTAATGGAGGGAAAGCAACAGTGTGCATTCACAGATTGAGTTTATTTAAAATGAACAAAATATAAAATACTTCTATTTCTGTTTCCTCGCAAGTGTGTTAAAAAACGTCGTACGATATACGTGCGTATTGGTTATAACATGCTCGGCTCAATTACACCCTCGCCTTCGGCTCGGGCTGAAATTCCGCCTCGCATGTTATAACCATCATTACGCACTAATATCGTAATGTACTATAACCTAATATTGCAAATTATTATATACTAGCTTTCCGCCCGCGGCTTCGCCCGCGTGGAATTCGGTTACATCGCGCTTTTTAGTTTTCCCTCGGGAATATAATTTTCTTTTTCAATAACATTT
Organism: Sesamia nonagrioides; assembly: GCA_017933935.1. Classification (NCBI taxonomy): domain Eukaryota; kingdom Metazoa; phylum Arthropoda; class Insecta; order Lepidoptera; family Noctuidae; genus Sesamia; species Sesamia nonagrioides. The sequence continues at coordinate 2,093,523 of JADWQK010000766.1, forward strand.
TGTTGTCGTGCCAAATTTCATTAAAATCGGTTGAGAGGTTTACGCGGGAAAGCGTAACAGACAGACAGAGTTACTTTCGCATTTATAATATTAGTATGGATAGTTCATATGAATCCCTTCTATAAGCTGAATACCGATGTGGAAAGTTAGCACCGATAATATCATCATCATCAATCTTTTTATAGTCCCACTGCTGGGCACAGGTCTCCTCTCATACCAGAAGGATAAGTATGTCTTGGACAGCAATGACTGATTATAAGGTGAAGAAAAACATCTTGAGGAAACCTGGACTTCAAGTCTGAAATCGCCAACCCGCATCGAGCAAGCGTGGTGATTACGCTCGATAACATAGCATTACATTTGATATTTAATAGCACTATGTGATAATCTAGGTCATTACCTATTCATGTTCCAAATTTCATCTGAACAAGAAATAAAACAAATCTTTTCTTTCAAGAATTCCCGTTACTTAAATCCGCTCCCGCTCATTGCTCGTGCCATCCCCAGCATTCTTTTAACAAGCGGCTAAGCATTACAGGATTAAAACAACAGCTCAAACACTAATTATAGGTCCTAGGTGTCCAGCAGCAGACCAATATGGTCAAGAACACCTGTCTTCGACATTCGTACGTACCTGTTATCACTTCACCCGTTGTTTATTGAAAACGCAACGCGACTGCGAAAATGTAACGTTATACGTGATATGTAATTTTTAAATTAAATGCACATTATGGCATTTTTTTTCTTCTTCTTCTTCAGCCTATAGAAGTTCACTGCTGGACAAAGGCCTCCCCCTAGGCTTTTCACGATGACCGGTCTTGTGCTGCCCGCATCCTTCGGCTTCCCGCAACCTTCACCAGCCCCCTAATCGACGAACACATTTTTGTGAAATGATTGCGACTAGTTGGCATCATTTGGGTTTGTTCGGACCGCCCATTGGTCCATTCGGTCCAAACGATCCCAACTAGTCACAATCATTTGACAAAAATATCTTCGCCGATTAGGGGGCAGGCCACGGGTCCACCTTGTTAGGGACTCCCTACGCTACGTCATCCGATACGTGGCCGTCACTCCAGAACCGCCCCACCGGCCATCGGTTCTACGAGCAATGTGCCCCGCTTACTGCCACTTAATTTTAGCGCACCGTCTTCCGGTACGTGGCCGCCATTTCAGAACCTTACTGCCCCATCGGCCATCTTGATGCTTCAATTGCAGTATCCCATGCCACTATGGCATTGGGATACTGCAAAAGCGTATGTGTGTACAAAATAAAACTAAGCGCCCATGTAGCTTTATGTAAAAGAAAATACTTATGTCTTTGTAATAATTGAACTTGTGAATTCAGACGGATCGCTTTTTGTATAATCACCCTTGATAGGCCGCCAGCGACTTCATTCGCGTGTAGTTAGTTATTATGTTCCGCTCCTATTGGTCGCAGCGTGATGTTATATAGCCTAAAGCCTTCCTGGGTTAATGGGCTATCAAACGCAAATTAATTTTTCAAATCAGATCAGTGGTTCATGAGATTAGCGCGTTCAAAGAAACTCTTCAGCTTTATATATTTTTTTTACTTATTTTTTTTTTTAATAATTATAAACTAGTGCTTGACTGCGATCACGCCTGGTGGTAAGCAGTGATGCAATCGTTGATGGTAAAGCGCACTAGTTTATTAAGCCTATTCACTTAAAAAACTTAGGAATAGGAAGGATGACGGCAGTTGAGCGAGGTGATGCAATGTTAAACCCAAGACCAACACGACCAAACGATGCTGCGCTAGAGGGAGATTGATCTGGAGACTCTCCACGACCAAACTCCCGACACAACAACATTTGGCGCATCGTACACGCCACACATAACAACACAACTGCTCAAACACGTCCTCCGTACGGCTTCACCAGACATCATGCCGCAACACGACATTAGTACGACGATATTAGTATAGATTAATGGAGAATATTGCTGGCCTAGTGATATTGGCCTCGACTTACAAGCCGTTAGGTCGTAGATTCGAACCCCATCAGGCGCTTTACTTTGTATAAATTATTTCATCACCATTGCTCTCAAAGCGGTGAAGGAAAACATCGCGAGGAAACCGGTATGTCCTAGAGCCAAAACTTCGCAGACATCTACGAACCCACACTTGGCCTGGTAGATTACGGCCCATTACCTCTCATCCAGAGGAGGCTTGTGTCCCAGCAGTGGGAAAATAATAAGGAGATTATGTAATAATAATTGTATAATTTTTATAAGCTATATCTACACTATTGTATTAGGTAAGCCTGCGATTATAGCTGTGTACATATTTTTAAAAATTAAAATGAAAGAAAATCGCTTATCAACCTAATTCAATAGTGTACTGCGATAGCTGGCCGTAAATAAAATTGTTTTTATTGAGGCGTCTTCTATTGATTTAAATTTTGAAGAATGCGAATTAAAAACTTTATAATCTAGTCACAATCCTATCTCAGCGGCAATCAATGTCAAAATGTAGGGATATTTGAGGTATTTTGACAGATTAAACGAGGCTGTGAACCATAGATATAGGAAGTACAGCAATGAAATCCTAAATCTATGCTGTGAACATTCGTAAAATTACGTCTTCAGCCCCATCTGATTTATGTTCCTGCGTAAAGTTGGCTCCAATACTTCATCTTGTGTGGCGGAAAAGTATATCGACGCTTGAAAGGCAATTATATCTAAGCGACAAAAATTTGTAAAAAAGTTATACATTGGAGTTATACGTTGTATATTGGATTCATCATCATCATCATCATCATCAACCTTTTATCGTCCCACTGCTGGGCACGGGTCTCCTCTCATACAGAGAAGGATTGAGCGTAATCACCACGCTTGCTCACTGCGGGTTGGCGATTTCAGACTTAAAAGTCCAGTTTAAAGTCCAGGTTTCCTCAAGATGTTTTCCTTCACCTTCAGTCATTGATGTCCAAGATATACTTAGAAAGTACATATAACTTTAGAAAAGTTACATTGGTACTTGCCTGACCTGGAATCGAACCCGCGCACTCATGGACATTTAATGTAGTCAATCCAATATACAACGTTATTTTTGTTTATGTAAAACCGAAGTATAGTTGGAAGCAATAACACCGTGTTAAAACATCCGCACGAATTGATCTATCACGTGAAGCTATACTTAACACGGTTACACGGTGGATGGGTCACCATCTGTTCATACCAATACTGGTTCTGGATGTAATCATTGAATCATTGACAGTAGTATCGAGACACCAAGGAGTATCATACTATGCAGTACCTGAGTCGTGGAGGTCTGATTGACATGAGCTCCAAGTAATATGCTGATATCCAGCTGCTGAACTAGACTAGATGCTGATTGTATAGTTTGTTCAGAATAAGCAACTGAATCGATTTTAATCATTTTTACACCATTTTATATTTTTTCTCAAATACATTTAGAAATTGTTGCAGAGTGGTTACCGAGCGGTTACGATAGATCATAGTACTTGGGCCGCGCGCAAAAGCTGACGCCAGAGGTCAAGGAACCACGCTCGCCCATCCGTGCGGAGCTACGACCATATTTTTGTTAGGACAACCAAGTAGAATAGCAAGCTCATAACTTCGTGGTTATTCATTATACCTTTTTGAAATTTTGCACATTCTTTACTTACAAATACTGAACACGTGTTTGCATAAACAAAAAATAGTTTTGTATGTGCATACATACATGAGACGTATATAGACGTATATACCATATGGAAAACCGGATCACCAGAATCTCCGCAAGCATCATCATCATCCCAGCGTTAATCCCAGTCGCATCCGAAGCCTTTTCAGCTTTGGAGTCTGGGGACTAAACTTCGACATTTTCCATGAAGCGACTGCCGTCTGACCTCCACAACCCGAAGGCGACATCGAAGCAAACATATTTAATTTAAATCCAAACCGTTCACAGTTGACTTTTTTTCATAAAACACCTCACACGAAGGTTCACATATGAATGTAAAAAAAGGACAAAAATATAACTAAAAAATATATCCCTTTCATCAAAGAACAACAAAATACGAAATAAAATCTCTACAGCATTCATATCGCCTTTAATGATAGCTCGGCTAACGTGAAATGTAGATAGGTATCGGACAACCCGTTTCCCTAAGAGTAGTGTTGGGTAGACGAAACAATAGGCCACACACGACCACAAAAAGTGTGGTCGATGGTGACCAACTTTGTGACATTATTTGGATTTTGTTTTGTAGACCAGATTCATCACGATTTGCCTGGCTTTTTCATAACTACGGCGTCAGCTTCTAGTCTAGTTCAGCAGCTGGATATCAGCATATTACTTGGAGCTCATGTCAATCAGACCTCCACGACTCAGGTACTGCATAATATGATACTCCTTGGTGTCTTGAAACTACTGTCAATGATTCAATGATTACATTCAGAACCAGTATTGGTATGAACAGATGGTAACCCATCCAATGAGTAACCGTGGTAAGTATAGCTTCACGTGATCGATCCATTCGTGCGGATGTTTTTATACGCTGTTATTGCTTCCAATTTTGGTAGATGCTAATTATGTAACTAGGAGTGCTCTTTATTCATTGGGTTGATACAATTTTGATCTGTCATCATCATCATCATCTTAGCGTTTAGTCCCGGTTGCATCCGCGGCTTTCGAGTTGGAGCCCGGAGTCCGCCTTGCTGCATATTCTCCTTCATTTCGCGCGATCTTTAGCATCCTGTGGTAAGAGATTGTTGGCACGCATGTCATCTCTTACAACTCTCTTACAATTATTTTGATCTGTCCTATATGGTTAATGAATGTTTTGATATACATGGAGAGTGATATTGCTAAAACTTGTATCGCATTACCTCACTTAATAAAAATATTATTTATTTAATTTTAAAAGGAAGTTTACATCGTAATTTTGTATTTTAAACCGATAAAAAGCGGAGAAGGTTATCAAGTCGACGAGTATTTTTTTATGTATCAACACGTATTACATTTTTCAGAGTAGTGCGATTTTGAAATTTTTTATTTTATTTTATACTGGTTTTCCGCCCGCGGCTATGCCTGGGTGGAATTCGGTTATATAGCGCTTTTTAGATTTCCCTCGGGAATATAATTTTTTTCCGGGATAAAAGTACCCTATTATTTAATGGATAACGGACGTCTAACTTTACGTTTTTACGAAAATGGACTTCTAACTTTACGTCTGCAAAATTTCAAAGCAATCGGTTCAGTAGTTACGGCGTGAAAGCGGAACAAACAAACTCACTTTCCGATTAATTACTTAAATTAAATTAATTAGCATTATTAATTAACCGTTTACAAAAAAATCATAAGCATGACCACAACCAACCACAAAATCCCATTCACGATAGTTTACCCAACACTATCAGAGGTACCTACAATTTGACATTTACTCGAAGGGACCAACTTTTTTATTTTTAAGCGGAGAAATGATCCCAGGCTATTTCCTTCGACCGAGAAATGCAGCCTTGGCAGGACAGTGAACCTGACTTCGAACAACTTTTTCTACTCGAAAATAAAACGGTGCATACACTGGGAACTCTCAATTAAAATTCGCGTCCATAATGTAATGAAGTGCATACTTTTAATCATACTGTTCCTTTTTTTTCTGAGAAAATGTAGTACCATTTTACATCTTGTCGATTATTACATTTTGAGAAGGAAATTAAAAGCATTATTTTATCGATTTGATTGGCTAAATGGCCTGTTACAATTTGTAAAAGAGCGTTTTTTTTTTTATTATGTTGGCTCCTACTTTATACAATATGTAAAGAAAACCCTGTCCGATCCGTGAAGGTATTGTTAGGTATCGATAACTGATTTTACTAATACATACAAAGACAGGCAAACCTTAAAAAAAATCCCCCTAAAAAAATATATATTATTTCGCAAAAAGAGGTAACTTAATACATGTGCGGTAAACAACCCCTTCCGCGGGCGGCCGGGGGCAGGGCACGCGGCACCTGTGACGTGGTCGCGTCGCTATTCGCTTATAATAATACCGGTGTTGTCACTTTATTAAAAATTACCAAATTTCGGCGAAATTGGAATTAATTCCCGGGAAAAAAGGATTATTTCAAAATTCATTAGTATTGTTACTACGATGATTACGTAAAATTTTATATTATATTTGGTCAAGTGTTTATCTAACTTTTATTATCCTTATGGGTCGGACAGGGTTTTCTTTACATATTGTATATCTACTTATACTTTATGTACCCTTGGAGTGCACCGACCGTCTTCAGCTTCTGAGAGTTGATATATACTTGAACCTAAATTTTGGGCGGTTCATTGAGCCAAGGAAACTTGACGTTACTGCAAAGGTATATTTGGGCTGGTGGTGGAGGAACCATATCCGTTCCATCATCAGATGATTCGTCCTACGGCGAGTACCCACCCTTACGTTGTTCACACCACTACGATCCGGACGAAGCGTTTCGCCTCTTCTTTTATACCGTATTTCCGTATCGTCTTTATTACCATTTTCTCGGTGGTAGGCCATAACATCGGCTGCCGGCAGAAGTTACCACCCACCAGACAAAGTCTTGCCGCCAAGCGATTCGTCGTGTTCCGGCATGATGTCTGATGAAGCCGTACGGAGGATGGGTCTGGCGGTTGTGTTGCGATGTGTGCTGGGTACGATGCGTCAAATGTTGTTGTGCCGGGAGTTTGGTCGTGGAGGGTCTCCACATCAATCTCCCTCTGGCGCAGCATCGTCGGTGGTGTTATTGGGTCTAACATTGCATCACCTTGCTCAACTGCCGTCCTGTTCACTAAGGTTTTTTAAGTGAATGGGCTTAATAAACTAGCGCGCTTTACCATCAACGATTGCATCACTGCTTACCATCAGGCGGAATTGCAGTCAAGCGCTAGTATATAATTATTAAAAAAAAACATCTTTTAGACTATTTTATTACGTGCATCGATGGACTGGAACAATTTGCCAGCGGCGGTCTTTCCGTCTGACTAAAATTAAGTGTGTTCAAGGCTAAAGTGAATTGGCGCTTAATAATAAAAAGTAAAAGAACTAAAACCCAACTACGACGAAAAACGACGCTGAAAAAGTATAAAACAAGATTTTCAGAATACTGAACTGAACAAAGTTGCTAGTGTAGTTGCAAGTAAATGGACATAGTTAAGATGCCTTCGTTGTAAATTGACAATAATGTCATACAATACCATTCTGAAGTATGCAATATTCAATATGTAGAGATAAATTTTCATGTTTGGAAAGGCGTAGTCACACGTTACATATACCTACCTACCGTAGCACCTTGACAACGTGTGACTACGCCTTTCCAAACATGAAAATTTATCTCTACATAGTGAATATTGCATACTTCAGAATGGTATTGTATGACATTATTGTCAATTTACAACGAAGGCATCTTAACTATGTCTATTTACTTGCAACTACATTAGCAACTTTGTTCAGTTCAGTATTCTGAAAATCTTGTTTTATACTTTTTCAGCGTCGTGTTTTGTCGTAGTTGGGTTTTAGTTCTTTTACTTTTTATTATTTGTACTATTTTGGTGTTAAAGTGTATTTGTGGCGCATAATATTAACAAAAGTTAAATTGATAAACTAAAAACTAGGTAGGTAGGTACTTGACATATTACATCTACACGCACATATAACAACATAAACCCTAAGGCATATAGTGCAGAGGACATTTTTATGGGAGTTTTAGCATGTTATCAAACTGTTTCCGCCTTCACCGCGTGGAGTTACTCCCAGCTTATGTCGTTTTCATTAGTGCGTTACATATTCTATTAATGTTCACACTGCTCTACATTGCATAAAGCGATTCACAGTTCTCGTGATCCGCGCTTTACTCTTATCGCTCATATTTAACATCATTAAAGCATTCTTGTATTTTTTTTTTTTTTATTATTTATAAACCAGCGCTTGACCGCAATCCAGCCTGATGGTAAGCAGCGATGCGATCGTTGATGGTAAAGCGTGCTAGTTTATTAAGAGCCTATTCACTCTAGCCTTGAAGACACTCAAATTGTAGTCCAACGGAAACACCGCCGCCGGCAAGTTGTTCCAGTCCCTTGATGTACGCGGTATAAAGGAGGAGGCGAAACGCTTCGTCCGGATCGTAGTAGTGTTAACAACGTAAGGGTGGACCCATCGTATCCGCCGTACGACGGGTCGTCCGATGGTGGAACGGAGATGGGGGAATTAAATCATGCAATTCCCTCGCACACTCCCCAAAAAGCATCCTATAGAACACCACAATTATGTACAAGCATAAAGTACTCGTAAAGCTCTTTCATGAGATACCAAACACGGTATATTTATTTTAATTTTATATTAACATAGAACTTTTTGGCCGCTAGAGGGCGCAATACTAAATTTGGTGACAAGCTTTAAAGCTCATAAGTAACAGAATATCAAGGCCCTTCTAATGGTACTGCAGTGGTTTTATTCTGATAAGTAGTAAAGAAGCTATGAACGAAAAGATGTGAATTATAATTATGCAACCAGCCCATGAATACAGGTAAAGTCACAAGAAAATACTAGCAATATATATAGTTATTCAAAATGTACAGGTAAAGCGCTTTCAAATGATACCAAACACGGCATATTTATCTTAACTTTATTTTTTTACTCTGTATGTTTTGTCCGCTAGAGGGCGCCACATTAGATTTTGTGAAACCCAATATAGCCTATAACCAGCGGACAATTAAGACGCTTCTAAAGATATGTCATTTGTCGAATTCTGATAAGCAGTTTAGAAGTTACGAGGGAACAGATGAACATACATACATACATACATACATACATAGCCTGTCAAAATCATAACCCTCCTTTTGCTTTGCCGTAGTCGGGTAATAAACTAGCACGATAACTTTACCATCAACTATTGAATCGCTGATTACTATCAGGCGGGATTGCAGTCAAGCACTAGTTTATAATATAAAAAAAAAAAATGTCGGGATATTAAATAATGTAGCATGCAGCTGAGATAAGTAATATTAATCGAGTTGTGTGATGTTACCCAAAAGCACAGAATAAGAAATGATAGGTACATAAGAGGAAGTCCAAAAGTGGCACCAGTAAATGAAAAGTTGTGTGGAAATCTTCTATCGTTGTATGGACACGTATTACGGATAAACCGGGAAATTTTCTGAGAAGAGTTTTGAGTATAAATGGTAGTGGCTGTATGAAGGGGAAAATGCGAAAACCAAAGAAACGATGAAATGATACGGTTAAAAAGGGGGTCACAACCGAGGAGACGTCTAATAGAGAAGTATAGAAGAAAAAAGTATGTTGCGATGACACCAAATAAATAGGGATGTATCCAAGGTATGAAAATCAAAAAAAAATTAGTCCGTCTTATAGAAAATAAAAAAATTAAGACCCGTATTTTTTATTTTGTCGAAATTACCAGAAACTACTGAGATATAGCGTATTAAAGTTACGGAGTGGGGGCTAATTACGTCACGCCGTGGTATATTTTGTACCACGGCGTGACGTCATGCGACATTTCAAATCAATATATCTTCCTAAGTATTTGAGTGAAAGAAAAAATAAGAAACCGAGTTCAATATTATTTATAAATCTATCTGATGGACATTAAATTATTCTTTAGGATACAACCCAATTGGAATAGAGGCAGGAGGAAGAAGAATTTAAAAATCAGCAAAACAAAATAATTACCTATGAGTTCATAGGTACATAGGTACACGGGTACATAGGTAATTATTTTGTTTATTTAACTGCAAACCGTATGAAGTAGATACTTAACTTAATTAAGTCCATTCGTGTAATATCACATATCTCGCTTAGTTTTATTCATATCAGCTGCATGCCACATTATTTAATATACCGACATTTTTTTTTTATGTTATAAATTAGTGCTTGAGTGCAATCCCGCCAGATTGTAATCAATTTTAATGCGCACTTGCTTAGCGTTTTCCGAAAACCGTATTTAATTACTTCGTTTATTCTGTTTTTTTTTTTATATTTCATTTGTGAACATTTTAGTTTTATTTTATTTCTGTTTATATTGTTACTCTGCTTTGTCTTCTTTTTCTCTTTTGTTTATGTTTTGATTTGTTTTATTACTTGATTTTTTTTTATATATATTATAAACTAGCGCTTGACCGCAATCCTGCCTGATGGTAAGCAGTGGCGCAATCGTTGATGGTAAAGCGCACTAGTTTATTAAGAGCCTATTCACTCTAGCCTTGAAGACACTCAAATTGTAGTCCGACGGAAACACCGCCGCTGGCAAATTATTCCAGTCCCTCGATGTACGCGGTATAAAGGAGGAGGCGGTTTATCATATATTTGTGTTATTTTTAACGATTTTATTATTTTTTTCAAATTCGATTAAACATTTAATTGAATCATTAGAAAAGTGCGTTGCTATGGTATAAACAAGCATTTAATTGAAAAGGAAGCAATAAAGTCTTACAAACTTTATAACACAACATTTTAACCGATTAGGGTGACATATTTAAAAATTTGATTAGAGAAATACACACTTATTTATCGATTACTCGCAAAGTTAGCCCGGTTTTATCCCCGTCTTGATGCCATGAGAATATTGGGTCATAATTAAGTATATGACCCAACATTGTCAGTATATACCTCGGGCAAACGTTGCAATTAGGGAAAAACAACTTCGAGAAAAAGGCAAATAGAAGGATCCAGCTGGGATGGCCAGCTTTTGATAAACTTCGTCAGGTATTTTCGCCACCCATACTCTAAGGTTTGAAAACTAAAATCGTCAACCAGTGCGTCCTACCCGTCGTGACTTACGGAGCCGAGACGTGGACATTAACGGTCAGACTAGTCCATAAGTTTAAAGCCGCTCAGCGAGCTATGTAGCGGGCGTCTCTCTGAAGGACCGCATCAGAGGAATGAATGAAATTAGCAAGCTGAAGTGGCAATGGGCTGGTCACATATGCCGCAGGACCGACAACCGTTGGGGTAAACGAGTCCTCGAGTGGAGACCGCGTCTCGGCAAACGTAGCGTAGGACGCCCTTGGGCGAGATGGAGCGGCGACATCAAAAAGGTGGCTGGTAGTGGCTGACGGAGAACTGCTCAGGATCGAGCTTGTTGGCGTGCCATGGAAGAGGTCTATTTCCAGCAGTGGACGAGTAGAAGCTGATGATGATGATTGTCACGGGATGGTCTATGTTCAAGTGCAATCCTGAAGGGTAATTCCCGTAATTAAAACGGTTGCTATCAATATAATTCAAATCAACAATGACTGTCGCTGATGACGTGATGACAGCGGCAGTCATTCTTAAAAACGTCAAAAATATTGAGAAGTTTGACGTATTTTTGACAGATCGAAATTGGGATCATATTGTGAACATTCTCAAATTACGAGAATTACTTTTCAAGTCGTGGTTTTATTCAGGTTATAAACTAAGATTATTATACAAAGACCTTGATATTCCACAATAATGTCCAATAATAACAGATCAACGTGTATGGAAATGATTACAGTTTTTATTAAGTCTCTTATAACTAGATCATTAACCATCTACAGATCGAGAATTATTTTTATATCATACTTAGCTAGCTACCTTTGATGGGTGCTGACACCTGTCAAATTATGTACGAAGTAGTCCCGCGTATGCGCACGGAATTGAATAAATAGATAAATGTAATAGAATTATTTAAATTATTGAACCGTTATCAGCTCATTAATTTTTTTTTTTTGTTGATATTTTGTTTTTTGTTTAGGAATAAAAGAAAATAAACAATTATATTGTTGATTTGTATTGTATTGTTGACGAAAAAGAAAATCAACAATTATATTGCTGATTTTTCTTTTTATTGCTCTTTTATTTTTATTACATGCTTTTTATTAGCTTCACTTGTATGTTTGCTTGCTTGCTTGTTTGTTTGTTTGTCCGTCTCTAACTCTTTGGACTACGAGTGAGCGGCACATTACTGTAAAATGTCCCACCGTTTTCAATACGTTCATTCGTTCGTTTTTTTATTAAAAAAAGAATATCGAACTAAAAAGTTGAAAATAAATATAGTTTAAAAGACGAAAAAACATGATTTAAAAAAATATCAAACTAAAAAGTTAAAAATAATTTTAAAATGTTCATTTCACGTTTTTTTTTTTAGTTTTTTAAACTATATTTTTTACGATACTCTTTTATATTTTTTTGCTTTCGCTAACTTTTATTTTCTTTCGAAGCGTGCTTTCATTGTCTTTATTATTTATCTAAGGTGAGTTGAATACAGATAATTATTAAGAAGCTTGAAAGCTATTTATTAATTATCTGTAGTTTTCTCTAACAATTCAGGAGCGTTTAAAAATAAAATGAATAAACTTCAAAATATGACGTGACCACTACCATCGTCAACAGACACCTGACACCATTGATAAAATATTAAACTAAGGTAGATAAGTCACTAGCGCACTGAAAATGAAGCGTACAAAAGAAGGTAAGTCCAGTATCTCGCTTTAATCACTTTCGATACACTCGTAAAAACAAACGACAAATATGTACTAACAGCGCAAACGACAAACACTAGCCATCTTTTTCTTCTCTAAGCTTTAGATTGCGCCCCATCTCACTCACACTGTACCAACGTGTGAAATGTACGCAGAATATAAAATTTGCATGTGTGTGCTGCTGCTCCGATCGGCACATTTATTTCGGTTAATTTGTTAGAGCATATCATATCTGTTTAATATTATATCAATGCCTGACACCATAAAGTTTTCTCGCATCATCGCAAACCACGATGATGTTTTTTTTTTTTAAAAAAAAAGCCTATCTTTCTATTTACTACTTTGTAATACTTAATTAATTTTTAAACACGACTTATCGTTAGCAATGGCACATGAAAACTGAACTAGCAATAATTATACATAAATTTAATTGGCACAGCGACACAAGACAAATAGAATATATTCTGAGTGACATAATGTGTTTGACGTATGTATGTATGCGTATTTGTGTTCGCGTGTCTGTCTGTCAATTTGTCTGTTTCTCTGCTATTTGAATGGATTCTGTGCGTGTATTGAAGCGATAAATAGGTTTAAGAGAAAAGAAGAAAGCCTGTGAAGGTGTGAAAGTTATTATTATCTATTTTGTTCACTTACTATCTGATAGATATCTGGTTTAAAAGTATCATATGTATTAATACTCGTTATAAACTATCTCTCTGTCAATTGGAGCGGTGATTTTTTTTTCAAATGTCGAAATTTTTTACCTAAATCCATTTAGGAGTTTTTGAGAAAACAAGTAACATACATCCATCAATCCCTCAATCCATGCACGTTTTGGCGTTTATTGCATTAGTAGGATATAAATTGAATAAATTATTATCGTTTTGTGTGGAAACTCATAGTTATCATCCACATCCTGAATTCATCCACTGCTAAGCACAGCCTCATGTGTCAATTCAACAATATCCCATCTTGTTTCTCAGGCCCTACAATAATCCAATGGCTTTGTATTCAATTAGTGGCAACAATAATTTACTATAAAATAAATACTTGATCCAATGAAAAATACAATTCACCACTCAACAGAGCTTTCCAAAACTATTGCCATATTTTTTGGGGATATCATCAAATGACCTCATGAAAAGTGTCGGACTTTTACTGACTAAACAAACTAAACGAACTATTACCATTTAATATTTTCCAACCATTTTCCACAGGCAAACCCGTAAACAAAACTAAGTGTCTTACTTACAGGTGCACATATGTCTAAGCGAGTTAGATCTAAAAATAGCTGCCCAGGCGCAGATGCGCCTAAAGATGCACCTAACTCTTGAAAGGTCACTCCTATTTACATAGCAATTATGCACATAATATACCTGGTTAATACATAATCTGCTTAAACCATATTTCGTCTGTAATTAAACGTTGAATAAATTTAATCTTAATGTAATTAAGGGACATTTATTACTTCCTAAGTTCGAGTGCCTTATGTCAAACGAGGTTAGCTTTACCGCCTAAATATTATACTTATTTTTTCGTGCGCACAGTGAATAAATAATGTTTTGCAATACTTTTTCGTTGTCGTTGAAGTAATAATTGATTTATAGGGCAGTTTAAATGGTGGGCCTGACGGCGATAAAACTGTCTATTACAATGTAGTCAGGATATTTTTTTGTATCGCGCTTGTTATTGAGACTCACCAGGTGTGTTTAAATTTCAAAATAGAGGCGACTTTCATCTGTTGTAATAATTATGTGGCTTACTAGCCCCGCACGATGATATTGCGATGGAACCTTGTCACAATAACAGCGTTGTGACGTCATCTGTCACACAAAAGGACAGCTAGCAAAAGAATGTTAAATGCAAAATTAATATTAGGGTTAAGGGTTTATTTGTATTTTATAATTTTATTACACTCTTTATAAAGAGTGTATGTATAAATTAATTTTAGGGTTAAGGGTTTATTTGTATTTTATAATTTTATTACACTCTTTATAAAGAGTGTATGTATAATAATATTAATATTAATTTTGCATTTAACATTCTTTCGTAGGTATACCTACTCACCCATATTCTGACAAATAAACTTTCATTATTAAGAATTTCAAGGAAATAATTTTTGTAGACGTAAGAAAAATATACTTATTCGTATATCTTTCTTACATGTATACTATTTTTTTCTAACTACATTTCTGTTAATTTGCGAGCGGGAATTGAACCAGAGTCCACTGTGTAGTAGTCATGTTTTAATTACTACCTACATCTATCAGCTTATAAATAAAACCAGGATAATATGTAAAAAAATGTATATAGTCTTCCGAATCATAACTGCTTTCTGTGTCTGTCGTTTCCGATTCACTATCGTCGCCGTATTTATGACAAATAACTCGTCAGTTATTCGATCTTTATTCCAGTATTTATTCCTCTTCAAGCCGTTTAACATGATTGACTTCCTTTCGCCAGTCATCTGGAGTTATTGACGCCAACGACTCCAACGTCAGAGCTTCAATGCGACTTTCCAACTGCTCCACATTCTTTTCTGACACCCTTATCTTTACCAGGTTCCAGATGTACTCAATGGGGTTGAGGTCGCAGTTGTAAGGTGGTAATCTAACGACTTCATGGCCATTGCCAGCTAATAAATTGTCAATTTTATAATTTTTCGGCGGTCTGTGCCGTTTAATTAATAAATACAGTTCAGGTTTTGTAGTGTCGTTGGGAAAGTCTCAACAATCAACTGTTTTTTATTGTTCATACTTGGTGGCCTATTCTCATCCCTACTGTGATAAGGGGCGTTGTCCATCACAATTTTAGAGTTGCGTGGTATGTTGGGTACTATTTTTTCTGTAAGCCACTTGGTGAAATTCTCAGCATTCATTTGATCATAGTAATCCCCCGTTTTGGTGTCTGCTTTAAACATTAAAAGGGCATTGTCAACAAAACCGCTTTAACTTCCCGCGTGAACTATTATCCATCGGCGGCCGGGACTGTCGTTCCGTCTCACTCCATCGGTTGTTGTTTGCCAACATTTTTCTACCGTGTAGTGTGCATGTATCCACGTTTCGTCGAGATAAATAACGGGTCTTTTGTTATTACCAAGCGAGTCATTTTCTTTCATACGTCGTAAATATTTAGCCCTCCACGCTTGAATTTGGGGTCTTTGAATTAGGGCGTCTTTTTTGGTAGCATCGTTTAAATTAGTAGCCTAAATCACATTTAATTATTTTTCTTAATGTAGTTTCACTACCAGTATAATTAAGGTCTACTTTTGAAGCCGCCAAGATTTTGCGCATTGTGGGTATTTCTCTCCTCACGGTACACATTGAATCTATAATATTTCTTAAAGCTGTTATGGAAAACCCGTCGAAATATTTCTTCTTTTGTCTTTTTCCTTTAGTAGGAGTTCTCATTTTGCTGCCACTGGCTGTTGCTGACTCATGCTCTCGTCTCAATTTCGTCACAGTATTTTTTGCAACACCTGTGGCACATGCCACACACTCCGTGACTTTGATAGAATTTTGCAAAATATTTTTAATAACTGTAAGCAGTTGCTTCGGTATTAAAATGTCCGAAGCACTTCTTAAAGCACGGTTTATACTTTCAAGAACTAACTTACAATCCTCTTTCTCTTTAACAAAATAATTGTCCATTTTAATTATAATTTCACGAGTACGACTATTAATTAATTTCTTACTCATTTTAACGAGTAACAGTTAACAAAACTAAACAACAAAACTCAAGAACAACAATAAAACAGGATAACAAAAACAAAAAGCTAACAAAAATATTCGATGTGCGTAAGTGGGTAAGCGCGGACTGAATTTGCGAACGGTACCGACGGTGCGAGTTCGACTACGTCACCAAGATGGCCGCCAATCGCAATATCATCGTGCGGGGCTTATAAACATCTATATATCTAAAGGGAAGAAAGTAACAGCGCGGAAATTGTAGCGAGGAAATTACGATTCTAGACCCTTTTTTGGATTGGAAATCATCAAATGAACTCTCCTGCTCTAGGTGGAATATCAATGTCAGGCGTGTCAGACTATTACTGACTAAAACGCACCCTTGTTTCTTCATTTACCTGTGGGCCAGAAGCCATGGTATCTCTTTCATAAAACCAACAAGCAATGGTCTTAGTGGACATGTACTGACATCGCCTTGAAGCACGTGGAACTCAACGGGGTCCATGAGGATAAGGCCGTGCCGTGTCTTCAGGGTAATTCTAGAGCTCTAATGTAGATTTTTTTTTTTATGAATTATAAACTATTGCTTGACCGCAATCCCGCCTGATGGTAAGCAGTGATACACTCGTAGGTGGTAAACTTAATAAACACTAGTCTTGAAGACAATATAAATTTGTCGCTTTTTGTTACTGTGACTCCGTGTTGGTCTTCTAAACTACGCAGTAAATCAATTGTTTATAAATAAAATAGGGCGCGCTGGACGAAAGAGAAAGTCGTGGCTGCGTAACATCAGGGAGTGGACCGGCATTACTTCAGTCGAAAAACTGTTCCGACTCGCGGTTGACAAGACCGAGTACAAGAAGCTGACGGCCAACCTTCAGGATTGAAGAGGCACTGGAAGAAGAAGAATAAATAAAATAAATAAATACCTAAGTACGGAAAAATCACACAGATTGAGCTAGCCCCAAAGTAAGTTCGAGACTTGTGTTATGGGATACTAACTCAACGATACTATATTTATAATAGATACATATATAGATAAATATCGAAGACCCAGGCCAATCAGGAAAAGATCGTTTTCCATCATGACCAGGCCGGGGATCGAACCCGGGGCCTCCACGTCGCAGGCAGGCGTGTTGACCGCTGCGCCACGGAGGACGACAGAATTATCTCTATAACTTAGAGAATATTCTCTAAGTTATAGAGATAAACAATTGATTGATTGACTTGTCACGGCAAGTATATACTTGAGATGATTTATAACAATTGTATGATGAACAAACAGCAAAATATAGATGATCAAGCTAGCTAATGATGAAAGATAGCTATGCTGTTAGGAAGTCTCTTCCCTGCCAAAGTACTAGGAAGCGGTCTGTTTTTTTTTTTTTTTTGAAGTATTGATGTTATAAAAGCGTTGATTCTCAGCTCACTCTAGATTTTGAATGAAATGGTGCTCGTTGTATGTACCAATATAAAATGGATTAAATAAATTATCGATTCGCAAATCGATAATTACATTCAAAAGGCCTGTGTTAATGATGGAAAACTTATAATTTATGCACGATAACACTACTGGATTAATTAATCTAAATCCGTCGGACTTATTGAATGATATAAATTAAACTACGCGGAATACATTTCGAATAATAAATGTTTTTAATTATGCCAAGGTAAGGCCTAAAATTTAGATCATAAATCTTTGCTTTTCTAAAGCACAAATTAATTGGGCGAGATAAAATAAGAATTATGCCTTTAGCAATTGACTTCTTCCTGTATGTGCTGCAAGCACCAACTATTTGAGTTTGTTTCTGCTTTTCCTTCTCAGAGGTAATCAGTTAAGAAATGCCGACTACATCTAGTTTAAAAAAATATGACGTGTTAAAGTGATAAGTGATCCTATTTCCATAATAAACGATTTCATTTTATTTCATTTAGAAGTAAGAGAAACAGGGAGTAAAGTTCACCCATCCTCTTTAGAAAAGGGAGGATCCTTTGCTTGCGAGATGTAGAAATCATGTGACTTCAGTATGACGCGTGTTTGTTTGTAGCGTTTCGTAGGTCCGCTACAAGATAATGAATAAAAAAAGTGGGCTAGAAGTCAGTTGTCAATAGTATCGGTCGCATTATTCACAATAACGACTTTTCTCATTTACGGCATTAAGATCAATTATCGTAAAAGATTCACAGTCCGATCTGAGATTTTGACATTTTTTATGTCAAAATTTCAGATCGGACTGTGAATCTTTTTAAAATAATGGGAATCGCCCTTTTTTTGTTTGGGTTGGGAAATAATCAAATGAACTCTCCTGCTCTGGGTGGAGTGGACATCTCTTTGAGGCGCGCATGAAACACAACGCGTCATCGACTCGGGCCTGATCCTTACCGGGCGGCGAGCTGATGGGAATTGCCCCTCACGTGGAAACACAATTAACTTCACCAAAGTTTTCATGGTGAGATGTTACTGAATAGACTGGCTGGTGGTAAACACCTCATAAATACGTGTTTATGTGATCTTTTTTTCTCACAAATTTCGAGTGAGAAAATAGTATAGATATGTGGCAGGAAATTAGGTTACATACATTTGTACGAACGACAGCACATTAAGCTATTACAATCTGTCAGATTTCTTTATTAGATTTTCAACTTTATGTCTAAAGCATTGAGGCTCAAGGTTGATTGGAAATATTTGTCTGTTTCGTGTAGCTTGACCTTTTGTTTGTTTTCGAGGGGAAACCTTCAAAAGGCACCGAACCTCTGAGAAATGAGGTCGGGTAGTATGGGATTTTTACTTCACTAAAACCACCCCGGTGATCACCATCTGCGCTTAGGGGTCGTCCCGGTTCCTTTTAAAAGACAAATTCCGGAACCCCCCCTGCGCAACGTCTGTAAGGCACATCCCAGGGGAGACTCTAAGAGGGCCTCCCCTAAACCTCCTATCGTGTAGCTTGACCTTATAGGCTGATGTGCTGTGTGTACGGACGACAGCAGGTCATATAGCCTGACCTATAATGTTCCCACTACCAGGACATAAGACTCCTCTTTTCATGAGGGAGGCTATAATCTACCACGCAGGCCCAGCGCGAGTTGGTAGATGTCACATCTCTTTAATTTAGTTCTATGATATGGCGGTTTCTGGCGATGCTCTCCTTCACCGTTTCGAAAGTAGTCGTGATGGAAATGCTTCCAGAAAAATACTGTACTGACCAAATTCAAGACCTACAATTCAAAAGTTGGGCTACTACCACTAGGCCACTATCACTCCCCAATTAGATAAATGAGTAGGTAATTAAATATTATCTAGAATACATTTTTTTCTATCGTTGCCTCTCACTGGGAATTAATCCTGTATCGTTTGTGCCTTTGCAAACATTTAAAATCACAGACCAAACTAATATTTTTTCCATGCGGGAATCGAATCCACGACACTCACGCTGATCGTGTACTGTCGCCTTACACTATAATTTGTGCAAGGCGACGGTAATGTATTGCGCGCGTACCATGTACGATAGCTGACTCGTAAAATAATTATAAAAAAGTGACAAAAAATCAGAACATCCAATATAAGGCCAAAAGGCTATCTCAGCATAATGCTTCGACATTATATGCAATGACATGTTCATGTCCAACAAGTCAATATTAAAAATGAGGTAAAATCATTGTTGTGAATATTATTTAGCGAAGTGTGTGGGAGGGCGTCCTATTAGTGACTACATTCCTTTTCTTTTTTGCAGATAACCAAAGGACACACACATACAGCAATGACGTTCTTAGGGCTTTGAAAGGACACGCTATTTTAAGAGATTTGTTGGAACAAGCAAAACAAATTGAAGTTTTTTTAAGGGATTATTACAATCGACGTGTTATACCGTATTTATACATTCAAGATCACATTACATCGATTGTCTTTATAAAATAAAGAGCACGGGCCTCATTTGAGGTCAGTTTGTAAATGGAAAAAAGGATCCGGGAATATAAATGAGCAAAAGTCGAGATAAAAAGGGATCATATTTATAAATTCTTCTCTAGCTAGAAAATCAGTGGCACGGATCCAGCAATTAATTTGTAGAATGGTGCAGCTTTGCACTTTAAAACATTGACAACCTTGCAGGACTGGATTACTAACATCATAAACAACATCAATTTTGTTGTAAGTTTTTTTTTACATAACATTACACATTTAATAAAAACAAACTACATATAGGTACAATATGTAAAGAAAATCTTGTCCGACCCATAAGGAAAAAAAAGGCTAGGTAAACACGTGTTCAAATATAATAGAAAATTTTACGTAATCATCATAGTAACAATACTAATAAATTTTGAAATAATATTTTTTCCCGCGAGTTAATTTTAACTTCACGGAAATTTAGTAATTTTTAAAAAAGTGACAACACCGTTTTACCGTATTATTATAAGCGATGCGACCACGTGCCGCGTGCCCTGCCCCCCGTCGCCCGCGCATGGTTTGCCTACCGCACATGTATTAAGTTATCTCTTTTTGAGAAATAATACTTATTTTTTAGGGGATTTCTTTTTTTACGTTTAGCCCGGCTTTGTGGGCATTAGTAGAATCAGTTATCGATACCTAACCTCCACGGATCGGACAGGGTTTTCTTTATTATATTGTATATCTGACCCCTCCGCCGAGTTTTGTATTAGACACGACAATTTGTTTACCTAACTAGCGCTCACGTTTACTTCGCCAAAAGTTCGTCCTCCAGACTGTATTTGAACTATGATGACCAGCTACAACAGAAGTCTGGCCATCATATCGTGACATATTTAGCTGTTAAAGTCAAAGATGTGCATCTTTATTCGTACACACACTTTGACATGCTTTGGGGGACACTCTCATGAGTAAGGAATAAAAAGTGCTATTTCATCTCTCATTCTCATACCCAGAACGAACGGCAAACCGACACGATCGAAAAGAGATATACCTAACGCAGGACCAACGATTTAACTTTCTTTCCGAGACACGTACCCATGTGTGTCTGTGTCGGTGTGATACCCATCAGACCCCCAACTGCTAAACTCCGAGCTGTTACTAAGAACACAACATAACATAATCAGTTCATAATGTTCCCTACACCGAGCGAAGGCCTGTGTCCCCGCTCCAGAGATACAAACCTTCTCTCGATGAGAGGGTTGGGGCGTTGCTAAGATTTTCTAATGAAAAAAAAGAACATAATTAAATGTAACAATGCAGCAAAATCAGATTCCCATTTTCAACCAAATAAATAGCATTGTCATATCAAAAGGTATAAAAATAAATAGACATTAGTTCCTTAAAAAAATAGCCACAAATACATACTACGAAATTACCAGTCTGGTGAGAGGTAAGCAATGCAACTATAATTTTTACCACAAATATGTATAAAGACACATAAGCCTGGCTTTTCCACGCAGCCTGGTGTATGCAAATCAGTGTTTAAATGTCACTTGCAAGATTACTTGGAAAGGGTGATGACCTAGAAGCAAACTACTTGCATTATCACAGATGAACAGGTACTGTTATTAGAAGATTTTATGAATAGCTACAAGATATGCTAGGTAATTTAATAATGGGAGGTGGGCTTGCGAAATACGGACGAGGTAGGATACTAATAAAACTTTAGAATAATTTTGGCGCATTCGTTTTCTTGACAAAACACTTTGCAACAAATAAAAGCATCAAAGGCATTTTGAAGTGAAATCCGCTAACTAAAAATATAGCTCCCAATTGCCATGGGTTATTAATGTCTTTTAAAAACGTTTTCAATTAATTATATACCTACAAAATTCCATACAAATAATTATCCGAGCTAAAATGCATTCTTTACTTCTGGTAACTTTTGGTTATCAATTCACTTAATTCCATTATCTCTCAGCAGTAGGTTCATCATTCTTCACCTCTCTCTCACCTTCTACTCAAAAGTTTCACAGTTAATAGGTAAGTACTCAAAACACGACAACTATACGAAAAAATAGAAAGTTACAAAACTTCTCTGTATGCTGGTCGTGTAAATGTAACCAGAGAGGAGCTCTGTATATGGCTATCTACGATCAACGCCTTGTAGGAACCACGGGAGTACGTAATGCGGTACTATTGACGTGTGTTGTGACAAAATTGACGGAAATGAGCGCCTTTTTATGGTGGGAAGATTGTACAATGTAGTGTAAATCTGAAATGTAGAAAACGGGAAATGTTCTCTATACAAATCATAGGCTACATCAGTAACTAGATAATGTTGGCTGGTTGCATTTTCCGGCAAAAAAAAAAGCAGAAACATTTAAACAAATCGCGGACTACATCAAAATACTGTAGCGGTAGTACGATGTTTACTTTGTTATACAACTTTAACGCTTCTATTATCGCATGAATATGCATACACTTTGATTTATTCAAAAGCGACAGGATCAAAGCAGAAGCACACTAGTTTATTAAGATCATATTCACTCTAGCTTAACCGGATCGTTGCGGTATCAACAACAAAATCATTGCAAATGTACATAAAATTTGAACCCCGAACTGTCAGAATTTTCTTAGTTTTAATTTTGATCTTTAATACCCAGAAAAATATTGTCTATGCTGCTTATCATTCCAAGCAAGTGCTAAGATTCTATTTAATACAATAGATATGTATCTTCTATGATTAGTGTCTATGATGTTAGAAGGTGATAATTAATAAATAACAACATGTCTCGGTTAATGGTCTGCGACCATATTTATTAAACTGTTTGCATATATTTAAATAGGTAATAAGGAAGAGTAACCGACTCCAACGCCAAATCAGGCGCGACTATCAATATGACAAGTCTTTTGGTGCAATAGAAGTTCTAAAAATATAAGTGTACACTGTAGACTACCTACATTAGTTGCCTCTCCTTCCCCTTGGTATTCCATCCAAAGGTTGTCTGTAAAAGATTGCTCTTAGCGATAAGACCGTCCATTGTGTCACCCTTTGTAAAATCTTCATATTTATATTCTGTAATTTATCATCATTATCATCTGAGCGTTAATACCAGTCGCATTCGAAGCTTTTCAGCTTTCGAGTCTGGGGTCCGCTTTACCAGCATTACTGCTGATTTTGGCTAAACTTCGATATTTTCCGTGAAGGGGAGTTCTTCGGGTTTCTTCGGGTGTTGGAGGTCAGACGGCAGTCGTCTGACTTCCACAACCCGAAGGCGATATCAAGGTTAGACCAATTGTTGTACTTTTGAGGGCTCCATAACCCGTAACGACTGATCTGCTGTTCGTATGGCAATCAGGACCAAGACTTTACGTGCTTTCCGAGGCACAACCAGATCAGTGCAAATATTCCTATTCTGCATACAAATATTTGCACTGCGCGGGGATCGTACTCGCGCCTCCTTGCGCCGCGTTTAGTACCGCTACACTACGAAGGTTCTCTGTAATTTATATAGTGAACATAATAAAGAGTGTTCTATTCTAAGTGTTAGTTAGCTAGACAATCATCATCTACCTGGCATAAACAGCCTGTAAGTTCCGACTGATGAGACACAGACATTCTGTCAGGGGGATTGGGCTGTATAATACCATACCTAACATATATACACAGTCAGCCTATAATGTCCCCACTTTTGGGACACATGCCTCCTCTCGGTGAGAGGGAGTGGGCCTTACGGCCAACGTCATGTCTTCGAAGTTTTTGGCTCTAGGACATGCCGGTTTCCTTAAGATGTTTTCCTTCGCCGTTTTGAGAGCAGTGGTTATGAAATAATTTACACAAAGTAAAACGCCTGATGTTCGAACCGAAGACCTACAACTTGTAAATACTATACCACTAGGCCACCGCTACAGTGAGTGTCGGTCTCCGTGGCGCAGCGGTCAACCCGCCTGCCTGCGACGTGGAGGCCCCGGGTTCGATCCCCGACCAGGTCATGATGGGAAACGATATTTTCCTAATTGTCCTGGGTCTTGGATGTTTATCTATATATGTATCTATTATAAAATATAGTATCGTTGAGTTAGTATCCCATAACACAAGTCTCGAACTTACTTTGGGGCTAGCTCAATCTGTGTGATTTGTCTGTATATATTTATTTATTTATTTATTTTACTCTCGTAAAGTACCACGCGGGCCTAATACGGGCTAGATTATACAAATCTTGAAATTTTTGTTTCTAGAACGAAGAATTATGAAGCTGTTAGATGAATGATGTTGTATTACCAAGAATCTGGCTAGTGGATGGAGAAGGCAGTCACTTTATACTGGTACTCATCATCATCTCTGGCATCTGAGTACACTGGAAGCTAGTTAGCTTCCAGTCCAGCTTTCGGAGTCTAGTTAAAGTTATAACAAAGTTGAAAGAAGGGCAGGCAGATCATTATAGACGTAGGTACGAACCCAGATGAGACCGTGATGGCCAAGAAGGAAGCCGCCGAACAGGATCGAGAGAGGGCTGATCCTGCTCGGAGAAGGAGGCGTCGGGGAGACAACTGCCTTGACGCTTAAAACGCCGAAACCCGCCTACATATTGAGGTAGGTGGACCTTTGGGGTCGCGGGCACACAAAGCGGGGACTCTGCCTGCCCACTAAGTAACCCCAGGGAAGACGGTGGCATAGTGGTCACGTGCTGCCGTGCATAGGACGTTTAGGAGAGGCCCACTTAGTCTCCCCTGGGATGTGCCTTACAGGCGTTGAGCAGGGAGGGTTCCGGAATTGGTCTTTTAAGAGGAACCGGGACCACCCCTAGGCGCAGATGGTGACCACCGGGGTGGTTTTAGTGAGGTAAAAATCCCACACTACCCGACCTCATTCCTCGGGGGTCGGGTGCCTTTTGAAGGTTTCCCCCCGAAAACAAAAAAAAAGGTACGAACCCAGACAGGCTCTGTATATTTTGTAAATTATAAAAATCCGGGTCCTTTTTTTATTGTTGTGAATGGGAAATCATCAAATGACCTCTCCCGCTCCCTCGGCCTCCTCCTTTGCCAACATCACTGCTTCGGCAGCTGTAGAAGTGTCGAACTGTCATGCAATCTCGCTCCGGACCTACGCCGGCCTGGACCAGGACCTGACGCGAGAAGTCGCCGCCAATCGCCGCCACGAGGCCACGGCGGGCCTGTACCCAAGCCGGGCAGACCTCCACCGTATGCTCCACCGTATCCTCAGGGCATCCACATCCTGGCATTTACTTCCGCCTTATTCGGAACAGGAACCTCCTGAAACAGCCGTGTCTGGTGAGGAAGGAACGGAGTCTTAAAGGCAAAACTTCGAAGACATACAATACTATAGGCAGATTATGTGTTGCCTAACAGGTCATTGCTAATATTAGGCACACAACAAGAAAAGCCTATCATATTAAACACAAAATACAATCAAATTAGTCAAGCCTTGCAGTCATTGTTGTAGAAAATGTTCACATAATTCAGTATTATCCTAACATCTAAGTTACAATAGTCTGGCGATGTGTAGACAATCTTATACGTAACGTTGTAGGCACGTTTAGAACAATGGGACCAAGCCTACCTAGCTCAAAGATAGAGCACGTTAATTATAGGGGTGCCACTGCTTTATTAGTTGTAGTTATTTAAGCTATTTCAATCACTCATCTCTACAGCCTTGCATTTTCCCAGTTATGTTCGGTTCGCCTTTCAGTCTAACTGGAACGACTGCCTATATTATATATTGTCCGTGTTTTACAGGTCTAAGAATAGTACCAACCCGTATCCTCCAGTGGTTGTCGTAAGAGGTGATTAATGGCACTCTCACCAGGGAAGCGGGTTGGGGATTATGGCAAACGCCCCTAAAGCAATGAAAGCCTTGGGGGGGCCTTTTTCTAGCAGTAGACCTATATAGGCTGAAGAAAATGAAGAAAAAGACTGCGTATATGAACTCCTCCAGAACCCAATTATTCCAACCCGCACAATGGGCCTCATACGAAGGCTCAGAGTCACACAAAGGGCGATGGAAAAAGCTATGCTCGGAGTTTCTCTGTGCGATCGAATCAGAAATGAGGAGATCCGCAGAAGAACCAAAGTCACCGACAAAACTCTTTTGCCGCTGAAATTAAGTGGCAGTGGGCGGAGCACATTGCTCGTAGAACCGATGGCCGGTGAGGCAGTAAGGTTCTGGAGTGACGGCCACGTACCGGATGACGCAGCGTTGGGACGCCCCCAACAAGTTGGACCGTTGACCTGCTGAAGGTCACGGCAAGTCGATGGATGTGAGCAACACAAAACAGGTCATCGTAGAAAGCTTTGGGGAAGGCCTTTGTCCATCAGTGGACCTCTATAGGCTGAAGAAGAAAAAGAAGAAGTACCCAGCTAATGGGTAATATAACAGCCCTTGCTATGCCTGGTTGTTGTGATGTGCGACCCGTGACGGTTTTCAAAGATCCACGAACGACAATCGGCACCAACAGCTTATACCAAGTCCAGTGCTAGAGTAGAAGAAAGGAAAAATGGCGCTCAAAATCGCAACAACAACAATGAAGCAATTTCTCAATCTCCAAGGTAATTACCGCCTGCCAGCCCTGTTTAACCAAAACTAGGTTTAATGTCACCAGTCTACAAAGCAACGAACACTACACCTACAGGGCAGTGTCAATCACGACCTACCTACAACTATAAATCTTGTCCTATCTTCCCGATCTAATTAGCATTTAATGTGACAGACACAACTAAGGCCTTAATGGTAAATGATGATAGGTCGCTTTTAAAGTCCTTTCAAGGATTTTGGTGAAGGAATTTCTGTTTTCTCGGTGGTAAGCCAGAACATCGGCTGCCGGCAGAAATTACCACCCACCAAACAGATTCTTGCCGCCAAGCGATTCGCCATGATATTTGGTGAAGCCGTATGGAGGATGGGCCTGGGACCCTGGGCAGTTGTGTTGCGATATCTGCAGTTGGGTTGGCGTTTCGTGCCAAATGTTGTTGTGTCGGGAGTTTGGTCATAGAGGGTTTCGAAATCAATCTCCCTCTGGCGCAGCATTGTTGGTCATGTTGTTGGGTTTAA
This sequence comes from Sesamia nonagrioides, assembly GCA_017933935.1. Taxonomy (NCBI): domain Eukaryota; kingdom Metazoa; phylum Arthropoda; class Insecta; order Lepidoptera; family Noctuidae; genus Sesamia; species Sesamia nonagrioides. Next base: position 2,120,624 of record JADWQK010000766.1, read on the forward strand.
CATTGCATCACCTCGTTAAACTGCCGTCTTTCTTCCTATTCACACAGTTTTTTTTTTAATTGTATAGGCTCTTAATAAACTAGCGCGCTTTACCATCAACTATTGTATCACTGCTTACCATCAGGCGAGATTGCGGTCAAGCACTAATTTATATTTATTAAAGAAAAAATGAAATCATAGAATCTATGCTGGTTTTTTCAGTCGTCCTATAGACATAGTTGACAAATAATATGACCCACTTATCGTGTCCAGTTTGCCATAACTTGTATATTTCGCGACCGACGTCGTAGGCGGTCTCAATAGAATGTAAGATTTTCGTGATTGTGCATAAGAGGAGATTATTGCAAACCTACATAAAATGCTTATCCATTCTAATATTATAAACTAGCTTTCCGCCCGCGGCTTCGCCCGCATGGAGTTCGGTTATATCGCACTTTCTAGATTTCCCTCGGGAACATCAATTTTTTCGGAGATAAAAGGAAGCCTATCTTCTTTCTCAGGGTCTAATGATTGTCTGTGCCAAATTTCATCAAAATCGGTTGAGAGGTTTAAGCGGGAAAGCGTAACAGACAGACAGACAGAGTTACTTTCGCATTTATAATATTAGTAAGTATGGATGAGAAAGTGTGTATTTCTGTTTGTTTCATATTTTGGAGGTACACTCCTAATTTGGTGCCCCCGACGTGATGGGTACCGGGTGGTCTGGCTATCTGGAATTTTCCCGGTAGGCGCAGCGTGCTCATCATCTCTCGAAGAAGTTTGGGTCGCATGCTTCGGCGTTCCTACTACCGGATTAGGAGTGTACCTCCAAAATATCTTTCACTGCGACACGGTGCGACCAATTGACGTGATTTTTAATGGTGGTAGTTGAAGGGATATACAGTGACAATGGCGCCGATTCTGTCTTTCACAAACTAATTTTAAGTTATGTGCATCTTTTTCTTCCCATTTCGTTAAGAAAAGGATAGAAGATAACATTTAAGTTTAATCTTGTCAAATTAAGATACTCCATAGACAGTTTAGACGCGATTATAAACATGGCGATTAAAAATACGCCTGTTAACGTCAGGAGCGCACTAATTTGACAGGTCTAAACTGACATTTTATCTTCTGTCCTTTTCTTAAGGGAATAGAAAGAAAAGGATGCACTGAACTTGAATTTAATTTAGTTTGTGAACTAAATTAAATTTTAATTGGCTATTTTGCCACTTTCTTACCTGCCTCCACTTCTCAAAAAGGGGGTGAAAGTTTGTGTGTGGCATTCCGCAATTATCAAGGTAGAAAGCTAAAAATTGGTATCTCTTTGTGACTAACTTGCAAAAAATTGCGCATATAATGTTCTTAAAATCTGCCCCCAAATCCTTAAAAATAACATCTACTAAAATAATATTCTGTTCCGAGTTCTCTTCTGTGTTCTTAATCGTGGGAACCGTATTATCCCGAATTTGACTCAAGCGAAGTCGCTGGCAAAAGCTAGTTACACATATTTTCGTTCCCAATTTTTATTAAACAAGACATACATTACTATTGTAGTGGCACCTACAACCGGCACATGGAACAACGCGTCATACTGACGTCACATGATTTCTACATCTCGCAATCAGAGTTTACCGTGCAATTAGCATAGATACAACTTCCCAATTTCGACAGCCTCCGTGGCCTAGCGGTAGCGAACGCGGCCGCTGCGCAAGGAGGCGCGGGTTCGATCCCCGCACAGTGCAAATATTTATTATGCATGAATATGAATATTTGCACTGGTCTGGTCGTGCCTCGGAAAGCACGTTAAGCCGTTGGTCCCGGTTGCCATACGAACATCTAATGGCAGTCGTTACGGGTTGTTGGAGCCCTCAAAAGTCCAACAGTCTGGCTGCAATGCTTCGATGTCGCCTTCGGGTTGTGGAGGTCAGACGGCAGTCGCTTCACGGAAAATGTCGAAGTTTAGCCATATCAGCACCAATGCTGAAAAAGCTTCGGATGCGACTGGGATTAACGCTGAGATGATGATGATGATGACAACTTCCCAATTTCAAGCATAGGGCAAGTGCCCGCCAGACATAAAACCCGTCTGGTCGAAGGATCCTCCCTTTTCTACGGAGGATAAGTGAACTTTACTCTCTGTTCCTCATAGCTCCACACTATCATTAGATTATGTAAAGATCACTAGCGGTTTTCACCTCTAATTTAGTTAGAATACAAAATTCTTCTTTTTCGATTCTTATCAAGGAGTAACGTTACTTATTACCAAGTAATAGGTACAAGGGTAATATCGTATTACCCTTTCTGACCTCCACGACCTAGTTAGTGGTCGTAAGGTCAGAAGGGTAGTCGCGAAAGTAATAAAATAATGGTATTTAACTCTATTCGGTGAGACTGGAGGCCAACCCCGTTGATAAAAGAATGGCAATTCTTGTGATGTTAATGATACTATCAATAATTAGAAAATAAAACATTGCTCAGCAGTATAAAATGTCACGAGATGTCGGGACATATGGTTGAAGTGAAATACCTATAAATATTATGTATTAAAAAATTAATATCCGTATTAATATTATAAAGCGAAAGTGTCTCTGTCTGTCTGTCTGTCCGGCTTTCACGCCAAAACTACTGAACCGATTGTAATGAAATTTGGTACACAGATAGACTAGAGCCTGAGAAAGGACATAGGCTACATAACATCCTGCTATGACCAATAGGAACAGAGCAGTAACAAAAAATGTTGCGACAACGAGTTATTTAAATTTTATATCAACTGAGCTCCTGTAAACTGAAGTCCACGCGGACGGAGTCGCGGGCAACAGCTAGTAATAAAATAATTTTATAACTTTAGAGAGAGAAATAATTAATATCGCGACGCTAAAAATATTACACTTAAGTAGATCGCACGGTTTGTCTTCCAAAAACATGAAAGATATCATACCTACCTTTATTAAACCAAATTCAAAGAAGTACCTAGAGATTATTTATTGAATCAGAAACATTCTCTTCTTAGAATACATTTGAGATGAATTGGTTAAAAGCCAACCTCATGATTTATGAAAGGCAGCTTTCCTAGAATGAATCGTTAGTCATTTGATGTTAAGGAAATTTTCTGCGTCCATCATCATCAAAAATAAATAATCTGTCCAGCTAATCCCACGAGTTGTGCTCAAGAAAAAACTGGTTTCTTTAGGATATATCCTGTTCATTTCTGGGCGGGTGTCAATAAAGTTGGGTACTATTAACCTAACTTTAGGGACAATACCAGCGTGCAGCGGCTTGATCTGGACCCCGTGACTTACGGAAATTATTCCACGAAAACGTACCACCAGGATAAAAAGTTCTATATGTTTATATCCAAGTTTTAAACTACCTTCGTGCCCAAGTAATAAACATACCAGTCCATCCATTCATCGAGCCTCATAGACTTTTGCGTCTATAATGGTAGTTATAGTGAGATATGATGAAATATATAATATGCAAAGAAAACCCTGTCCGATCCATAAAGGTATTGTCAGGTATCGATAACTGATTCTACTATTTCAAAATCAATCAATTTGCCAGCGGCGGTGTGTCCGTCGGACTACAATTTGAGTGTCTTCAAGGCTAGAGTGAATAGGCTCTTAATAAACCAGTGCGCTTTACCATCATCGATTGCGTTACTGCTTACCATCAGGCGGGATTGCGGTCAAGCGCTAGTTTATAATTTAAAAAAAAATAATTAGTATTTTTACTATGATGATACCTAAAATTTTATATTGTACTAGCGGCCGTCCGCAACTTCGTTCGTGTGTAGTTACTTAGTTATTATGTTCGGTTCCTATTCGGCGGAACGTGATAGTATATAGCCTAAAGCCTTCCTGGGTTAATGGAATTAACCCAGTTCTACTTAATTTTTCAAATCAGACTAATGGTTCCTGAGATTAGCGCGTTCAACAAACAAACAATCAAACTCTTCAGATTCATATATTAGTATAGATTTGGTCATGTTTTTACCAAACCTTTATTATCCCTATGGGTCGGACAGGGCCTTCCTTACATATTGTATAACGCTACATCTTGAAAGCACGTAAAGCCATTTGATCGTAGCTGTCATTTGTAGTTTTTTGACAGTCGTTACCGGGTAGTCAGGGGCCCGAAAACCTGACAAATGAATTACTTACTGGACTGTGAAGGTCCAAATAACCCGTCACTCCATGTAAAAGTCGAGAGTATACATTCAGCTGCCCTCAGTTACACTGGAAGTCGATGCCAATATATGCGTAAAGTGCAGTTGGGAAAAGTCAATGCGGAGTTACAACCTTTACAGATTTATGAGTTACGAAATTCAGTCGAGACTCGAGCAACTGTAAGACTAATAACTATTCTTACTTTACTGTTATGTATAGACAAGCAATCTTAGCACATACTTAAAGTATGCATCACTGCAGCATCACTGTGAAGATTATTCGCAAAACATTTCTAATCACTCAGAGCAAAATTACCAAAGCTGACGTCACTTAGCGACAGTACCTACCACAAAATAGGAAGCTACAGTAAACCCACTTCCTAGTAACGAAGTTTCACATCTACCTCTTTAATAAAATCTTATCTTTTTTTGCTAATAATCGTAAAAACGGTCTTCAATATTTATGGATAGTGTTCTTATTATAACCAAAAGCTGTCCTTCTTTAAAAGAAGGACCACTTTTTGTGTATTGATTGATGATTATTTATATTGATGATGACTTCGTCCGCGTGGAGTTAGTTATGCTCCGCTCTTATTGGTCGCAGCGTGATGTTATATTGCCTAAAGCCTTCCTGGATTAATTGCCTATCCAACGCAAAAAGAATTTTCTAAATCGGACCCATAGTTCCTGAGATTAGCGCGTTCAAACAAACAAACAAACTCTTCAGCTTTATATATTAGTAAAAATTTGGTAATACTGAGTAACATACATACAAACATATTCAGCCTATAATATTCTCGCTACTTGGACACAGGCCTCCTCTCAGTGAAAGGGAGTTGGCCGTAATCTACCACGCGGGCGCAGTGCGGGTTGGTAGATGTTAAATGTCTTCGAACTTTTGGCTTCTGGGACATGCCGAATTCCTCACGATTTTTCCTTCGCCGTTTTGAGAGCAGCGGTGAAGAAATAATTTATACAAAGTAAAGCGCCTAACGATGTTCGAACCTACGACCTACAACTTGTAAGTCACGGCCGATACCACTAGGCCACCGCTGCTCTCCGTGTGAAAGTGTGACAGAGGCTTTAATTTCGACAGTTTCAGTTCGCCTTTTAGTTCCTTACGTTATTTACATTGATGATCAGACGTATCTTTTGAACAAATGAAGCAATGGATCCGCAGAAGAACCAAAGTCACATTGCTCTGCGAGTCGCTAAACTTAAGTGGCAGTGGGCAGGGCACATTGCCCGTAGAACCAATTGCCGATGGGACAGTAAGGTTCTGGAGTGGCGGCCACGTACTGGGAGACGCAGCGTGGGGATGCCCCCAACAAGGTGGACCGATAACCTGGTGAAGGTCGCGGGAAGCCGATGGATGCGGGCAGCACAAGACCGGTCAGCGTGGAAAGCCTTAGGGAAGCTTTTGTCCAGCAGTGGACATCTATAGGCTGAAGAAGAAGAATGGATCAGCGACATCTTTCCAAATGAATCAAACTGTGATTGATAGTGTATTATGCACATAGAGGATAGTGAGTGGATAATAACAAAGATGCTTTTGTCCCTCTAAAATTAGGTTGACCATCATTAAAGTACATTTTTCTGAGTGAATAGTAAGGAAGACGGCAGTTGAGCGAGGTGATGCAATGTCCAACGGCCAACGATCCTGCGCCAGAGGGAGATTGATCTGTAGACCCTCCACAACCAAACTCCCGACACAACAATATGTGGCGTATCGTACCCGGCAGTCATCGCAACACAACTGCTCAGACCCGTCCTCCGTGCGGCTTCACCAGACATCATACCGGAACACGATGAATCGCTTGGCGGCAAGTTTTTGTCTGGTGGGTGGTAACTTTTGCCGGCAGCCGATGTTATGACCTTTTTTTTTGTTTGGGATGGTAAATCATCAAATGACCTCTCCCGGTCTCGGTAGAGCGGAAGGGCGTGTCAGACTTTTACTGACTAAAACCCACCCGTGTTTTTTCACTTGCGTATGCGTCAGGGCCACGGTTTCTTTTTAACCAACCCGCAACCCTGACCCAGGAGGCATCGGTCTTCGTTTACCCCGTCACGATGTGCTGACATCTCTTTGAGGCGCGTGTTAGGATAGCAGAGTGTGGGTAATTAAATAATATTAAAGCAAACATTATAGGAGAAACATTATGTACATAGTACTTAAAACATTACACACTGGACATATTTAGAATCATCAGCAATATAAATTACATAAGACCAGGCACATAAGAATTATGTGCCTATAACGAATATTCAGAATACTTAACTGGTAGTGTGCTCGGTCCGACGGCTCGATGAAGACTGTCTACTAAGGGACGAGTCACCGTATTTATAGGAAATGCCACTCTCAGAGTACCATCGAGCCGTTTTTATAATTTTATAAAAGTTATTCTACCCTCGGAATCAACTAAACTTAAGCAATCCACAATACAATACTTTTATTAGAATTATGACTCGTTATATTTATATAACACGGCCATTCTGATAATTACTTCGTTCTCGAAGTAAACTTTTCGATTAACAATAACGTAACAGTTCAAGAGAACTCAAAATTATAGTAACATATCTAATATCAATTGCTAGGATAAAAACACATTGTACCACAACATAATCATAATAAAGTACACCCTATCTGTTAAATCCATTTGTAAACACTATAACAATTGTTTATTCGCAATGCTTAAATAACCAACATTTCATAATTTAAAGGTGATTTTTATAATTTAAGCCTCGTCTTATGAAATCACAATATCTAGTCAAATCAGGTACTTCTAGCAGCAAATATGGCATATGTCATTACCCAATACACATTGTAGTGACAATTATATAACACATTATAATTACTTTATAAATCTATAATATCCTTCATATATATCACTGCCATACTGACATGTACTTCGTTCTCGAAGTACCTACAAATATGTCTACAGTCTCACAAAAAATAACGTTTGACATTGACCGCCGACTGAACAGTTCTTGATTCGAAACAATAAGCAGAGATTATGAAATTCAAACAAGTTCCAGTGTTGTCAACCTGTCGATATTATTCAAATCTACTATTTAACAAACATCCTCTGTTTATCTAACAATTAAAATAACTCATCGCTCGGTCAATTCTGACAATATCATTAAAACTTTCCAAACATTTTCTGTTAACATATTAATAAATATGTTACGGGTAATTCAAACCATCGCTCAGTCTCAATATTAAAACTATTCGACAAGGATTTTCTGTTAACATGGTTTCGGTCATCTCATGGTGATTTTAGTAAGTATCTACATACTTGGTTTAAGTATTGCTATGTTTTAAGTTTATTTATTATCTATTAACTCTGAAAGTAATCATGTCATATTACTTAATGAACAAGTGCTATCCATTCACCTAAGCTTTTGTTATTTTAGGTTTCCGGATAAAAATAATGTAGCACTAGAAAATTAGATAGGATTTGTGTTGCAATTGACATCACAGTCCACCAAAAGTCCAGACATTATCTTGGTTATATTATGACTTGGGCAAACACTTTATATTCATCACATAAATAATTGTCTCCTGTGGAAGTCATACTCAAAACCGGATGTTTAGCAGTCGACTCATGGATTACTAGATCATAATAATTATTGATTTGTATATTAAAAGAATTATATGAATAAATAACTTGCAAATATTACAACTGGTAATAATTTTTCTGCATCCTAATTTTTTGTTTCAAATCACCAAAACACGAAAAAATGTCGCCGCAATAAGTTCTTTGAATATTATCGATAATTTTATATCGAAATAACAAGATCCCTACCACAGTTTTTATGTTTCTACTTAGCGTCACCCTGCATATGTAGTAGCGATTAAAATGCTAAAATAGGTGTTGCTGTTTGTAGCAGACAAGATTCACTTATTACCCGATATTTATTGTTTTTTTTTTACGGATATTTATTTACCCGATTTAGTCTATACTAGGGGTATTAAATCGGACTTGGCAACATAGACCACACTGGCCATCTACAGAGCAATAGCTGAATTCATTTTTACTATTTGATGTCTCCAATTGTCGATCTAATTTTGCTATATTCTATGCCATTTTGACACAAGCCCTCTCTATCTTATATCTCTTTGGTATAGTATATCTCAATCTACCATATTTCATGGCATCACCCGTCAGGGATACAGCACTTGCCACAGGCACAACAGCCAAAGCACAACAGCCACAGGCACAGCTACAGCCACAGGCACCACGGCCACAGGCCACAGGCACCACGGCCACAGGCACCACGGCCACAGGCACCACGGCCACAGGCACCACGGCCACAGGCACCTTTTTATTATTATTATTATTCTGGACACTGTACTTTGTCAGTCAGCCTATGCGGATAGACCTGGCTCATCAAACAACAGCATCAGTAAAAATAATAATCTGTCTAGTCTGTCAATCAAGTTAACAGTCAAGTCAATCAAGTTATTCAATCAAGTCTATTTTTAAATACACAACCAAACAAATTATCACAGTTGCAAATTGAAAATACAATCGATACTGATACTGTCCCTTAATAAGTTTTCCAAATGTCATTTTTAAGCAATACTGTTTTATATTGACGTTATTTACTCAATTCAGATAATTCTTTACTCACGAATAACTTCTGGATGTTCTCACTATTGGTTGAGGTTCTGGGGCTCTGTATTTTTGAAGTAAATACAGGATTATTCCTGTATCGGACACCAGGTACAGGATTATTGCTGCTTATGCAGCGTAGCAGTTCCAACATCAGAGAAGACGGCCTGATGTCGTCATTACGGTTGAGTGAAGTCAGCGACCCGCTGAACAACGGCTTCCGAAATATCGTCACAAGCTCCAACGTCGATCATGAAAAAAAAAAATTTTTTTTATAAATCAGAGCCTTGATCCCCACTTCTGATGTTAGGATAGCAGAGTGTGGGTAATTAAATAATATTAAAGCAAACATTATAGGAGAAACATTATGTACATAGTACTTAAAACATTACACACTGGACATATTTAGAATCATCAGCAATATAAATTACATAAGACCAGGCACATAAGAATTATGTGCCTATAACGAATATTCAGAATACTTAACTGGTAGTGTGCTCGGTCCGACGGCTCGATGAAGACTGTCTACTACTGCTCGTGGTCCTCTCTGCGACCCCGAGTTGGGGGCGCGAGGAGACGGTTTGGGGGCTCCTTGATGGCCCCATGACCGTGGGTTCGGTCTCTCGGCCTCCAAAAATGGAAACCCGTCCTTGGGGTGCACCCTAGGGGTGCTGCTCTTCACTCTTCGCACACCTAAGTCGACGCCGCGAGGGTGTGCCTTCCCTCCGGCGGTGGACGGTGTGCTTTGTTGTGTGTGGCTGTAGGAGCGCCTGAAGTGTTTCACGACGCCCGTGCGATCAGACCCCTACCAGGTTGGATCACGGGTTGCCCCCGTGAAGGCCCAGCAAGAGTCGATCAGCGACCGGGCGTCGGCTTTGGTTGGCGCTCTGCTACAGCGGGTGATTACCCCGACCCCCTAACAGCTCAACCAGCTATGTACGGTAGGCTGCGAGGGTACGGGGGGTAGTGTGTGTTACGAGCGGTTTGTAGGTGTGTATTCACCGCTCGTGTGGTATTCTGAGTGTGTACCTGCATGTGGAGTAGTGCATGTGTGTTCGTCGTGCGCATAGCGCCTATATAAATACAGTCCGCAAATGCGCACGGCGGCGTCGTGTTGCGAATGAATAGTGTCTATCCTTGTCTGAGTAGGTCACGTGTATTTGTGTTTGTGACCTACCCGGGTGTCAAGTCCGGTAGCGCGACGTCTGCTATGAGGTCGCGCGGGTATCTCTTCTTATCGGGAGGCCTCGCGTGCCAGGGCGCGATGTCTTGGATGTGCTGGAGCTCGGAGGTGCTGGCACGCGAGAACATCCCCTTCGCTAGGCGGATAGCGAAGTCGTCGATGCTCTCGACTCGCAGGTCCCTGCTGATTACAGAGTTCCTCACGTACCGGGGAGCTTCGACGATTTGACGCAGCGTGATGTTCTGCTGCGTCCGGAGCTTCTTCCTGTGCGTCTCGGCCGTGAGGGCGAGCCAAGCCGGGGCAGCGTAAGTGAGCTGCGGCCGCACGTAGGTTTTGTAGATCCCCAGCTTGACTCGCGTGGAGAGGTGTGACGAGAGCACCGGTCGCAATAGGTTCCGGCTTACCTTAACCCGCGCGACGGTGTCGCAGACGTGCGGGCCCATGGTGAGCCGGCTGTCGAGTGTGACCCCCAGGTATTTGGCGGTCTTGGTCCACTCGACCTCGGTCCCCATGAGCTGAAGTTTCGGTGGATGACGTCCGCCTCGTGCCGTGACGATTATAGCCTGCGTCTTACCTGCGTTCACCGACAGTCTCCACTTGCTGAGCCAGTCGGGGAGGTCGTCCAGAACGCGCTGCATTTTGATGGCCGCGTGGTCAGCCGACAGCGACGTGGTGATGTGCGCGGCGTCATCTGCGTACAGCGCGAGGGTTGCAGTGTGCGTGGCGGGGATGTCGTCGGTGTATACCGAGTATAACGCAGGCGAGACGCAGCTTCCCTGCGGCACGCCCGCTTCAATGGGGCGCGCGCTCGATGTCACGTCCTCCACCGATACCTTGAAAGTCCTGTCTTTCAGGAAGGAGGAGACCACCTGTATCAAGCGACGGGGCGCGGTGGTCTTGGTCAGCTTGTAAATAAGGCCGGCGTGCCAGACCCGGTCGAATGCCTTTTCCATGTCGAGGAATACTGCAGCGGCGTACTCCCTCTTATTCATGGCCGCGGTGAGTGTGTGCAGTACCCTCGACAACTGGAGCGTCGTACTGTGTTCCGCCCGGAAGCCAAATTGTTCCGGGCGGGGCGTGGTGTGCGGCAGCAGGTGTTGCAGCAGTAGTGCCTCAAACACCTTGGAGGTTGTGGGGAGGAGCGTGATCGGCCGGTAGCTTTCCGGCTTTGAGACGTTCTTCCCGGGCTTGGGCAACATGACCACCTTCCCCTGCTTCCAGCAGTTGGGGAAGGTTCCGGTGCGGAGTATGCCGTTATATAGGCGCGCTATTGCCGCCACCGATTTCGGTGGCAGGTGTCGGAGGGCGGTGTTTGTAATTCCGTCCGCACCGGGTGCCTTTCTGGGCTTAGTATTCCTTATTGCCCCCAGTACTTGGCCCGGGGAGAAAACTATGGGGTCTTCGTCTGGAGCTACCGGCGTCTTGAAGTACTCTCCAAGGTGTTGCTCCACTGCTGCGACATGTTCCAGGGCGTCTGTCGGGTTCGGCGTGAACTGACGCTCCAGGTGCTCGGCGAATATTTCGGCCCGGTCGGCCGCCGTGTAGCGTAGCGCCCCGTCGCTGTTGCGTAGCGGGCGCACCGGGGCTGGGGTATTCTTTAGGCGTCGGCACAGCCGGTGTACCGACGCCCAGTCGCCGTCTGCCGAGTCTATAATGTACTCCCAGCTCTCCGATGCGTGCGCGTGTAGCTCGGCCTTAACCTTGTCCGTGACACGGTTGAGCTGGTTCTTGATGGTGGGGCATCTTGTTTGTTGCCACAGCCTGCGCAGACGCCTCTTGTCGGCGATCATGTTGGCGATGTGAGCGGGGAGCTTCTGGTAGCGCCCCTGTGACGCGGTGGATGTGCATGTCGCCGCTTCCAAGGCGCTCTTGATGCAGGCGGTGAGTCCCTCAGCCAACTCGTTCACGTCCAAGGCGTCGGCGACGGGCCGAGTGGGCGTGGTGGCCTCCATTACCTTCCTGAATTTGTCCCAATCCGTGTGTCGACGTGGCGCCGGATGGGCAACTCTGGTGGTGTGGTCAGTCAGGCGGACGAGCACTGGCTGGTGGTCGGACTTCAGCTCGTCGTCCAGCACCTCCTGCGCGATCTGGCAGGTGAGGCCCTTGTGTACGACGATGTCCAGCACATCGGGTGTGTGTGCTATGTTGTCTGGGTAGTGGGTCGGCGTCTCCGGTCCGGACACGTCGTACCCTTTGGCCTCCGCGTCGGCGAAGAGTCGTCGGCCCCCCTGGTTGATGGTTCCGCTGTTCCACGCCGGGTGCTTACAATTAAGGTCGCCGGCGATGATGGTGGGATGTGGTGAGGCTAGCAGCGTGTGTATGTCGCTAGTGTTGAGTGGTTTCTGAGGCTGCTTGTATGCTGCGTACATACACACGTGCCTACCGGCGACATGCAGCTGCACACCCAGCGCTGAGATGCTGCTGAGTGTTGGGGGCGGTAGCTCCTGGTGGACGACTCTTCGCTTCACCAGCACCACCAGGCCTTGGGAAATCCGGTGTCGCTGGCTATTGGTTTCATTGTATTGCCCATCCTTTTGGTAGACGTGATAACCTGGGAACTTGACCGTGTCCCCAGGTCTCAGGAGCGTCTCGCTGATGAGCGCCACGTCGATGTCCTGTTCCTGTAGGAGAGGACGGAGGAGCACGACCTTCTCCCTGAGGCCGCGGGCATTCCAGTGGAGTATTCTCACCGGCTTAGACATGTCTGTTCAACATGATCAGGTCTGTTATGCCGGTGAGAACAACTGGCACCGGGTCCTGACCCCTGCTGAGCGCCAGCAGGATGTCCTGGAGGACCCGGAGAGCGGCCTCTATTATTGTGGACCCGGGGTGTCTTTCCCCGGGTGCGCCCGCCGACATGGCGGTTTGTTGTTTGTTTTGTTTTTGTGGTGGCGGCCGACTACGCCTCTCCTGAGCGGAGCTGCTCGGCGCGGGGCCGCGGACCATCCGACTCGCAGTATTTTGCGAGGTGCTTTTGGTCGGCGGGTGGGAGAGGTCGTCGATTCTAGCCTGTTTAGGCCCCGCCCCCTTCTGTGGTGGTGCATTCACTGTCGGATTGACAGTGGCGGGGTTGGCAGCGGCGTTGGTCGTGTTGACCTTTCCCCTTTTGCCGCCGCGTCCTTTCCTCCTCCTGAGGAGGTGGTGGCCGCGTTGCGCGCTGGTGGGTCATTGGCGGCCGCCATCAGGGTCGCCGACTGGGTTTCCCCTAGCGGCGTCGGCTGTAACGGCCTCTCTGCGGCCGTGCTTGACCGGCGCGTGTTACCGGTGATGGCGACCGTGCCCGCTCGCTTGTTGCGCACCTCCTTGCGCATTACGGGGCATTTGGTGTGGTTTGCGGGGTGCGCCCCCCCGCAGTTGATGCAGGTGGCGGGCTCCTCCCTTGGCCGCGGGCACTCTCTGGCCACGTGACTCCCGCCGCACCTGACGCAAGCGAGCGGTCTGTGGCACTGTTCAGAGGAGTGCCTGAACTGCTGACATCTGTGGCATTGTGCAGGCCCCCTCTTGCCACGCCACGCCTCGATCCTTACACCGGGCATGCAGAGGATCTCCCTTACCTCATAGATGCCCGGCAGAAGATTCGGAGTCTTCTTCAGCACGGCGTGGAATATACAGCCGGGTCGTTCTTGTCGCGCCTTGATGACGCGAACATACTCCGGCTGGAACCCCAGCGCGCGTAGGTCCTCCTCTATATCTGCCGGCGCCGTGTCCGCAGGCAGCCCCCTTATGGCCACCTTGTGGCTCCGCTCCGCTGGTAGGGAGTAGGAAAACCAGGGGATGTTTTCCTCTTTTTCGAGTACCGTCAGATACTTTTGTATCAGACGGTACTCGGTGTCCGTTTGTGGGGTGAACTTCACCCCCTCCCCGAACGGTCTGGCACTGGGGGCACGCCCCAGTTTTCCTTTTAGGACGCGGAAATGGTGCGCCCACTGCGGGAGTTTCTCCACCACCAGTGGAGGGTAGCGCAACTTTTTCTTCGTCACTGTTTTTTCTGTACCGTCGGTAGATTTTGCGTCTACCGTCGGATTATTTTTTTCCTCCGCTCGGCCAGGAGGGGCTGAGGGAGGGGGGGCTGCGGCGCCTGTTGCTCCTACAGGGTTGCGCGTCGCTTCCGAGAAGGTCTTGGGGGGCGACTCACCTTTGCAACGTCGCTTCGGCGCTTCTTCCTGCTCGTCCGGGCTGCGCTGTCGGCGTTGAGCTGCGCGTTGAGCTGCGCGGGCAGGGGGGGCGACTTTAGGTAGCAAAGTCCTTACCTCTATGCTTCCGGCCGTGGACAGGTCTGGTAGCGACGCGCTGGGTGCTCGGCGTTCGAGGCTTGCTCGGGTTGTCCGGGGAATGATAGTATTTGTTACCTCTCGGTATGTGGTGTCGTTTTCGTCGTCGTCGCTGCTACCGTCCGACGACGCCTCTGACTCGCTCGTCCCGGGCGAGACCAGCGATCTCGACGACGGCGACGCCGGCGCTGAACTCCGAGGGGCGAGGGGGGATGCGTAGGACCTCGGTGAGGGCGGTGGCGTCCGCTTCACAGGCCCACTCTGCGGATGGGCTGCATTTTTCGAAGTACCCGCACTTGATGGCGTCGGGTACTTTGTAGTCTGGGCTGTGGTCTGCGGTGCTCCTGATGACCGGAGCTTGGTCGCTGGCGTCTTGGGTGACGGCGACGCGGGTGAGGCCAGGTGTGCCACCGTGGTTCTCCTGGTTCTGGCATTTTCTTCCCCCCCGCTATGGTGTTGTTCACGGGGAGGGGGTTTGGGCGGAATCCCCGGCTGGGGCATCCCGCTGGGAACGCGCGGTTGTCGCGACCCTGGCGTTAGAAACGCCGGGTGCAGGTGAGAGGGTCCGTGCGACTGCTTCCCACTTCACTGCACTGATGATGCACTTTCACTTTTTTTTTTTTTATAGTGTGTAGGTGTTCGGTAATAACTTTAGCGACGTGAGCGTAAACAATAGATGCGCGCGTGACGATCCTGACTGTCTACTAAGGGACGAGTCACCGTATTTATAGGAAATGCCACTCTCAGAGTACCATCGAGCCGTTTTTATAATTTTATAAAAGTTATTCTACCCTCGGAATCAACTAAACTTAAGCAATCCACAATACAATACTTTTATTAGAATTATGACTCGTTATATTTATATAACACGCGCATGAAATACAACGCACCGTCGACTTGGGCCTGGTCCTTACCGGACGGCGACTGCTCACCGATGTTATGGCGTACCACCGAATTCTAAAGGAAATTCGAAGTATCTGTTGAAACAGGAGCTGCGTGTCACGGAGATGAATATGCTGCGGTGGATGTGTGGAGTTACGCGAAAAACCTCATCAGGAACACCCGCATCCGGGGCAGCCTTCGTGTCCGTGACATTGCGGACAAACTGCAGGAGGGTCGCCTACGCTGGTACGGCCACGTCTTAAGCAAATGTTACGTGGGTAACAAATGTCTTGCCATGGCGCCTCCGCCGGGCCGAAACAAGCGGAGTAGACCAAAGAAGTGCTGGCTTGACGTTGTAAGAGATGACATGCGTGCCAACAAGCTCTAACCACAGGATGCTAAAGATCGTGTGAAATGGAGGATAATGTGCAAGAAAGCGGACCCCGGGCTCCAACGCGAAAGCCGCGGATGCAACCGGGATAAACGCTGAGATGATGATGATGATGATTCTAAGTATCTATTGAAACACTTACAACCTTTGTGCCATATGTTGTATGAACTGGTCCTTCTGTGTCCTAGTATCCTCGAGTACATAGTTGTCCTAATTCGCTAACCAATATGACGTAACTTCGCCGCAGCCGAATGGGGTCGAGCTTTGCGCACGCGTCGATTTTCTATCGAAATGTGTTCGAGTGTTATAATTGCGATTTAAATGTATAACGTGTTAAATCACAGGTTGCTTGAATGGAGTTGCGTGTTTAAAGGGATTTGTTAAGAATTCTTGGTTTATTGCGGAATTTTAACATCGTAATCGATACTGAAACAGGTGGTCACGAGGATTTAGAAACCTGGTGAGAGAATTTATTGGGTTTTGAAAATAATTTGTTGAAATCGCCGGGAAATAGTAAATCTGCGCAGGAAACGACATACTATATTCCGATCTTAAATTTTATAAAAGTTCTGGGGTCCGCTTTACCAGTCTAACTGCTGATTTTGGCTAAACTTCAATTTTTTCCGTGAAGCAACTGCCGTCTGACCTCCACAACCCGAAGGCGATATCGAAGCATTGCAGCTAGACCATTGTTGGACTTTTGAGGGCTCTAAGAACCCGTCACGACTGCCAATAGATGTTCGTACGGCAAACGCTGAGGCACGACCAGACCAGTGCAAATATTCATTCATATTTATGCATACAAATATTTGCACTGTGTGGGGATCGAACCCGCGCCTACTTGCGCAGCGACCGCGTTCGCTACCATTACGCCACGGAGGCTGTCAATTTATTTAACCAACAAATGGAACTGGTACATACCTTACTTTGATATTTAAAGGCTAGATGAAAAATACACCACAACTAAAAAGTGGTCCAGATGGTTCTAAATATAATATCAAAGGCTACGTAGGATTTGTAAGAAGCAGTTGTTTTTGTATGGGTTTTCATATTATTTTGTTTTATGGCTGCTGTTGGAAAATTCCAAGCCTTTGAACCATACATCCAAAAAGATGAAAATTATTCCATCAAACTACATTGGCTCCGATTCCCATAATCACAAACTGAATTAATTTAAAGTACAGTGCATGTTCTTCTTTCTATTTCATTAAAAAAGGACGGAAGATGAAATGTTAGTTCAGACCTGTCAAATTAGTGCGCTCCTGACGTAAATTGGCGAATTTTTGGTCGCCATGTTTATAATCGCGTCTAAACTGTCTATGGAGTGGAGGTTTGGCGGGAATGTCAAGATGAGTGTCACGCTTATATTTCATTGGACTTTTAAAATTATTTATAGTGTTGTTTACTAAATAAAAGCGCGTGATTTATGTAGTAAAAAGTGCATTCAGTGAATAATTCATAAAGAACAGTGAAATATTGTAGCATAGTGGCCACATCATGCCTTTTCGCTAAACCACTCCTAATCGGCCACACGCGGGAAACGAAAGGAGTTAGATTAGTTAGGATAAGTTTAGGTTTAAGTTTACCCAAGAAAATATTTACTGAAGACTAGGCTGTATGGCGTACTATGCCTTTGCCTTTTCCGTTCAGAAGAACGGAAAGAATTGGACCAAAAAAAAATGTCTATGGAGTATCTTAATTTGACAGGATTAAACTAAAATGTTATCTTCTATCATTTTATTAATGAATGAAATAGAAAGTAAAAGATGCACTAAACTTAAAATTAGTATAGTTGGTGAACAAAAGAATCGGCGCCATTGCCAAATATTCCAAGCACAAAAAAATGTCACGTGACCACAGTAATGTTATGTACAAATAAAACGAAAAAGTAAAATTGCTTACGACAGGACAGTCAAGGAAAAAAACGTCGAAAATTAATGTTTATAAAAAGTAAATTGAAACGCATTTCTTGCGAATGGGTACGTTTGAAAGTCAGTGTGTGAAATACGGCCAAAGACCTACGTAGTTAGAGATAGGGCAAGCAAGGTTACTGTGACGGGTATACTGTACTCTGTAGGTACACTATTTTGGTGTAAGATTATGTAGCTATTGGCTTTACCTACACGATTATTGAAATTTGTGGTTTTTGGTTTTTTTATTAGGTATAAACTAATGTTTGACCGCAATCCCGCCTGATGGTTAACAGAGATACAATAATTGATGGTAAAGCGCGCCAGTTTATTAAGCCTAATCACTCAAAAATACTGAGTAAATAGGAAGGAAGACGGGAGTTGAGCGAGGTGATGTTAAACCCAACAACACGACCAGCGATGTTACGCCAGAGGGAGATTTATCTGGAGACCCTCCACGACCAAACTCCCAAGACAACTTTTGCCGCATCGCACCTGACACACATCGCAACACAACTGCTCAGGTCCATGCTCTACGACGAAACCAGACATCATGCCGAAACACGATGAATCGCTTGGCGGCAAGACTTTGTCTGGTGGGTAACTTCTGCCGGCAGCCAATGTTATGGCCTACCACCGAGAAAAATGGTTCTAATGATCTAATAGATTAGGTTGCTGCACTTAATCTTTCACGTGAACATTTGTGCGTGGGCCATTAAGGACGTTGGTAGTTATTCGAGTCTTAAGCAGAAGTTGATTAAGACTCTTAGTTTGTGGTTATCGCCCGTACACTCTAGAAGCATATGCCAGGCTGGCTACTCTTCGCCTGTGCTCCAGGAGACCGTTTTTAACTAAATTTGGGTCGCCAGTTAGCCTCTTCGCACACCTCTCCACCGAATCCAAAGTTGCTGATCCTATAAGCCCGCTACATAATACTACAACCCATACAATACATAGGAAGACATTCATAGATACAGATCGTATCTGTCAGTAGTTATGTTACAAGTGTTGGATTAATTGAGGAAAATGCAATCAAATGATATAGCACCCGTAAGGGCAGGGTTAGCCGCTTCGCGATCAAGATTTATTGCAAGACTCGACGTTTAATCTCGCCGAGTACACTGGTATGTCGTTTGTAGAGTATAAACTAGTCAGTAAATATCTGATGCAGTGGACTATGAGGTCCAATTAACACTTAGTTGAGGTTTTCATGTCGAGTACCAAATCATCAGATGTAACTTTTGCTTATACACAACTTATCTGTAGGTAGGTTTTATAAGATCTCAAAGCTGTTAAAGGAGGATCCTGAATCTTGAAAATTGTCCTTTGAACAGTGTTGAGGCTGTGCTGCCAAATTGGTGCATTACATATGTATATGCCGAATCAGAAAAGAGGAGATTGGCAGAAGAACCAGAGTCACCGACATAGCTAATTTTTTTTTTTTATTTTATTCTATTTTTGTTTAGGAGCTATACTCGAAGTTTCCATGCGCGTTCGAATCAGAAATGAGATCTGCAGAAGAACCAAAGTCACCGACATAGCTCTTCGAGTCGCTAAAATTAAGTGGCAGTGGGCGAGGCACATTGCTCGTAGAAGCAATGGCCGTTGGGGCAGTAAGGTTCTGGAGTGGCGGCCACGTACCGGAAGACGCAGCGTAGAGAAGCCCCCAACAAGGTAATAATAATAATATTTATTCAAAATTCCTCAAATCACAAATTAATACAGTTAGCCTTAAATGTAATTCATAAATCTAAATCTTACGTGCCTGAACTAGGAAATCCTGTGTTTCGAGCAATAAGGGCTGTAATAACAGTCTAAAGTATAATCAAACAATATATAAGGTATAAATAAACAACATTAACAAACAAATTATAAAAGGTAAAATACAGTCACTTCAGCACAATTAGTAAATTCTCTGTATCTTCATAGGACAATTTCTGAAGAGTATCCCTAAGGATTTTTTTACAGCATGTGTAATTTAAGGAGTAGACGTTTGCTTTCGCATTTAGTCTATTATAGAGGAGAGGACCGAGGAACAGGTAAAATTTTGATACAAAAGCATGATTTGTTTGCTTTTGGGGACAGACAAGATCTCTACGTCTTTTATTAGTAAGTTCAGGCAGATATGTTAATTCTGCGTGTTGTTTTAATACAATGACCATGATGAATAACTGACGGACGGTTAATACTTTACAATGTTTGTAAAGAAGTTTGTAGACCGATGATCTGCTGAAGGTCGCGGGAAGCCGATGGATGCGGGCAGCACAAGACTGGTCATCGTGGAATGCCTTTGTCCAGCAGTGGACCTTTATAGGCTGAAGAAGAAGATATGTATATGAATAATTGTGTTAGTTTCAATCTTCGCGAAGCCAAATTTTAGTGTCCATAAGACCGTAGCTTCACAGCTTATAACAAAGAGGATTCGTAGTTCAAACTGAAGTTTGAAAAGTAGAAGAAAAGTATGATATTGGTTCCAATTTCCTTTTTCACAAAGTAAATTTATTCAAGTTTCTATTTCATTAAGAGAAGGATAGAAGACAAATACTAACTTTTCCTGAGAAATTAGTCCGCGCCTGATGTAAATTGACGTATTTTTAGTCACCATATTTTTAATAGCATCTAAACTGTCTACAGATTGTTAATTTAACAGGCCAAAACCAATATGACGACCTCCGTGGCGCAACGGTCAACACGCCTACCTGCGACGTGGTGGCCCCGGGTTCGATCCCCGGCCAGGTCATGATGGAAAACGATCTTTTCCTGATTGGCCTGGGTCTTGGATGTTTATCTATATATGTATTTATTATAAATATAGTATCGTTGAGTTAGTATCCCATAACACAAGTCTCGAACTTACTTTGGGGCTAACTCAATCTGTGTGATTTGTCCGTATATATTTATTTATTTTATTTAATATATTCTTTCCTTTTCTTAATGAAATTGAAATAAAAATGCTCTGAACTTTAGTATAGTTTAGTTTGTGAACAAGACAGTCATCATCATCATCATCAACCTTTTTATCGTCCCACCGCTGGGTACAGGTCTCCTCTCATACAGAGAAGGATTGAGCGTAATCACCTTGCTTGCTCAATGCGGGTTGGCGATTTCACACTTAAAGTCCAGGTTTCCTCAAGATGTTTTCCTTCACCTTCAGTCATTGGTGTCCAAGATATACTTAGAAAGTACATATAGCTTTATAAAAGTTAAATTGGTATTTGCCTGACCTGTGATCGAACCCGCGCCCTCATACTTGAGAGGCTGGTGCTGGTTAAAAAAGTCGTGGTGGCCTAGTGGTTAAAACCATTGTGTAAATGAACATAATACCTACCATCGAAAAATGCTAAAACCCTTCCTCCGCACATAATTCATTATCAAGACCTAAATATTTCAATATCACACATCCCGATACCCAAATCTTATCAAACCTTTTTTTATAACTGCACGTGTCCCAAACACGAAAGGCGAATTCAAAGAAAACCTCAAAGAAAAGGCCGTGACTATTGCGTAGACAGATAAAAAATAACAAGAGCAAATAATAATCTAACAGTAACTATTATCATTACCCTTCGTTCTATTTACAAATGAGGGGAAGACATGCTGACCTATATCCTGTGGAACATAAAGACCCACTGTCCTAGCACGCACACATACGCCATCACTATTCGCACACACACTAACTCATCACCGTGAATCAGGGTGAGTCTGTGTTGCGTGCCGTTAGAAGATGTGTTTGTGTGTGTGCGTCTTGAAATGACATGACTGTGTGCTTGGTAGAAACGATGAGGTGTGTGTGCTATTGTAATTATTTTTAAGTATGTTTTTGATGGTTTCTGTTTGGTAGTTTATAATCGTGTATGGAAAAATGCCTAACCTACTTATCTGAGCATACAGAGGACATGAGAATATGAAGGCGGTGACGGTATCTATGCCTTTTCCGGCTTATCTCCAAAACGGCTTTACCGTTTTTGATTAAATTTGGTATGGGGAGACTTCGAACCCTGGGGAATGATTTATGCTTTTTAGCGACAGACTACGCAGGATAAGACGCTGGTATGTCAAAATCTATAGCTAAGAGCTCAACTCTTGACCTTGATTTCTGCAGATAGAAGTCACTCTGTTTTATTCTATGATAACTAATAAAACCATAATATATTAAATTTGATTCAGTTTTAGAATCTCTTACTTTTTCATAATGTCAGATTCTAGTAAGGAAATTGTGAAAATATCTAATATTAACGTTATTAGAATCAGCAGAGTAATTGTTAACACTCTATCAGTAGCAATGAGTTTCATTTTGACAGTTCAACAATATTCATTGCGTTATTTATATTGTTGAGCAGACACATTTTTCGAACACATGGAGCTATGTTTTAGCAATGTGCTTCAAAATGATTCAAATTGACAAGTGCTTTTTTCATAATCTCTCTCAGCACATCAAGCTACTACAATCTGTCAGATTTCATCATTAGATTTTCAACTTTATCTCTAAAGAATTAAGAGGGAACTCTAGTGGTGCTTTCTATTTACAAATGGACGTAGTTATGCAAAAAGGATCCAGCCAGCACACTTGATTTTGATAAAATAGAGTTTGAAGTAAAATTAATATATTAAAATAACATGACAGTAGATTTTAATTTCCTTTTAAATAATGCGTATTTTCCTGTATTTTTTGCGGCTTTAATATTTTTTGCATATACTAAAATTGATGTGTAGATTTTAGACTTTAGTTTATTTTAGAGTTTAGATTTTAGTTTTTTTTTTTTGTGTCTGATTAATGATTATTGTTCTTCTCTGTAGCTTCAAATTGACAAAATTTAAATTTTGCATGTCCCATCTGGGACAGAATGTATGGCTCTATTTTCTTTTCTGACAACCATATTAGTATACCTACCTGCATTCTAGCAAATAAATAATTTGATTTGATTTGATTTGATTTAGACATTTATGACAGTAACTCAAAAAACGGTATTGTGGGTTGGATCCATTTTGCATAACTATGTTCAAAGGTATTCCGCTGTTTTCTTCGTGGATAATGATTTTGGAGCAATTTTTTTCTACAATTTTACACCGTGATTATAGGTGATACTTCAAAATCGCGAAAAATAACCCATTTTTACCGTGATGTTCAGATGACTAATAAACAAACGTGATAAGTTTTTGACAAAAAAAAGAAAATAATAGAAGCATAGGTAATTTTGATATAAAAGTAATTGAGATCTGTCGTGTTTTGAAAAAGAAAATAGCGGAATATGTAACGTCTTTTGATCAACGTTTTTGTAGGTAAAATCAGCCTGAGCTGCAACTGTCCTTTTCGCACTTTACCGGGAGAGGTTGGAAGCAGCGCGACGGCAATAGTTTCTTTAAATACCTATTTTCCAAAGTCTTCGGCACTAGAGTCACCTTTTAAGACCCTAGATTGATTGGGAATATTTGCCAGTATCGGGTAGCTTGACCTGCTGTCGTCCATACATTGGGTGACCGAGGACTTTCAAAACACGATATTATAATTTAAAGTCAGAGATTTGTCTTCTGTACTTAAAATGAAACCTATTTCCACTTAACTTTGACCAACCAGCTGCTCACAACTAGGCTTAATAACAGTCATTTGCATTTAAATGGTACTTACAACTGAAATGTAGATAGGCCATTAGATGCCAAAGGCATGCAACATTGTATGAACTAAAATAATCAAAGTTCAGTGTAGGGCACAACTTCAAACTTTTTTAAGAATGCTAGTCATTCGGAAACCAACCTAATTCCCATTTAAATAAAGTTCCTCCTCCTCTTCAGCCCATAGACGTCCACTGCTAGACAAAGGCCTCCCCCAAGGCTTTCATTGCATTGGAGGGGTTTGCCATAATCCCCACACTTGGCAGGCGGGTTGGGGATCGCAGTAATTTGATATTTCAAAAGATAAGCGCTGCTGCCCGCTTCCCTGGTAAGAGTTCCCTTAGTCACCTCCTACGACACCCACGGGAGGATATGGGTTGGTACCACAGAAATCGTAATAACAAATCATAACAACAAAAAACAATCGTTTTCTATGATAATCGTAGTAGGGGTGGTGAATATGTTTAAATTGTCTATATTTATTAAAAACGACATTATTTCAAAAATTAATTTCTTACATATGAAATCCCTTTATTTGTATAGTTACAAGTTTTGGAAGAGTTTCCGCAGTTGGATATGCTGCAATACACCATGTTTATCGCTCTGAGTCCCAAACAACACAAATAACCGCAGCAAACGCTCCACGCGCTGTTGTGGTTCACAAGACACATGCACAGCGACAAGGTCACGCGTCTTTGCGACTTCTATTGACTTGTTATTACAATTTCTGTGGTTGGTACTATTCAGAATCAGAATTATTTATTTGTGAGACATAGGTGAAGAAGAGAAACAACAACAACATAGGTGAATTCTAAGCCGGATACAACACGGGCGAAAAAAAGTTGATAAATAATGTTGATAAGTGTCAATTTGAAATCCCGGTGGTAGGCCATCGGCAGAAGTTACCACCCACCAGACAAAGTCTTGCCGCCAAGCGATTCGTCGTGTTCCGGCATGATGTCTGGTGAAGCCGTACGGAGGAGGGGTCTGAGCAGTTGTGTTGTGATGTGTGCCGGGTACGATGCGTCAAATGTTGTTGTGTCGGGAGTTTGGTCGTGGAGAATCTCCAGATCAATCTCCCTCTAGCGCAGCAGCGTTTGGTCGTGTTGGTCTTGGGTTTAACATTACATCACCTCTCTCAACTGCCGTCCTCCCTCCTATTCCTAAGTTTTTTAAGTGAATAGGCTTAATAAACTAGTGCGCTTTACCATCAACGATTGCATCACTTCTTACCATCAGGCAAGATTGCAGTCAAGCACTAGTTTATAATTATTAAAAAAAAAACATTCCAATTTGGAATAGACTTTACCTTACGTAGGTACTTAGAAATTCAGGCTTTAGAAATTCATAATCATCATTATCATGACCATTTTTAGCTGAAGGGACAGCATCTCCCAACTGCCGATGAGAGTAGTCATGGTGGCCCGACTTACGAGATGTGGGTCGTAGGTTCGAATAACAGATGCTTCACGTTGTGTAAATTATTTCATCACTGCTCTCAAAACGGTGAATTATGGCATCGTGAAGAAACCGGTGAAAGTTCTAAAACCAAAAATTCTAAGACATTTAAATTGTATTAAATGGTGGTGAATTGCGATTCACGTGAAGTACGGTTATACATATGGGTGTATGTATCTCTGTTGCTCTTTTACGCAATAATCACTGAACAAATTTGGGTGAAATTTAACAAACAGATGGATTATTAAAAAAATTAACATATAGGACGATTTTTATCCAGAGAATTCCATGGGATCGTAACTTATGCGCGTGAAACCACGGGCGAATTTAGTAGTTTATTATATAAAATGTAGGTAGATATACTAAACTACTAACTATTATAGATCTATTTTATTTTCCTACACGGTCTACTTTTATAATATCACCCTTCTAAATTCAATCGTACCAATTTCCAATTAGAAACGTGAATATTATGTAATAGAGAAGAAATCTAATAAGTATCTTTTGGTTTCCAAACCTTTTATTTGCATACATTTGCATTTCGCATTAAAAGCTGACATTTTATTAATAATTGTTTAATATCACTAATTTAGGTTCAAATTGGATTTCTATTCAATCGACCACACGACGGTGGCAATGATGACCCTTGAACTGACCTGGTATAGTACTTACCATAAATATACTGGTTCTAATTTCTAATGCCTGTTCTGGTGGCCTAGTGGTTAAAACACAAGCCTCTTGATCTCAAGTATGAGTGTGTAGGTTCGATTCCAGATCAGGCAAGTAACAATGTAACTTTTCTAAGTTATATGTACAGACGACAGCACATCAAGCTACTACAATCTGTCACATTTCTTTATTAGATTTTCAACTTTATCTCTAAATCTTTAAGGCTCAAGATTGATTGGAAATATTTGGCAGTTTCGGGTAGCTTGACTTACTGTCGTCCGTACTTTTTAAGTATATCTTGGATATCAAAGACTGATTAAAAGGTGAAGGAATACATCTTAAGGAAACCTGGACTTTAAGATTGAAATCGCCAACCCGCATTAAACAAGCGGGGTGATTACGATCAATTCTTAACTGTATGAGAGATGAGAAGAGACCTGTGCCCAGCAGTGGGACGGTAAAAAGGTTGATGATGAATGCCTCAAACGTACAGCTTACCATACTTACGAAGATAGTGTAAATGCAACCTTATTCCCAGAGGAAATATTCAAAGAGTTTGTTTTATTAATAAAAAACAAAAAAAAATATAAATTATAAACTAGCGCTTGACCGCAATCCTGCCTGATAGTAAGCAGTGATGCGATCGTTGATGGTAAAGCGCGCTAGTTTATTAAGAACCTATTCACTCTAGCCTTGAAGACACTCAAATTGTGGTGTGCTCCAGGCTTTGGAGACCGTTTCGAGTTAAATCTGGGTCGCCAATCAGCCTCTTCCCACGCCTCTCCACTGAATCCAAAGTAGCCAGGTGACATTTCGCAGCACCAGCCCAAATGTGGCTGCAGTACTCCAGACACGAGCGGACCTGTGCTTTGTACAACATTAGAAGCTGCCTTGGTGTGAAGTACCGCCGGGTCTTTGCGATGAGGCCAAGTTTTCTGGCAGCCACCTTGGCCTTGGACTCAATGAACTGCCCAAAGTTTAGGTTCGAGGAAATCTCAACTCCTAAAAGCTGAGTCGTAATCATCAAATAAAACAGCAAGCAAGAAGTAAAAAAAATATCAAAAATAAGCATTCTCCTTCACTAAAACATACGAGATTTCCAGGTACAACGTCCCCTCCGTCCATAAAATAATAAAAAGTAGAATATTTAAAGGACATTCTTGGTTCAACGTACTGTCTCCGTAATTGTAATAAAGAGCAATCGAAGATCACACTCCTGACCTTGGACAACAGCCTTTTTCTCCGCATGCCTATCAACAAAATCGTATTTATATATATGTATATGTACTAAAATTGATTGCTGTGTGAACATAATGTTCTTTATTTTAGTATTTGTAATCTTTCATTGATGTTTTTTTTGTAATACCTACATATTTGTTTTGAGTTTAAATATAAGTTTTTAATACTTTTTTTTTAAAGGACTTTAAGACTAATGAGTAATTTTAATCTATACTAATATATAAAGCTGAAGAGTTTGTTTGTTTGTTTGAACGCGCTAATCTCAGGAACTACTGGTCCGATTTGGAAAATTCTTATTACGCGGGTGAAACCGCAGCGCGCAGCTAGTATACAAAAACTTTGTATTTTATAACTTAGAATGGTGTTTAGTGTATTTTCGATACCTAAAGATGGTCAATTAGCTTCAGATTAGCCTCGGAAAGTGCAGCTTAACCTGATAGATCGACCTGGGAGCCTAGACGGCTATTTTTATTTTGTCATTCCAATACGATTCCATTGTCATTATGGTAAAAAGTTCGTAATCTAATAAATTCATAATTACCGATAAATTCGGTTAGTCGTCTCGTAATGGAATGGTGATAGAATGACATTGCCCTATTGCCATTATTATAAGACCCATTAGTAGAAATGATTTTCTTAAAACTACTATTCAATTTGAACATTTATTAATATGTGTTGACTGCTGGAAAAACATAATGACATCATTTTGTTAGTAGAATATGAAACTTGTCAAAATCGATCATTATGAGATCACTAATCGATCTTTATGAGATCACTAATCGATCGTTATGAGATCACTAATCGATCATTCTGATACTATTGTAATAGCTGACTAGGGCACTATCCAACTATTTTTAATTAGATGCAAGGCAAGTAAATAAGCGTAAGTATATAAATAATAAATAAATATACATATACGGACAAATCACACAGATTGAGCTAGCCCAAAAGTAAGTTCGAGACTTGTGTTATGGGATACTAACTCAACCATTGAGCTATTATTACTACTGCTATTATAATAATAGCTCAATGAACTCAACGATACTATATTTTATAATAGATACATATGTATATAGATAAACATCCAAGACCCAGGCCAATCAGGAAAAGATCGTTTTCCACCATGGCCTGGCCGGAGATCGAACCCGGAGCCTCCACGTCGCAGGCAGGCGTATTTACCACTGCGTCACGGAGATCGGCGATATGTATGTAATAAAGGTAAGTTTTAATGAAAAAGTAAGTATTATTGTCAGTATACATGACCACGATGTGAGTGAGTGAGTAGTCATATACTACTCACTCACTCACATCGTGGTCCGTGGTCGTGGGGTGGTATTCCAAAATAGATATGTATCTACGATCCGGACGAAGGGTTCGCCTGCTCTTTTATACCGCGTACGTCGAGACCGGAACAATTTGCCAGCGGCGGTGTTTCCGTCGGACTTCAATTTGAGTGTCTTCTATAGTGAATAGACTATTAATAAACTAGCGCGCTTTACCATCAACGATTTCTCGGTGATAGGCCATAATATCGGCAGCCGGCAGATGTTACCACCCATCAGACAAAGTCTTGCTGCCAAGCGATTCGTCGTGTTCCGTCATGGTGTCTGGTGAAGCCGTACGGAAGACGGGTCTGAGCAGTTGTGTTGCGATGTGTGCCAGGTACGATGTACCAAATATCGTTGTGCCAGGAATTTGGTCGTGGAGGGTCCTCAGATTAATCTAACTCCGGGGTTAACATTGTATCACCTCGCTCAATTGACGTCTTCCTTCCTATTCACTAAGTTTTTTTTAATTGAATATGCTTAATAAACTAGCGCGCTTTATCATCAACGATTGCAACACTGCTTTCCATCAGGCGGGATTACGGTGAAGCACTAGTTTATAATTTATAAAAAAATACGAACTCCAAATAAAATCAACAAAGCTTCTCAAAATCAACAGAAACCCATATTCCGAAACTTCTGAATAAAACGAACAAATAAACACAATACGATTCGTTTAAATCATACAAAATATTAAATTTAAGCTATAAAATCATAAAATTCGTTCGTTTCGACCTGCATACCTAAACCCACACGTGTTGCGCAAAGTATTGTCTAAACCATTGTTGTTAATATACAAAAGCATACTTTTTCAATCGTCTATAAAAACAATTCTAAACATGAGAACGCTTTTACTTTCTTCATAATTTTTTGTTGGGCCCAAGCAGGGAAGCGTCGCTGTTCAGTAGGCCTAGTATGAGTTTTCATTACGAGTATTGATCGTCTATATAGAGCGCGATTGGCGCTCTCAATGGTTGAGAGGTCTTACAACCTTGAAGAAGGCCAATCGATGAGTCAAACGCGCTCGATATCGACGATCGAGCTTCGTAATGATAACTCATCCTAGGCCTACAGTTTTATGGTTAACCTTGTATTTGAACCAACCAAGAAATAAGGTACCCAATGACAGTTGGTATAATACAATATCATGGAGCTGAAAGGTTCTAGAGTGGTGACCGCTTAGTGGAAGACGTAGCATTTTTTTTACACCAACAGCAGGAATTGTTCATGTATCGTGGATGCGTTTACAAACATATAAACTCACATACACAAATAGCCAGATACAGAACAACTACCAGTAGGCCATACAAATGTTTGTTCGGTGCGGGAATCGAACCCTCGACACACGGCTCAGCAGTCGATTGCTCTGCCACGGCACCAATCGTGTCGTCAAAAATCCAATGGAACACAAATAAGCTGAATGCGAGAAGCACAAAGCCAGATGAAGAGGCGATGCTGTCGATATTGCCATGTCCAACAGTTGACTTCTTTCGGATAACAAGATAACCCTATATTCTACTAAGATCTTTCTCCTTTATTCATAACCGTTGCTTAAAGTTAACCAGCGATTAGCGACTGTTTAACCATACATTTTTGACGTTTGCACGCCACTTAACTTTAATCATCGCTGAGGAATAAACCCTCCAACAGTATAGTGTTTATTCAAAAAATTATGATTAATGTTTAGTGATGTGCAAACGTCAAAAATGTATGGTTAAACAATTGCGCGTTTTTGGCCTACGGGTATAAGATCTAAAACTACATATTACTACATTTTTGGAAAATATCTATTAAAAATGGTTTTAACAGACTTTTTCTAACATATTTTGTCAATAATAGATTTATTGTTATTTGAGATTATCAAGTTAAAAATAACTATAGAAGTCGCTAAAATAAGATTGTATTCAAAAATTTCTAGAAAACAATGATTCATTTGGATATTTAGAACTTGACCACGATGCAGTTTGGAAAATTTTTGCTTGCCTTTTAAAATCACATTTACGTAATTTTATCACATGTGTGGAATTTTCCTAAATTCTAAATCTATACAAATATATAAAGCTGTAGAGTTTGTTTGTTTGTTTGTTTGTGCGCGCTAATCTCAGGAACTACTCGTCCGATTTGAAAAATTATTTTTGCGTTGGATAGCCCATTATTCCAGGAAGGCTTTAGGCTATATAACATCACGCTGCGACCAATAGGAGCAGAGCATAACTAACTCCACGAGAACGAAGTCGCTGGCGGCCGCTAGTATACCATATTATTCATTCTCTCTGCTGCATTAATATAACTGAACCACAACGATTCCCAACATTTACTTGAAAGCATATTGCATCGTTACCTGCACGCATTCCCACACTTCATCTCGTATTCTGTCTCCTGTCCCTATCACATTCACTACTGTTTATGTTGCCGTCTCTTTCTAGCAGAATACCCACTCACGTTCCGACGTCATCTTTCACTCTCACTATCGATAACAGTATATGTAAAAGTATTAGAAGCAAATTAATTAATTAACAGAAAACAATGGACGAAATTTGTTCGGGATGTTAAAATGTAACTTATTTTTATTTTCAAGAACAGTAATCGATTGTCAAAATAAAATATTCACAAAAATAATATTTGTATTTTAGGCACTTCTACTTTCAAAGATCGCCATTGATTACTGTGTTCTTTTAAATTACATGTAGCCGTCCACCAAATTTTCTTTAGTTAAATTTTCATGTAAATACGATTGCTATAAAAGGTTGAATATTCTTCTTCTTATTACTTTATTCCTTTTGAAATTTCTCAGTAACAATAACAACCTAGTCGCAGTTTGGTTTAAATCTACCAAACGGCGACATATCTAGGCTTGTCTGTAAAAAATCGCTCTTAGCAATAATACCGCCCACTTTGTCACCCTTTGTAAAATTTCAAATTTCTGTTCTGTAATTTATGTGGTCTATATAATAAAGTGTATTCTATTCTAGGTTCTCCCTTTTTACGTGAAAGTTACATACAACAGGCGAAATGTAATTATGTGCGCCTCTGTCTAAACCTTTAAAGAATGTAAGTGTAATATTACGTTTATAAGTAAGCATTAAACTCATAATACAGTAAAACTAATTCATATCACTCAATATGTCAAAGCCAATACATACAAAAAATATGATTAGCTATCAAAATTCTTACATATACTATGTGTGACGTAAATGCGTTCAGCTGGATGAGCGCGCGCACTTTCTTCAAAACGAGACAGCGATAAATTTTTCTTTAGGACAGAAAGAGACGGGGTTAGAAAACAATGACGCTTGAGTTTTTTTTTCCCGCGCGATGATACTCTGGCGTAACATCACTTTCTTTCAGTTTTTAGGAGTCCGTAATTATTTGGGTGAAGCATGCATTGTTTTGAATGAACATTGTGCAATTTAAATGCCAAAGTTGTGGGTCTTACCTGCTGAGTTTCGAGAAACTGTATGTCAGCTACTTTATTTTAAGTCACAGTAGGACATTTTATTTACGAATAGACCTGCAGAAGATCTTGGAGAAGACCTGGACTAGGCTCACACAGACCCCGGAAGCATGACACAGTGCCAATACCTGGCAAAATGACGCCAATGTTGATGATGATGATGATTTTTTAATTTGGTTTTTAATCTTTCATTCAGCATGATTTCAAAGCAGTGTTCGTGTTGTTTGACGTTTCTAAACAAATACTATCAATATCAATGTAATGAGCACTCGTCTAACCAAGGATTCTCAATTGTATCGAGGTCAATTTATTTTACATGGTGAAGCAACTGTTAGCTTCACATCCTCCCTTGCTGATAAGGTCTGGAAGGCCATAAAAATATGTCAATGTTACTAATCATTTACAAAACGTAACTCCTATTAATGTATTTCATAATCATCTGCCTAGCCGATTGCCAACTATATACGTTGTTGGGGAATTCTAGTCTAACCGGCACCCTAATTGCGTAAAACAATATTACTGTTAATTAGAATCATTTTGAAGCATGTTTCTAAACCATTGCTTCTGATGTTTGAAAAATGCGTCTGATCAACAACGTAAACAACGCAATGAATATTGTTAAACTGTCAAAACGATACCAATTGCTACTCATAGGGGCGTATTCCAGAACGAAACTCAAGCATTGATCTCTGCTTAGGCATTACTTAAAACTAGTTTCAACCAATCAAATGGCTTGAAACGAGACGTAAGTAGAGCTTGAGTTTTGAGTGACGTTCTGTAATACGGGCCATAGTGTGTTACGCAATTACCCTGCTGTATGCTGTATTCTTCTCTGTATGTGCCTCTGTGTATACCTGTGCCCAGCAGTGGGACGATAAAAAGGTTGATGATGATGATGATGATGCAGTTTTCATACCAATTTTTAACATAGAGTGGCTGCCTATAAATTCCTATAAATTCCTTAGAAAATATCGTGAAGAAATCAGCATGCCTAGGACCAAAAAATTCGAAAACATGACCTGACATCCACCAACTCACAGTAGGCCCTCGTGGTTGGTTAGCCCTCACAGTGAGAAGCAGTGTATCTATGTCCTAGCAGTAGGGACAGTACCAGGTTGACTATGCAAGACTGATCATCAGAATATCCTTAACATACATTTAACTTACCCAGAAATCAAAGAAAACGAAAACTCCTCAACGTTATCGCCTGTTTTAATTTGTTTTAACTACTAGGATTGATGCTTAAAATGGGTAAAAAATTATATAGAAAACATCGTGAAGAAACTAGCATGCTTAGGACCAAAAAATTCGAAGGTATCTGACATCCATCAACTCGCTTTAGGCCCTCGTGGTTGGTTAGCCCACTCCGTATCACAGTGTAAAGTCGGCTATTACAATAGTCTTATAATGGTCGATCAGTGATCTCATAATGAATCATTATCAGATTACAAAGCTTGTCAAAATCGATCATTATTAATGAAAGATTTTGACAAGCTTCGTTATCTACTTATTAAATGGCATCATTATGACTTTCCAGTGGTCAATCATTGACACTCCATTCCATATTAATAAATGTTGAAATTGAGCAGTACTTTTACAAAATAATTTCT
This sequence comes from Sesamia nonagrioides, assembly GCA_017933935.1. Taxonomy (NCBI): domain Eukaryota; kingdom Metazoa; phylum Arthropoda; class Insecta; order Lepidoptera; family Noctuidae; genus Sesamia; species Sesamia nonagrioides. Next base: position 2,153,386 of record JADWQK010000766.1, read on the forward strand.
ACTAACGGGTTTTATAATAATGGCAATACGACAATGGCCTTCTATCACCATTCCATTATGAGATGACTGACTGATCATTATGAATTTCGCAGATTACGAACTTTTAGCACAATGGCAATTCAACCGTGTTGAAATGACAGATTTATAAAAAATAGCATACTAAGGCCCCAGGGGCAACAGTCGTGGTGGCCTAGTGGTTAAAACACCATCCCCTCAAGTATGTGTGTGGAGTGTGCGGGTTCGATTCCAGGTCAGGCAAGTCAAGTACCAATGTAACTTTTCTAAGTTATATGTACATTCTAAGTATATCTTAAACACCAATGACTGATTTACAAGGTGAAGGAAAATATCTTGAGGAAACCTGGACTTCAAGTCCGAAATCGCCTACCCGCATTGGGCAAGCGTGGTGATTACGTTCAATTCCTCTCTACATATATATGAGAGGAAACCTGTGCCCAGCAGTGGGACGATAAAAGGTTGCTGATGATAATGAAGGCCCCAGGTTGAGTATACAAGACTGATCATCAGAAAATCCCTAACATACATTTAACATATCAAGAAATCAAATAAAAACGAGAACTCCTCAACGTTATTCCCTGTTCTAACTTGGCCGCTTTTTTTCTAAGTTATCGTGTGCGATCCGTTGACTTCGCTTAATTGGTGATAGAGTGAGAGTTTGGTGTCATTGTACATGCGCCACTTTCGACTCCAATGACTGAAGATCGATAGTTTTTCTCCATTTAAACTGTCATGCTTGGAATAACGCGAGTGAAAATTGTTTTATTCCTTTGTTCTGCAGTTTGTCCATGCTTTCTCTTTGGCGTGGTTCGGTTTTATTAGTGTTAATCAGTTGGTGGGTTCTTATAAGTAATTATTAATTGGATGGATATTTCACAGAAATCTATATCGCCAGTTAATTAATTAAATTAGTATTTACTAGACAACGATTAGGCTAAGGTGATATAAAACATATATGGATTGTTGGTCCGAAATATAGAATTTTATTGTTTTAAGTTTAAATGAAAAATATTAGAGAATTCCCAAAAGTTAATTAGTGAGTTCTCAGTAACAGCCCGGAGACTGGTTTGTGCAATGGATGATAGCAATATATTACATGGAACAAAATATGGGTATACCATTAGATACACCTATCCTAACGAAGCGTTTCGTCTCGTCTTTTATACCGACTACATCGAGGGACTAATCAATTTGCCAGCGGCGGTGTTTCCGTTGGACTACATTTTAATAAACTAGCACGCTTTACCATCAATGATTGCATGACTTTGATTTGGATTGCAATGAAGCACTAGTTGATAATCCATACTAATATTATAAATGCGAAAGTAACTCTGTCTGTCTGTCCGTCTGTCTGTCTGTCTGTCTGTCTGTCTGTCTGTCTGTCTGTCTGTCTGTTACGCTTTCCCGCTTAAACCTCTAAACCGATTTTGATGAAATTTGGCACAGACATTCTTTAGACCCTGAGAAAGAACATAGATTACCTTTTATCCCGGAAAAATTTGATATTCCCGAGGGAAATCTAAAAAACGCGATATAACCGAACTCCACGCGGGCGAAGCCAGCGAAAAAAAAAACGCCTTTGCCTAATCACGACCACACGGGTCCAGTGCGGATTTTCGTTGTCACATGCCTTCTAATTTTTAGTCCTAGACAAGCTGGTTTCTTTATGATGTTTGCCTTCACAGTTTTGAGAGCAATGGTGCCTGGTGGTGGAATAAAACAAAGTAATAACATAGAATAAAGAGAGGGAAGTAGGTTATCTCCGACCCAATCCGCGATTTAATTGCCTACTGTCTTAGGGTTGTCACGTTTAGCAAAATTTTAATTCAGTGTCTATAAATTGGCAAAGGTCGGAAAGTTGACGACTGTTCACGCTTCGTCGGATTCGGTTGTCACCGAACCCGCTAACAAATATTTATAGACTAAGAGCTTATATTTAAATTATTTGCTTAGTATTTATACGTCATACACAGTTTTTTTGTATTTTTTATTTTGTAATTTATTAGTAGTTTTGTACACATAAAGGACCATATTTATTTTTATTTTGAATTAATACAAGTTTATATAACACAAACATATCTATTAACCCTAAAAATCGTAAAACAACATAAAAATACTGACAACTGCCTCTTTGACTAATTATTTCTGTTGTTAAGATCTGAACTTTATTTATCTGATTCACAAATTGTCAATTAGGTACTTACTTACTTTTAATAACGATTTTATAACTGTAAGTAAGTAGTTACTATACCTACCTACAATAGGTACTAAGAAATCGGCATAACTAAATGTAAACAAAGCAGTAGAGCGCTAGCGGCAAATCAACCGACAGATCAAAAGTACCTATAATCATTGATTTGTGTGAATAATAAATTCTAGTACGAAAACAGGCCTACCTACTTCCCCTATCTGATAGAAAACTAATACTTACAACAAGAAATAAGTAAGTTCCTAAGTGGATATCTCATCATCAAGTAAAAATTATAATCTTAAAAGAATAAGTGACTTGCTTACCTTTCCTGCTCAGTAGGTAATCTGAACAGAGACAATTCTGAAATCGATGAATTAAGACACCCAAACAAACAACAATACGAATCCTGCGATAATCCCACATTGTTCTTTAATTTAGCTACGTAGTATTCTGTAATCTGTGATTTAGCGAATGTGCCGAAAAGCCGTGACGCGCGAACCTCGTTCCGTGCTAGTCGCGACTAGCGCAGTCATAGGCACTCTAATATTGTGTTTAGGTGTGCGTGCGGCGACGCATAGATACTATGGCGCACACATACAAGCCGCGCGCGGTCCGTTTGTATGAAGATAACGTACTTCCTTCTCTTTATTCTATGGTAATAATGTAACCTGGCTGTCTGGATTCGAATCTTCTTTCGTTCAAATTAAATCAAACTATTTATTTACCAGAATGCAGGTATATAAATATGATTGTGAAAAATACGTTGTTTTATTATGAAGTGTATATAGATTATTATCATTCTATATACATACCTATATCTAGTTTGTTATATAAAAATGCTCACTAAACAAAATTTATAATTATAGTTATTTCTATCGTTAATAGTTCTTTGTCTACTACTATAAAGTTTATGTGATTAATATTAGCTTGGAGCTATTTACTGTCGAGTTATTATCGACAACATTTACACCGGAAAAAATGCTATTTATGGGTATAAATAAAAACATTATATTAGTGTTGATTATCTTGTCTTTGATGAAAGAAGTTAAACCTTTCCCCACAGTAATATCAAGAAGGTTCATCAATAACTTCATTGCCGTAAATTCAAATATTCTGACACCTCACAACAAAATTATACTTTCATGTTTGCAAGATAATTATCATAATTTAAGGAAATTACATTCCAATGTTTGACACCTAGAGATTATTGTGTAGTTATTTTTCTTTGTAAAGGTGGAGTGCACCTGTTGTTGTTTTAATTATAACTAGGTACTAAATAGACATGCTTATTAGCTTGTATAATTACTCCCCTCGCTTGCCTTCTAAGGAAGAAGCTGTATTACCGCTGACGCTAAGGAACAAATAGATATATTACGATATTCCCGCCGATTCTGTTGTTCACAAACTAAACTAATTTTATGTTCATCTTTTTCTATCTATGTCATTCAGAAAAGGAGAGAAGATAAAATGTCAGTTTAGACCTGTCAAATTAGTGCGCTCCTGACGTAAACTGGCGTGTTTTTAGTCGCCATGTTTATAATCGCGTCTAAACTGTCTATGGAGCATTGACTTATATATTACCTATGGAGTATCTTAATTTGACAGGGTTCTTCCTCAGCCTATAGATGTCCACTGCTGGACAATGGCCTTCCCCAAGGCTTTCCACGATGACCGGTCTTGTGCTGCCCGCATCCATCGGCTTCCCGCGACCTTCACCAGGTCATCGGTCCACCTTGTTGGGGGCCTCCCTACGCTGCGTCTTCCAGTACGTGGCCGCCACTCCAGAACCTTACTGCCCCATCGGCCATCGGTTCTACGAGCAATGTGCCCTGCCCACTGCCACTTAAGTTTAGCGACTCGCAGAGCTATGTCGGTGACTTTGGTTCTTCTGCGGATCTCCTCATTTCTGATTCGATCACGCAGCGAAACTCCTAGCATAGCTCTTTCCATTGCCCTTTGTGTGACTCTGAGCCTTCGTATGAGGCCCATTGTGAGCGACCACGGTTAAACAGGACAGGGTTAAATTAAAATATTATCTTCTATCCTTTTCTTAACGAAATGAAAAAAAAGATGCACATAACTGAAAATTGGTTTATTATTTTTTTTTTTTAATAGTTATAAACTAGCGCTTGACTGCAATCCCGCCTGATGGTAAGCAGTGATGCAATCGTTGATGGTAAAGCGCACTAGCTTATTAAGCCTATTCACTCAAAAACTGAGTGAATAGGAAGGAAGACGGCAGTTGAGCGAGGTGATGCTATGTTTAACCCAACAACACGACCAACGATGCCGCGCCAGAGGATGATCTGGAGACCCTCCACGACCAAACTCCCGACACAACAACATTAGGCATATCGTACTCGGTACACATCGCAACACAACTGCTCAGACCCGTCCACCGTACGGCTTCACCAGACATCATGCCGGAACACGACGAATCGCTTGGCGGCAAGACTTTGTCTGGTGGGTGGTAACTTATGCCGGCGGCTGATGTTGTTGCCTACCACCGAGAGACAGTTTAGTTTGTAAACAACAGAATCGCCCCAACCGTATTACAGTTAACACGTGCTTTTGTAAACACATATGAATTGAAACTTGGTCCTCCCGTCCGCATAAATGTGCGAGTACCCAAGGACCAATTACGTTCTATGAATTCAAAAGATTAAAATACACACAGATTTGTTCAATTTCTTCGCTTGGTTCACTGGATTTATCCAGTCCTTTCAAGCAGACAATGGACACGTACAATACCTATTTGTTCGTAGACACACGTAACCTGCAATTTAAAAAAAAAAACGCGATAGATTTTTTTGCCTCCATTATTGCCTTACGAACGTGCTCACAAAAACTACTGGCCTGATCTAAATCGGAATTCTTAAGGATCGTTTATTTAAAAAAAAAATAGAAAGAGACAGGAGAAATCAGAATTTTTTGTTCGTCTGTCTTTCACATAACTTTCCCCGGAACACAATGGAGCCAGGTAGGCGGAGGCAAAAAAAGGACCTTCTGGTATACCCTGATTGTGTGATAGTGACATTTTATATATTCGAGGTCATGATTCGAAGCCTTTTTTATACCTTTTATTAGAATAGCGTCGAGTTTTAAAACTACTAACTTAGGTGTGAGTGGTCTTTGTTCCCGATTTTTTTCACGGAATTTCGTTTGGCGATCGTTTACTATGTCGTTGATGATTCATTTCTAAAAATACATCATGAGACTAAAACAGTCGTGTTTCTGGGCTAGATGCTTTTACGACTACTCTAACACATGTTAAACGTAGGTAATTAAATATAAGGGGCTCCTGCCAGTTGGCAATACAGGACCTTATCGGTTAGTTCCTTTGCTTGCTACAAGATGGCGCTGATAGCTGCCGGAGACATTTTTATTTTTAACATCAGTATCTGAACTTTTTACAATTTTATTTACTTGAAGAGAGAGATGATAAAACAGTCTTTAATTAATTTATATGAATAAGCAATAACATCATTTTCATTGAAAGTCTCGTCCTTATGTTCCACTTTACAAGCATACTTTTTATTGAACAGTACCTAACGCTTTACAGCATGCAAGAAAATATCTCCACGTTATCATAATCTTGTATATTTTTCTATTTATCTTCAGATGGCATTAAGGAGCGTACACAAATATGCCATAAGGCATAACCAAACTAATAAGTCTAATGTCAAAGCAAAGGTTATATGTCCCTTATCAATCTGACCCTGAAAGACCGTCAACCTTCGCACATTCTACTTATGTTTGTCCACCATATTTGTACGTTTGCGCAAATAAGAATACTTTGTAGAATACTTCTTCGGCATTTTTTGTCCGAAAGTTATTCCAAGAAGTCTTTTCTTTGGCTTTTCCTGGTTACTAAGTACTAGGTAGGACACACTTAAAATGCCGTCGGATATAATTAATGTTGAGTAAGCTGTTTGTTTTCTTTGAATGAAAGTTTTTATTTTTTTTCAAAAATAACCATTGGTTTCTAACTAAATTTCCACTATATACATCAACCCTGGTTTTTAATAATTATAAACTAATGCTTGACCGCAATCCCGCCTGACGGTAAGCACTTAAGCAGTGACGCAATCGTTGATGGTAAAGCGCGCTAATTTATTAAGCCTATTCACTTAAAAATCTTGGTGTAGGTATAGGTAGGAAGACGGCAGTAGAGCGAGGTGATACAATGTTAAACCCAACAACACGACCAACGATGCTGCGCCAGAGGGAGTTTGATTTGGAGACCGTTCACGACCAAACTCCCGACACAACAACATTTAGTGCATCGTACCCTGCATACATCGCAACACAACTGCTGAGCTCTGTCCTCCGTACGGCTTCACCAGACATCATGCCGGAACACGACGAATTGCTTGGCGGCAAGACTTTGTCTGGTGGGTGGTAACTTCTGCCGGCAGCCTATGTATATTATGGCATACCACCGAGACCGTACTACTCATATATTGTCATGGCTTTTATCCGTCATAGCTTAATTTTTTATTCGTTTTACCTATTATGGTTAAGTCATTGATAAAATATTAAACTAAGGTAGATATGTCACTAGCGCACTAAAAATGAAGCGTACAAAAGGAAGTAAGTCCTGTATATCGCTTTAGTCACTCTCAATACACTCGTAAAAACAAACGACAAACACTAACAGCGCAAACGACAAACACTAGCCATCTTTTTCTTCTCTATGCTTTAGATTGCGCCCCATCTCACTCACACTGTACCAATGTATGCCGAATAAAAATATGCATGTGTGCTGCTGCTGTGTTCGACACATTTTTTTTGGTCAGTTTGTTAGAATATATCGTATCTGTTTAATATTTTATCAATGGGTTAAGTTTTTTTTATTGTAATTGCAATAGTGTATTCACGTGTAATTAATGTAAGCATTTAAATAAAAGAATACCAGCGAACTTTCTTGCCCATTCGTCTCCATACGAAAATACCTTTTGAAATGGACGATTAGATTATTACTTTATTTTTTTGGATATATTGACGTTCAAACCTGCCATTTTGCTGACTTTTTGACAGAAATTTTCGATCCTAATAAAACGGATAACAAGGTATTTAATTAACAAGCTTAAGTAATGACCAATCAAGCATGTTTGTAGAAACAATAATCAATGAAATGGAACTTTGTTTAATTGCTTTCTCAACATCATTAACTTCTTCAAGCATTGAAATATCAGGGGAGTAATTCTCGTAATTCTAAGAACGTTCACAGCCAGTGTGGTTACCATGAGTTTTCATTACGAGACTCGATCATACGCATCGACCGCGTTTGGCGCGCTCATTGGTTGAGAGTTCTTACAACCTTGAAGCGGGCCAATCGATGAGTCAAACGCGGCCGATATCGATGATCGAGTCTTCGTAATGAAAACTCATGGTAGCCACACTGTTCTCGTTGTCAATCTGTCAAAAAATGCTTCTAATTTCCCCACATTTTGACAAGTTTTTGACATTTGTTTGTCGCTGGGATAAGACTGTGACTAGATTTTGAACGTTTTAAATTATGAGAATTTGCCTTCAGGTCTCATTAACCTCCAGTACTTTCTAATTTCCAATTAAAAGTCAATTGCGCCATTTCTCCTATTCACAAACTAAACTAATTTTAAGTTAACTGCATCTTTTTCTTTATATTACGTCAAGAAAAGGATAGAAGATAACATTTTAGTTTAATCTTGTCAAATTAAGATACTCCATAAACAGTTTAGACGCGATTATAAACATGGACACCAAAAATACGTTAATTTACGTCAGGAGTAGACTAATTTGACAGCTATAAACTACCAATTTATCTTCTGTCCTTTTCTTTAAAAAATAGAAAGAAAAAGATGCACTCAATTTAAATTTGATTTAGTTGGTGAACAAAGGAATCGGGGCCAATTAATAAACAATGAAACTATCTTCACTTAGATTAGACTAAATATTCGAACACCTATTAAACATCCATCTCCTGTTGCTAAATACTGTATTTTTGATATCATATCAAATGGTCTACTTTTCAAAATAAAGTGTTGCTTGGAATCAATTACGAACTGAATCAGAGATACAATTTTTTTTAATGGATCTTGAAATTCCAAAGCTTAAAGTACCAATAACTTAAAATCCCCTGCCTTCATTACTGCCACGATAATTTCACAATTTCTATAATTTGCAAAAGATGTCCTTTCTCGCTGCAACTACTTGCATTCTGCGATAAATTACTAACTAAACACAGATGCCCCCCTATTTACGGTGCCTTTACAACCTTACCACATAGTATTGCATCAAAATCGTCTAATAAACCTCTTGTAGATAACGTAGAAGTTATGAAAATGAACAAGTTGAAAGGAAAGTGCTTGTGCACCGCGGCTGTGACGAAACATCAACTTATATTAGCGATATGTGAAAGGGGATCTCGCACCGATATGGTCTATAATCACTTTTTTTTTATTTTTAGTCTAGCTACTTAGTGGTTTTAAGATCTAGATAAAAAGATAGAAAGAACCAATATGCAACAGACTAATATGAAGAAACAGTATGCAAAGAGAGCAGTAGGTAGTGATTCCGTTGCATAAGTTCAGCCAAAAACTTTAACTGTAAAATAAAATCAAAATACTTACTCCATAACTACAAATAAAAACACATCAAAACGAAAATAAAAACGAACGTCAAAATATAATTATAACAGAATATATTTATTGAGCTAAAAATATAAATGCTAAATATAAATACGCAAGAACAGCATAGACCTAGAAGATGTGCGATGATTCACACGGTGGTCGTAATCTTTATAATCAAAGTTGGAGCTGTGACCCAAATCCGTGCAACCGCCGAGTACTTTCATTGTGAACGCTAAACTACTCTCACACTTACATAAAATACTAACACAAACATAAAACATGCTGTAACAACGCGAAACATATAAACACTAGCGAAAATATTTCGCACACTGACGCAATAATGAATAGAGAATGTACACATAGAGTTACCAACACTTCTGCAATTCGTGTCTCGATAGACGTATGCGTGAAAGACATTTGCATATATAATGAATTAGGTATATTAGGGCATAGGAATTCTGTTTTGCTTAATTTCGAGTTCATTGCATATATAACGGTATTATTATATATGGAACTTATCACAGAACATAATGCACACATAGACGATCGTACGTTGGATAATACAAGTGCGCTTGTATAGTATAGATTACACCGAGAATGTAAACGCAAATGTGTGTGACAGTAGCGTATTGTGCTTCGGCATTAGAGCGAGAAGAGATGCGTATAATGTATCATTTAAGATCTAGGACATCATTCCCGCCTTGTCCTAATTACACATGAGAATGCAGAATTGATTGATGACAACAACTAATGAGCTAATGAAGAATTGAAAAGAAAAAGAAAACGAAGAGCCACATAGTTGGGCAGTAATGAAAGACTTTATGACAGGGTATAGTATGTTGGAAAATATAATAGTGAAAGTGAAGAGCATGTAATTGTAATAAATTGTATAACACTGAACACGAAAGTGTCACAATGACAAACATCATCAAAAGACGATTAGGCAAATAGGAAAATAAGCATAACAAGATGGGTTACTTTGTCGTAAGGGTTTGTGTAATCGCATTTAGTAACATTTTGCTAACCATCTCAACATTTCAAACGCTACAGTTAAATTCGAGTCGTAACTAATCTTGTTCCTATGCAATTTTAGTGGAACTAATTCAAGCATACAGTTGGAATAAATTTGGAACATATTTTTATTACCAACCTTGTAATGTAATTTTTTACTATGCTAAATTCAGGGATCGTTTGTTCAACGTACGCTTTCTAATTTCTAATACATTGCATCTGTTAAGTTAGTAAAAAATCTTTATACGCGAGCTTTCAGATTTTTGGACAAAATTTCTTTGTAAGTCTATAATGACTTCATTATGATATTATCATTGATCAAAAAATAAAGCACTTTGATATCACAATTGACACCGGAAGCGAATCCAGATGAAATTGATTAATTCCAACGCTCATTCAAATCATTGTCATACAGTCATAATCTCTTCACAACAGTTGCGTAAGTTGCGCTGGCGCTGCTGTGACGTAACCGAAACGAGCTCAGCGAAAGTTGCTACGGCAATTTCTCTCTCCTACCTATCTTTCTCTTGAACAACCATCTCCCTCGCACATGCTGCTTTCACATCCTCGCGTCTTGCTTCCACTTCGGAACGTTTGCTGTCCTTATTGTTCGAATTACTTTCCGGTATGTTGCTATCTCTGTCTGTATCTTCTTCACGCTTGGTGTGGACCATTTTTTCGGTTTCGCACGCGTTGGAGGCGTTGCCGCTACGTAATCAATTGTCTTCTTGTTTGTTTATTCTGCGGTTGCGCCTCAAGCAAAATGTTTTTATCCAATAAATATGCGATTAAGTACAATCAATACACTGGTAATTGACGCAATTACTTGTATATGTTGTTACGTTTAAGGTTGTATGTAAGTACCTATATAAATGTTTTGATACAACGTTTTTGATATGAGATCATTCAGATATAATTTTTATGAATGATTTATTGAATTGGAGATAATAAATAAGGTTCACTTAAATGCCGAGCCTACTTCCGCATATTTAGGCCGCAGATGTTGCCTTGAAATATGCCGTCACATTCAAATTTCTAGTACCAAGTGATGAAATACAATTCATTATTTATATAATGTATTAAATATGAATGATTTTTGTGACAAATCTCGAGACCCTTGATATAAATATTTTTTAATAATTAATTCCTATTCGATTAAGTAAACCTTTATCCTACTTATCACTTCGCTTCATATGGCTTATTGTTATTGTAACACTTCCATTTTATCAAGGATTACTTTTATATTGAAAGGCAATTTGGTTGCCACCAAAACGTTAAAAAATGATTTGAATAATAAAACAATTCATGTTATAAATAGATAAGTAGGTATAGCTAAACTGCCATGGAAACATGATACACGATACCTATATTAACACGTTCGCTGCGTAACATTTTTCAGTGTACTTTCAGCTAGTGCGTCAAGAGGTCATCTTGGCACATAGAAGACTTTCCTGCAGCGCGTCGTGTGGTCTAATTAACCTCAAACGTTTCTGTTTTGATATGGGTTTATTCAGTACCTCATATAGTTATTTTAATATTTTTTTTATATGCAGGTCAAAGACCAATATATAAGCAATATATAACCAGCTGCGTTTTTAGTTCGCTCTTTGCGTCTGTGCTTCAGAAGAGAAATAATTTATGTATTCATTTTGACCACACAACGCACTAAATATAACAAAAAACTAGTGATGGGAGGCTCAGGCACCTAATTACTATCGACAATGTTATCTAACGATAACAGTAAAACATTCCTTAATTTGAATAATAGAGAAAAAATTTAAAAACAAATGTGTTCTGTTCTATTATATATATTTTTACGTACCTAATGAGAATATAAATATAATATTTAATATAAACTTGATCACTTTCTATTTACATACCGAATACATTTGTGGAATATGTGAAAATGTTTAATGCAAATTCTTGTTTGTTAATTTTTATTATTCAAAAAATAAATTATATAATTACTTGTGTTCTTCATTGAAACATGGCAAACATAAATGATTTTGACATTGTCTGCAGAGAGTAGGCACTTTTTTACTTTTTTCCCTGCTTCAATACTAGAAAGTCTTAATCTTAATTTATTGTAACATCCAGTGCATCTTGTAAATATAACATAAATTTGGTCCGCTCAAAACAATACGTCGTCACGGATGTCGACATTGTCGACGCGGCACACCACTAACGTCACAAAATGGCGCCCGATCATCATCTAGTGCGGATGTGGGGTGCGGGGAGCGCGTGGTCATATTGACCACACACCGCACCAGATTTAAATATTTTTTTTTAAGTGCGGGTGAGGTCAAATTGGTTCACGAGTTTTGAAAAATGTTGAGTTGTTCACGTTCTAGCGACAATAACAACGGTATATGTATCTCTGTTCTACGATAGCAGCACCCCAAGTTATGCCTTCCGCACCAGGTGAGTAAACGCTATTTTGCGGTGCGCACTGAATGAAAGTTAGCTATGAGCCAATATGACCACACAACGCAGCGAACGTGTTAAGTAGATATATCTAGGATATTAGATATAAGCAAATTTCCAAAATAATATAAGCAAATATTCTAAACCTTTAAAGGTTTCAAGCCAAAGCTATACCTACACTCAAAATTGTCCACGAATCCATTCAAATCCTATATTATTTCTAAACAGCCACGGAAATAGACTGCACAGAGCCAAAAGGGCGTATATCAAGGATCGGATATTTCCATGAGATTCGGGCGATTGTGGCTGACTCAAGGTTGGTGATGAAAGTAGCCCCGCTAGCATTCCACCGACGGTTCTGAACGCACTTTCGTCCCACAAGGCTGCCGGCTCCCAATGAACTTATAGCTGCTATAAGTTGCTGACGTGTATGAAAATGGGAGGAAAATATTGAATATTTTGAAACTTTTAGATAGTAAGGATAATACTAAAACTTAGGACATAATTAATACTAACGTAGTAGGTGCTCATCACCCTGTAGATGCTGCAAAGGTTAAAGAGGGCACAGAGGTCAGAATGGGTATAAAATTTATTGGATTACAAATATATTCACACGTAGGACGTCGTAACGACTTTTATCTTATTTATGACAAACGGGCTTACTTGTTGTAATTGCCTTATTGGATAGGTTTCTGGTTGACTTATCTGTTTATATCTACGCAAATATGGGTGTGGTAAGAGACTATCTAAGGACAATAATATTGGAAAAGAGGATTGCTAAACAGATTTTGATGCCCTTTTTAATAACAGATGGTGAACTTACCAATCTTTGTTTTGAGTTACGCTCAACTCAATGAGGTTTTGAAGAATCTCAGCAGACGGAGTAATGCAGCACTGAATAACACTTTCGAAATCAAATGAAAGTTCACAGATAAGCAAAACAAAATGGATCAGACAAATTGAATTGTACCGCTAATTGTCCTACGCCAGGTACAATTATAAATTCCTTTAACCAACTTCCATTGAATATTTACGACACAGCAATCCTTTACCTCCCAAATAGGATATACATCATCATGCTTGAAGCAAGTGGGTGAGATAAAATACAACTGCACACCTGTTAGGGCAGCCGAACCAATGCTCAAATAGCTGGGGGCACATTGCGAAGCATGGATGATTGCCAGGTTGTAACTATGGATTATCTGATTCAGTCTTTGGTAACCGACGTTTGTTATCTTTTGTGTTTTAATACAAAAATATCTGTTGGTTCGAGTAATTGTGAATATTTATAGTTTTTTTTTTTTTTGATTTTGTTGATCGTTTAATCCGTCACCAATACAGGTATATGAAGTGATATACGGAATTTGAACTCACTGCTACAAGATATTTTTAGCCACAGGAATTCACTGGATGCGAGAAGCACAGAATGGCTCGAATTGAAAGTAGTTGGAGGAGGCCGCTATCGCTTCTTGGCCTTTTGGCTAAGATCAAAGTGTAGTATCTGTTCTTTTCAGCTTAATATCTGAAAGTTCCCTCACTACGAGACTATACTAAATAAGGTTCTCCGTGGTAGGCAACAACATCAGCCGCCGGCATAAGTTACCACCCACCTGACAAAGTCTTGGCGCCAAGCGATTCGTCGTGTTCCGGCATGATGTCTGGTGAAGCCGTACGGAGGACGGATCTGAGCAGTTGTGTTGCGATGTGTACCGGGTACGATGTGCCTAATGTTGTTGTGTCGGGAGTTTGGTCGTGGAGGGTCTCCAGATCATCCTCTGGCGCAGCATCGTTGGTCGTGTTGTTGGGTTAAACATTGCATCACCTCGCTCAACTGCCGTCTTCCTTCCTATTCACTCAGTTTTTTTTAAGTGAATAGGCTTAATAAGCTAGTGCGTTTTACCATCAACGATTGCATCACTGCTTACCATCAGGCGGGATTGCAGTCAAGCACTAGTTTATAACTAATAAAAAAAAAAGGCCAAGTCCAATATTAGCGCCAATTCTCTTGTTCACTCATCATCATCATCCCAGCGTTAATCCCAGTCGCATCCGAAGCCTTTTCAGCTTTGGAGTCTGGGGTTCGTCTTACCAGTCCAACTGCTGATATGGCTAAACTTCGACATTTTCTATGAAGCGACTGCCGTCTGACCTCCACAACCCGAAGGCGACATCGAAGCATTGCAGTTAGACAAATTGTAGGACTTTTGAGGGCTCCAACAACCCGTAACGACTGCCACTAGATGTTCGTAGGGCAACCGGGACCAACGGCTTAACGTGCTTTCCGAGGCACTACCAGACCAGTACAATTATTCATATTCATGCATACAAATACTTGCACTGTGCGGGGATCGAACCCGCGCCACCTTGCGCAGCGGCCGCGTCCGCTACCGCTACGACACGGAGGCTGTCAATTCTCTTGTTCACTAACTGAACTAATTTTAAGTTAAGTGTGTCTCTTCCTTTCTATTTCATTAAAGAAGGAAGATAACATTTTAGTTTAATCCTGTCAAATTAAGGTATTCCATAGGCAGTTTAAACGCGATTATAAACATGGCGACCAAAAATACGTCAATAGGCTATTTGACAGATTTATAATTTTTATCTTGAATTACTTGGTTGCGGTTAAGAAGTTCACCAAAAGTATTTTTTTTTTATTTTAAATACGTATTTCGTAAGAAATATGCAAATAGAAATTCAAAATTCAAATAACCCGCGAAAACGATTTATTCAGCAATATGGCGTCGCGCTTTGTAAGTGACGTCACAAGCGGTTCACGGTTCTCAGAGGTGTTTGTTTTTATTTATTATTTGTTGTTGTTATCTAATATAATGGTTTACAAGTGGTGTGCTGAACCGGGTTGTACAAATAAATCGATAAAACCCCCCGAAAAACAGTTTATAAGTTTGCCGAAAACAAGTGTTGATGCGCGTATGACGTCGTCGCCACATTAGCCAATCCGGATCGTTTCAAAATGTGTGGCGCGGAAAACAAAAAGCCAAACATATAATTGTTATTATTTTTTTATTAAAACTCATGTAAATGACATAAAGAACCCTCATTTTATGCAATTAAAGCAAAAAATCACAAAAAATTGAATACTGTCAGATAGCCTATTTACGTCAGGCGCGGACTAATTTGACATTATATCTTCTGTCCTTTTCTTAATGTAATAGAAAGAAAAAGATGCATTGAGCTAAATTTAGTTTAGTCTGTGAGCTAGTGGTGAAAAATCTAAATGGGCATATGTCTCTAAATTTACAGAGTACGACTATCCATACTAATATTATAAATGCGAAAGTAACTCTGTCTATCTGTCTGTCTGTCTGTCTGTCTGTTACGCTTTCCCGCTTAAACCTCTCAACCGATTTTGCAATGATGCAATTTGGCACAGACAATCTTTAGACCCTGAGAGAGAACATAGGCTACCTCTTATCCCGGAAAAATTTGATGTTCCCGAGGGAAATCTAAAAAGCGCGATATAACCGAACTCCACGCGGGCGAAGCCGCGGGCGGAAAGCTAGTATCAATATAAATCATCATCATCTGCCTAGCTTTTCCCAACAACATTGAGGTCAGCTTCCAGTCTAACCGGATAAAACTGAATCCTACCTAAAGTTCACAACCCAGTTAGTTACCGGGCATTACGAAACCAAGACAAATGGTATTTAATTGATTTACATAATTAGACCTTTTTCCACTTCGACATTGCGACATTTTACAACTAAGACGTACATCAATCTTATCCTAAAGTTTAATGTTTGGAGTGGTTATAAGTTGGATGTAAATAGAGCTAAGCTGACTTGATAACGATGACAGGTAGCTATCAAGTTACCTGAAGTTTATTACCTGTCATGCCAAGACATGAATTAGGTTTACAAATTGGGTTAAGCTATAAATGCTCCCTTGAATTGATATTGATGTACAAGTAGACAAACTCTTAATTTTTTTTATTTTTTAAGCACGAAGTTCAGAATAAGCAGCAGCTATCTTCTTCTTCTTCAGCCTACAGAGGTCGACTGCTGGACAAAGGCGTCCCCCAAGGTTTTCCATTACATGGGGGGTTTGCCATTTAATAAACCCCACGCTTGGCAGACGGGTTGGGGATCGCAGTAATTTGATATTCCACAGAAGAAGCGCTGCTGCCCGCTTCCCTGGTGAGAGTTCCCTTAGTCGCCTCTTACGACACCCACGGGAGGATATGGGTTGGTAATTATTCTAAGCTCGGTACGACACGGAGAAGCAGCAGCTACAGTACACACATATTTCGCCATCTTTATGGACGTAGAAGTAAGTATGGACGATGGTAAGACGTATTTTGGCCAGAAATTCCATCTCCTCTTCTGAAAATAGTCCTAATAATAATTGGGCCCAGTGAATGATTGAATGGTTTAGTTAATCGTTAGGCACGCGACTTGATGCTCACAGTTTGTTGTCACTTTCAGATAAAAACAAGCTCTTCATCTGAACATAAAAATTAAAAATACTTCTTCGTTGCACTGGTTACCCATGGAGTAGAATTTATGGAGAGCCACCTGCTGCGTATGCTACGATCCTTACTGCTTTTACCTCGGTTACGTTAATACATCCGGTCATACAAGCGCTCCGGTAGCGAGTAAAACTCACCTGACCTTTCTTTAACCAATAAGGTCACTGTCCTTACACCTCTCTTGTTTTCCAATCTCCATGCTTCCATGCTAGCTTCTTTATTATCTAGGGGGGGAAGGGGGGGTTACTCTTCAAGAGTTGGCTGTGATTTACTAGGCGAGCGCTGTGCTGATAAATATGTTGTGGATAACGATATCATTTAATAGACGTTGCTAATTTGATTTATATAGTAGCGGGGCAAACGCTGTGACATTATTTTGTAATGGCGGCACGTGACCAGAGTCATTTTGAAAAGTGAGGATTGTCGAACGGTAACTTCGGATTGAGACGCGGACCAGGGCACTTCTCCGGGGTGAAACTGTCGGTTTGCCTCATCATCGTTATCGTGATCATCAACCTTTTATCGTCCCACTGCTGGGCATAGGTCTCCTCTCATACAGAGAAGGATTGAGCGTAATCACCACGCTTGCTCAATGCGGGTTGGTAATTTCAGATTTATAAAGTCCAGGTTTCCTCAAGATGTTTTCCATCACCTTCAGTCATTGGTGTCCAAGATATACTTAGAAAGTACATATAACACCGGTCGTCAGCCGTCGGTTTGCCTATTTAAATTTTATTTCATACTAGCTTTCCGCCCGCGGCTTCGTTCGCGTGGAATTTGGTTATATCCCGCTTTTTAGATTTCCCTCGGGAACATCAAATTTTTCCAGGATAAAAGGTAGCCAATGTCCTTTCTCAGGGTCTAAAGATTGTCTGTGCCAAATTTCATCAAAATCGGTTGTGAGGTTTAAGCGGGAAAGCGTAACAGACAGACAGACAGAGTTACTTTCGCATTTATAATATTAGTATGGATTTAGTTTTTACCTCTAAAGATTGGATGGTATATTCGTGCTTTAATTTAAAACTCCACCTACGAAATGTAGCCCTTACCACCAAACTAAGGTTGTGACGATTCTATCGCTCCGCCATCCATCGCTGACGTCGTCAAATATATTACTAGTACTTACTGTTCCAGTTGTATGTTTCCTCTTGTAGTTTTAATATGTAATTGTTTATATTATTAATTCAAAGCCGGTATTACACACTACGTAGCCAAGCATATTGTACGTTACGGAATTGTATCGCTGACAGAGGTGTTCGGCACTTGTACAGCTATACAGGAGCTAAACTTAGTGTTCGGGAGCACTGTTGGAGCTGCTGAACCTTGGACAATACTATCTTAGCATTGTGTAGATTCAATTTCTTAGTATTGTATAATTGCATGGCAAACGTGTGAGCACAATGTACGAATGTGCTGTAAGGCATTTATTTGTTGGGTTAGTCATTTTTATTAACTTGATTGTGCTGTGGCTGTTGAGAGTATGTCATGCTCACTCAAATGTCTCGCTGATGGTGGCGTGTGTGTTGGGTTATTGGGTTCCCTTCAATATGGTTGAGCTGAATGATGCTGATCCATACGTCATGTTTGTGAACGGACGCCGTCAGTGGGGACTGGTCATCTCTTAGCTGCCATGGCGTATTTTAATTTCTGAATTGATTTTTGTGTGTTTTCTATGGACGCTCTCAGGTACAATATATTTCTGCATCGTTCTCACACGGTTGATTTCAACATGAATGATGTAATCAAATATTTGTAACAATAGCTTGAAAATTTAAAAGAGTGTCCATGGAGTTTCTTGCCCGTTCTTCTCCATAGGTACCTACTCTTTGGAATGGGCGACTAGCTTCATCTTATTGACTGACCGACCTTCTGACAATTCAAAAGTGCCTGTAACTGGTTTATTTGAAATAAATGATTTGATTTGATTATGTGTGAGTCTTATTTGTTCTGGAACAGTTTCCGCGTGCTGTTTGAAATGATTGCGATGACTCTTAAAACACAGGCTCGTTCACTTATTATGTACCATAAGAGAAATCAAATAAATGCTAAGAGAGATGTGTGAGATCGTGGTAAGTGTTATGGAGAAATGAGGAAAACATATCGCTTTTAAAAGGAATAAAAGCAGGAGAGTGATAATGAAGAGAAATCCTAAAACCCATAAGTTCAAATCATTGGTCTTTACTACTATCTATGCTGTCAACGACGCCCAGTAACGTAACATCGCCCACTGATTAATTGATAACCGATCGAGTGAAAGCCATATTGATGACCTATAAGGTTTTCTACTACTGTTGAGAACTTCTTGTGTTGATCTTTACATAATGGCCGGTGTAATTTACTGTCAGTTTATTCGAATGTGTGAAATTGATTGACTTGTGCAGCGTGGGAGCCTATGAGAAAGTTAAGAGTGGACTCTTCCCCCGCAAAGTGCGAAAGGGACAGTTGCAACTCAGGCTGATTTTACCTACAAAAACGTTGATCAAAAGACGTTTCGTATTCCGCTGTTTTCTTTTTTAAAACACGACAGATCTCAATTATTTTTATATCAATATTTAGAGGATGAGTATACCTATGCCTCTATAATTTTCTTTTTTGACAAAAACTTATCACATTTACGTAATAGTCGTCTGAGCATCGCGGTAAAAATGAGTTATTTTTCGGGATTTTGAAACATCATATACCTTTTATTAATTAAGTTTTCGAAAAATTCAAATAATAGTGGCGCGTATAATCAAGGTGTGAAATTGTAGAAAGAAAAATCATTGCTCTAAAAGCGTTATCCTCGAAGAAAACAGCGGAATACGTTTGTATGTAGAAAACGCCGCTAGAGTCCCCTCTTAAGACAAGTGACGACAGACTTTTAGCGGTATGAGAAAGGTTGTAAAGTTCAGTCACCCTCCATAGGAAAAGGTGGATCCTCTGACCGGACGTGCATTGAGTCTGGAGCGCAGTTACCCAACGGTTGATGTTAAAATAACATTGAATAGAAAACTGAAACTTGTGAGAGAGGTGTTGAGATGACCTCTACCCTATTTTTTTTTTATAAGTTATAAACTAGCGCTTGACCGCCATCCCGCCTGATGGTAAGCAGTGATGCGATCGTTGATGGTAAAGCGCGCTAGTTTATTAAGTGCCTATTCACTCTAGCCTTGAAGACACTCAAAAATTGTTTAAGACAGACATTTGTTTGTTTATTGTTTTGTTTGTTAATTGTTTAGAAAATAACTCTGCATTTTCCGCTTAAATGCAAACCGTGGCCATCCTGATATCAAAAGGAAGCACATTCCACAGAAAATTCGACTGAATGTGAAATTAAGAAAAAGAATATGAAATGAAGTATAATAAATCCTAAAATGTGTGAATCTTAACCAATTGACTGCGAGATAAATATTGTTATGATATTAATTCAATCTTATTCACAACTTACACTAACATACAAAGAAAGTGCCAAAAAGATATTAAATTATAACGCTTACATCTTAAGATTCATTTTATTTTGTTCTTAAAGCATTTTATTTTCCTGTGCCGTTTACGATACGAAGTAATTAGGCTTTTTATAATTAGTTGGATAAATAATTATTCTGAACCCTTCGGAGTGTTTATCATTAAATAGGTAAATTATTACTCTATTAAACTCATAGGATGTACTGAATTTATTTACTGCAGAAGATAAAATATGGGTTGGATGCTTTCAAAGATCTTGGCCTGATAAATGTGGATGGTATAAATACAACGTAATTCTTTTTAAACGAAACCTGAATATAGTTTGTTCAGAATAAGCAACTAAATCTATTCCAATAACTTTTACACAAATACATTTAGAAATTGTTGCAGTGTGGTTACCGAGAGCGCAACACAGCTGGCGAGTGAGCGACGCGTTGACCATATTTCTGTTGGGTCAACCAGGTAACATAACAAGCCGATAACTTTGTGGTTTTTCAAGATATCTTTTTGAAGTTTTGTACTATATTCTTTACTTAAAAATATTGGACAAGTGTTTCGGGTTTCGCTTATACCAAAAATAACGTTGTATAGCTATGGATGTTCGTATTTATATAAAAACGTAAATGGTCCTAGGAGTGGTTAACAACTGAATCAAAACTCCAATTAATATATATATATATATATATATATATATACAGTATGTTAACTAACAGAGGGCGTTCCCGTTAACCCGAAATAGTATAGCATACATACATGCTAAAAAAAATATTTCCATTCGAAAACAATTTGTTTTTTTAATTTTTCCAGTAAGAAAATATTCAATAAAAAATTTAAATTGACATGTAAAAGAAACACACTGTACACGCGAACTTGAAAGACGGCAAGGTCGCAATTTGTTTATGATACTACGCTACTATTTTGATTTAAAACAGGAGGTTTCAAATTTATTTCCAATTAGAATTTTTTTTTATTCGGATTTTTTTATGCTTATTTTCTATGCTGATATTTTTATTTTAATCTATTAATGATATATATTAACGAGTTTAAGGGAACGCCCTCTGTTATTTAACATACTGTATATATATATTATAAACTAGCGCTTGACCGCAATCCTGCCTGATGGTAAGCAGTGACGCAATCGTTGATGGTAAAGCGCACTAGTTTATTAAGAGCCTATTCACTCTAGCGTTGAAGACACTCAAATTGTAGTATTCCAGTCCCTCGATGTACGCGGTATAAAGGAGGAGGCGAAACGCTTCGTCCGGATCGTAGTGGTGTTAACAACGTAAGGGTGGAAACCAGCCGTACGACGGGTCGTCCGCTGGTGGAACGGAGATGGGGGAATTAAATCATGCAATTCCATCGCACACTCCCCGAAATGCATCCTATAGAACACCGAAAGGCTGGCTACTCTACGCCTGTGCTCTAGGCTTTGGAGACCGACTCGAGTTAGATCAGGGTCACCAATCAGCCTCTTTGCACACAGCTTTTTGAGCTTTGTACAAGCTAAAAAGAAAAATAAACAAATTCTACGACATCTTCAACTAATGATGCTTCAAAATGTTGTCTTTTTTTTAAAAAACAAAATTTTTTCCATAAATAATTCACCGACATTTACCACCGCCAATTATTTGTAAATATTTTAAAACGAAATTTCCTCCCAAAAAGTGGAAGACAGAACATCGACTAGAGGCCGAAACAAAAAATCTTCCGCACACATAAAAAAAACACAATTTATTTATGCCCTCGTAAAAATAAGTCACATCACAATTTCCGTGTCATCTGGACCAGTTTACCGCATTTTACGGACTTATATGACGGTCTTAATGCCCTTTAAATCTCGCAATCGCATCTCATCTCGGCAATCTGTCCGGAGTCACCTTTACTGACTCATCTGTCTGTGTGACCTTCTTATTTTTAGGTCTTAAATAACCACCGGAAGTGCCTAATCAGGATTCTCGGGCACCCTTTTTGGTAATTCCGTTTAGTTCTTTACTTTTTTTCATAGCCTAAAAAGGTTTAGGGAATTCCGGTGCGGATTTAAAAGGTCTTAATGTTGTTTTTGACCTTTTTATACGGTTTTAGAAAGTAAGGGTTTTGTAATGGATCTCACCAAATGTTTTTCATTCGTTCTTTGAAATCAATTTAATGCAAAGAGATTTGTATTACCGGTTGGTAATTGATTCTAAAGACTTTATTTTGCCTATAGGAAATTTGCTTTTAGGGTGTCAATTATAATCAATTATTAAGACTCTAAAGTCGTCTCTCAAGTTATGGTGGCCTAGTGGTTAAACACCAGCCTCTCAAGTATGAGTGTGCGGGATCGATTCAAGGTCAGGTGTACCAATGTAACTTTTTTAAGTTATATGTACTTTCTAAGTATATCTTGGACACCAATGACTGATTAAAGGGTGAAGGAAAACGATCTTGAGGAAACCTGGACTTGGTGGTAGGCCATAACATCGGCTGCTGGCAAAAGTTACCACCCACCAGACAAAGTCTTGGCGCCAAGCGATTCGTGGTGTTCCGGCAGGATGTCTGGTGAAGCCGTACTGAAAACGGGTCTGAGCATTTGTGTTGCGATGTATGCCGGGTACGATGCGCCTAATGTTGTTGTGTCGGGAGTTTGGTAGTGGAGGGTCTCCAGATTAATCTCCCTCTGGCGCAGCATCGATGATCGTGTTTTTGGGTTTAACATTGCATCTACCCGCTCAACTGCCGTCTTCCCTGCTATTCACTAAGTTTATTAAGCGAATAGGCTGAATAAAGTAGCGCGCTTTACCATCAACGATAGCATCACTGCTTATCATCAGGCGGGATTACGGTCAAGCAATAGTTTATAATTTACAAAAAAGTCTGAAATCGCCAACCCGCATTGAGCAAGCGTGGTGATTACGCTCAATCCTTCTCTGTATGAGAAGAGACCTGTGCGCAGCAGTGGGACGATAACGGTTGATGATGATGATGATGATGATTAAGACTCCACTGTTTATGTTTGTCTCCAGGTTGTCTCATGATCTGTGACAGCTGCACAGTTGAAATTTTTACAGCTGATGTAATTCTTCATCATCATCTCAGCGTTAATCCCAGTCGCATCCGAAGCTTTTTCAGCTTTGGAGTCTGGGGTCCGCTTTACCAGTCTAACCGCTGATTTTGGATAAACTTCGATATTTTCCGTGAAGCGACTGCCGTCTGACCTCCATAACCCGAAGGCGATATCGACGCATTGCAGTTAGACCAATTGTTGGACTTTTGAGGGCTCCAACAACCCGTAACGACTGCCATTTGATGTTCGTATGGCAACGGCTTAACGTGCTTTCCGAGGCACGACCAGACCAGTGCAAATATTTAGATTCAT
The DNA here is from genome assembly GCA_017933935.1 of Sesamia nonagrioides. Lineage (NCBI taxonomy): Eukaryota > Metazoa > Arthropoda > Insecta > Lepidoptera > Noctuidae > Sesamia > Sesamia nonagrioides. The sequence goes on from JADWQK010000766.1 coordinate 2,176,932, forward strand.
ACATACAAATATTTGCACTGCGCGGGGATCGAACCCGCGCCTCCTTGCGCAGCGGCCGCGTTCGCTACCGCTTACAGCAGATGTAGTTCTGTTGCCGCCAAAGCAACAAACCGCAAAAGCATTTTTTTTTTTAACTGATAATGGTCGTCTCGATTCAGATATTCCTGATTGAATCTCGAGTTCCCTAAGTTCTACTGAAAAAAACCTGTCCGGTTTTATTTATTACACATGAGTTTCTTAATAAATATCTATACTAAGAATATCTATAGAAGAAATATCTATACTAGACTGTGCTAATACTAGCTGCGCCCCGCGGTTTCACCCGCGTAAGTAGTAGAAATATAAAAAAATAGTTTTTAGCCAATTCTCAGACCTACTCAATACGCTCAGAAAATTTCATGAGAATTGGTCAAGCCATTTCGGAGGAGTATGGGAACGAAAACTGTGACACGAGAATTTTATATATAATAAGATATAAAGCTGAGGAGTTTGTTTATTTGTTTGAACGCGCTAATCTCAGGAACTACTAGTCCGATTTGAAAAATTGTTTTTGCCTTGAATAGCCCATTAATCCAGGAAGGCTTTAGGCTATATAACATCACGCTGCGGTTAATAGGAGCGGAGCATAACTACACCACACGAACGAAGTCGCTGGCGGCCGCTAGTCTTCTATAAAATCATTACTTTACTATTTTTATACTTCAGGGTAAAACCTAAGTTGACATTAAAGAATGCAATAAATTTATTAAGTACGTAGACAAGCTATCCATTTTTCGTCGGTAATTAAAACCAAATCTGCTTTTTCATAGAAAAGTAAGGACGAATGCAAGTCAAGTTACCCGAAACTCTCAAATATTTCCAATCAATCTTGAGCCTTAATAATTTAAATTTAAAGTTGAAAATCGAACACAGCAATTTAATCTAATTACGTCATACAATGGTGTGGTCAATAAACATGTACTAGAAATATGTATATATTCATTATAGGCGACACATCTCATTGATCCTTATAAAAGAGGTCTTCTTTTCTTCTTCTTCTTCTTCAGCCAATAGATGTCCACTGCTGGACAAAGGCCTCCCCCAAGGCTTTCCACAACGACCAATCATGTGCTGCCCGCATCCATCGGCTTCCCGCGACCTTCATCAGGACATCGGTCCACCTTGTTGGGGGCCTCCCTACGCTGCGTCTTCCGGTACGAGGCCGCCACTCCAGAATCTTGCTGCCCCATCGACCATCGGTTCTACGAGCAATGAGGTCAAAACTATTAAAACTTCATTTATCTCTTTCTTAAACTCGAATACGTACCTAACCTACCCATAATTATGTCATTGTTTAAGGTAATCTAATAAATTCTCTTCAAACAAATTTGCCACTGTCTGTGAATGGATCATTAAACATTATCATTAATTATCATAAATCGCCTAAGGAAGTATTAAGATAAGAGAAAGTAGCGATTCGAAGCCCACGACCTCTACTGGGTCCATCGAAAGCTTGGTTACGTTGGCACAATACTGCATGTAAACTTTAACGAATGCAGGTAATATTTTTGATTTGCTTAAGTAGGCAATTTGAATAATACAGTTCAAGAAAAAATAATATGAGTATTACAGTAAACAGCTTCAAGGTCCAATTCGTTACTATAGGGCCGCAAATATATTTTTAGTACTCAAAATGGAATGTCGATTTCAAACTGTCAATAATTTCTATTATGAAATCTGACAGTTTGAAATTGACATTCTATTCTGAGTACCAACAGTCCTTTCGAAGTTATTTTAAATTTGACAACAATAACCTAATATCAACTTTATTTTAATAATAATAAAGATCACTAACATGCTAACATACTTATCAGTGATAGCAACCCAACAGCAACCTTATCGCACGACAATAAAGATGATTGTACTTTTGACTGTGATGCAAAATCAGACGTAAAATAATTGTGAATGGACTGTACCTATCTTCTACAACGCGAGCCTTACAAAGCTTCTATTTTTAAAAACAAATCACAGACGGCCATATTGCGCCATGACGTAATTTCTTCGAAATTCAAATGTTACTTTGACAGACATGGAAACGAGATTGAAAAAGGAGTGAATCAAAACATGACACACACAATTTGAGAAGGATATTCTGGGCCCTTATACAAATTCTAGGAAAGCGCTCACATAAATATTTTTAGGATTTTTTCCTCTTTAAATACCTACCTACGTATTTTTTGGTAATCTTGTTTCAAGATTAAAAGTCCAAAGATGTTTAGAGGTCGCGAATCATGATTGCAGTCAAATGGATGTCTGTGGATACGTATAAGCGTTTAAATTCTCTAAATTAATAATTGTGCTGGTTCTCTAGTTCACTAACTAACCAAATTTTAAGTTCAGTGCATTTTTTATTCAATTTTATTAAGAAAAGGGCAGAAAATAAAATATTTGTTTAGTGTTGATACTCCATAGACAATTTAGACGCGATTAAAACATGGCGATTAAAAATACGTGAAGATAATTTACATCAAGCGCGGACTAATTTGACAGGACTAAACGAATAGTTATCGTTTGTCCCTCTCTTATTTAAGTAGAAAAAAAAAGACAGCTACAAACTACACTTTTACATTTTTTTCTGGTTTAAGATGTCAGATAATTCTAATCTGTCAAAAATAAGGTTTTTTTTAGTTTAGGTAAACAAAATAGTGGGTTTGCTATGCGTTTTGGTCACATTACTCCATTTAGAAAGCATAGCATTAGAAAAATTACCCTTTCGATATGAACGAAGTGAATAATGCACTGTGTCCCGTTATTTAACTATAGATTTAAAGCAATATACGGACGACAGCAGGTCAAACTACCCGAAACAGTCAAAAATTTCTAATCAACTTAACGCTAAGAAAATGTAATAAAGAAATCTGACAGATTGTAGTAGCTTGACGTGCGGTACTACAATCTGTCAAATTCCTTTACCTATTAGATATTCAACGTTAAATATGTAACGAAGAAATGTAACCCATATATTATGATTTTAAAAGAGTGTCCATGGAGTTTCTTGTACGTTCTTCTCCATATAGATCTACGCTTTGGAGCGTGCAATTTAGCTTCACTTTTCTTGGACTGACCGACATTCACTATTCAAAAGTACCAAGTGATGGTTAATTTGAAATAAACAATTTTGATTTGATTCGATTTGATGTTATCACTAAAGCATTAAGGTTTTTTTTTTTTTTTGTTGGGATGGGAAATCATCAAATGACTTCTCCCGCTCTGGGCCGAGCGGAAGGGCGTGTCAGACTTTCACTGACTAAAACCCATCCATGTTTCTTCACTTGCCTGTGCGACGGCCAGAGACACAGTTTCTGGTTTAACCAACCCGCAACCCTGACCCAGGAGGCGTCGGTCTTCCTAGACCCCGTCATGATGTGCTGACATCTCTTTGAGGCGCGCGTGAAACACGACGCGCCATCGACTCCGGCCTGGTCCTTACCGGGCGGGGCGAGCTGCCCACTGCTCACCTCCCGCAGGCCCGCGCCTAAGGTAGCTGGCAGTTCGGTGTCGTCTCCCGACCAGGGCGTCTCCTGCGGCAGCTATAATAGTGGCGTGAGGGTGCTTCCCGCTGCCTCACGCGCTCTGCCTCCTCCTTTGCCAGCATCAGTGCTTCGCAGAAGGAGGTGACGGCCTGCGCTGCACTCTCGCTATGCTACCATGGCTTGGACCAGGGTCCATCGATCGCCGGTCGCCGGCGATCGCCGCTACGAGGACACGGCGATGCTCTACCCAAGCCGGGCAGACCTCCACCGTATGCTCCACCGTGTCCTCAGGAAAGCATTAAGGCTCAAGGTTGATTGGGAATATTTGAGAGTTTCGGGTAAGTTGACCTGCTGTCGTCCGTACCTGTGTATGTTTATAATTTACATAAATGTGTGCGTTAAGATACATCTAAAAATAATTCTAAAAAATGCAATAATTTCAACAATATTACAATATAACTGTTATTGTTTGGTCGTTATTTTTATAATTCTATATTAAATGAAGTAGGTATAATATTAATAGGTTGTTTTGACAGCCGTTGTCACCAACTGTCAATTAATAAAAAATATTGACTGCAACCAAAAAGACAAGCAATTGAATTGCAAGCGATGGAATTCCATGATTTAATTCCCCCATCTCCGTTCCACCAGCGGACGACCCGTCGTACGGCTGGTTTCCACCCTTACGTTTTTAACACCACTACGATCCGGACGAAGCGTTTCGCCTCCTCCTTTCTACCGCGTACATCGAGGGACTGGAATAATATGCCAGCGGCGGTGTTTCCGTCGGACTACAATTTGAGTGTCTTCAAAGCTAGAGTGAATAGGCTCTTAATAAACTAGTGCGCTTTACCATCAACGATTGCGTTACTGCTTACCATCAGGCAGGATTGCGGTCAAGCGCTAGTTTATAATGTATAAAAAAAAAAACAGTGGTGGAAATAAGATAAAAATAATGAACACAGCCTAAAATATATATACTAATAATCCTGAAGTATATTACACCAAGTTCTGTTAAATACCGACAGACAGGGTAATTAAAGCGCAACCTATTAAATTTAGTTCTAAAACATATCAACTTTATTTTAAAGACAGTAAGGTTCATTTTAGAATAACTAGAACTATTTATGTCAATTATCAAATAATGAGTGTTGTCTATGACCCTGGCAACAATGTTTATAAGTTTTCGTGTTTGAGTATGAGGCTTTTGACTGTATTATTTTTTATGTCTTTTTATTTACTTGTAACGTGCGTTCTGTATGTGCGGAATAAGAAATATTTATTTCTTTATTTAAAAATTTATAAAAAGGTTTCACTAAACTTTATTGACGACAAAGTTGGTGCAGTGGCTGAGTGATAGATTGCTGCACTGCGTATCGCGGGTTCGATTCCCGCACGGAATAAATATCCGTATGGTTTACAAGTAGTTGTTCCGAGTCTGGTTGTTTGTGTATGTGAGTTTAAATGTTTGCACTCACGATACAGAAGTAATTCTTAGTGTATAGGAAAAAAAAAACACCAAATATATAATAGTAGTTTATGATACTGTTACATAATGAGGGGTATTAAGCACGAGTGTGAGTTTAAAAAACGAGCGAAGCGAGTTTTTTAATAGTATCACACGAGTGTGTAATACCTAATTATGTACAGTTTCATACACTACTTTATCTAATCTCAGTGCGTCTAACGCCAACGCAAGACAATTCCATTTATTCAGTTTCATAATTGTTAACACTTAACACGTTAACACTTCTGCACCCTGCATCACAGCTCAAGCGTCAAAGCGCGCGCAGCCACAGATAAAAAATGAAATAGTACTGTCTAGGTACATATATGATATTTTGTACGCTTCAAGTTCAATGCGCTAGTGACTTATCTACCTTAGTTTGATATTATATCAATGGCTGTCTATGGTTTGTACAGTAATGAAAAAAAATATATTATAACATTATTTTGTTAGAGAAATAATGTTATAATTTAATTTTTTAATTTCCTTTCGATATACTATTGTTAAAGTACGTCAATATAAACTCCTTTTTGGTTTTATATTTTTAATTTTTTGATATGAGAGTAGATAGGTAAACTTATTTTTTCATGTATGCAAAATTAATTGTTTACATATTTATATGTTTGGCGTCTATAGTGCAATGTTACTATAGAATAGATAACAGTTTGCGTGTCAATATTTCTGCCAACCTGTATACAATATGTAAAGAAAACTCTGTCCGACCCAAAAGGATAATAAAGGTTAGGTAAACACATGACCAAATATAAAAATTTAACGTAATTATCATAGTAACAATACTAATAAATTTTGAAATAATCTTTTTTCCTGCGAATTAATAACAACTTCCCCAAAATTTGGTAATTTTGAAAAAAGTAACTACACCATTTTTAAGGTATTATTATTTAGCGATGCGACTACGTGCCGTGTGCCCTGCCCCCCGTCGTCGCCCGCGCATGGATTGCCTACCGCACATGTATTAAGTTACCTCTTTCTGCGAAATTATTTATTAGGGGGAATATTTTTTAAGTTTAGCCCGCCTTTGTAGACATTAGTAGATTCAGTTATGGATACCTAACAATACCTTCAAAGATCGGACAGGCTTTTCTTTACATATTGTATAGTTTACCTGTCATAAAGAAACAGACTTTATAAACGCGCCTTTTCACCTGCCAACATTCCAGCCTTTCATATGAAAGTTGTTCCGGGAGCATTTTTCTTTGCGAATAGGTTATGTTGCTGAGTAATCTAAATTCAAGGTGAAATAGTAATACATTATATCCTGGGAAATACCTAAATTAAATTAAATGTCAAAACATGTAGATTACTTCAACATCCTTGTGACATTTTTTTCGGTTTCAATGTCTATGAAATAATTACAATAACGGTTCCTATACTATGCAATTATTATACCTATAATATAAATTTGGATCCTCAATCAATATAATACCAGTCTCATCATCAACCGTTTTCTCGTCCCACTGCTGGGCACAGGTCTCCTCTCATATAGAGAAGGATTGAGCGTAATCACCACGCTTGCTTGCTTACGGGTTGGCGATTTCAGAGGTAAAGTCCAGGTTTCAGGTTTCCTCAAGATCTTTTCCTTCACTTTATAATCAGTCATTGGTGTCTAAGGGTACTTAGAAAGTACATACATATATTTTACTAGCGGCCGCCAGCGACTTCGTTCACCTGAAGTTAGTTATGCTCTGCTCCTATTGGTTCACCCGCGAAGGTTTCAAGCGCGTGATGTTATATAGCCTAAAGCCTTCCTGGATTAATGGGCTATCCAACGCAAGAAGAATTTTTCAAATCGGACCAGTAGTTCCTGCGATTAGGGCAAACAAACTGTTCAGCTTTACATATTAGTATAGATAACTTAGAAAAGTTACACTTCAATAACATTCATTGCTTTATTTACATTGTTAAGCAAACACATTTTTCGAACATATGCAGCTATGGATTCAAAAATATTTAAATTTAGAATAATACCGTGTTATGCAATTAGGGTGCTGACTAGACTAGCGACATAGCATGACCGAGAACAGATTTTACACAGAACACGCACTGGGCCTGCGTGGTAGAATACGGCCCACACCATCGCACCGAGTGGAGGTCTATGTCTACATCCTTACTAATATTATAAATGGGGAAAGTGAGTGTGTTTGTTTGTTCCGCTTTCACGCAGTAACTACTGAACGGATTGCTTTGAAATTTAGCAGACGTAAAGTTAGAAGTCCGGATTGAATAATAGGGTACTTTTTATATTCCCGAAGATTATTCGGATTATATTATCCAAAATTTGATATTCCCGAGGGAAATCTAAAATGCACAATATAACCCAACTCCACGCGGGCAAAGCCGCGGGCGGAAAGCCTACACATATGCTTATACCTACCTCTTAGAAATTTACGCAGACAAGACTACGGGCATAAGCTAGTCTTGTTATAAAAGGAGAATTTTACATTTCAAATCGACAATTAAGTCCGTTTCTCTGATTGCGATACGATAATTAAATATGAGAGACTAATTATTATTATTTTATAATTAAAAAAAAAATGCCACTGATGCAGGAAGATGCTAATCACAATTTATATCAAACAACTTCATTAATTTCTACAAAGCGGTCATTTCCTGAGCATAAAACGTGTTATTTATCATATTAAGCTGACATATCAATTTTATGTATATATATATATATAAAGGTGAATTTTATCACTTTACTGCCTGTTTGTTATTTGCTCTTTATTGTTGATATTAATAAACAAATATTTTGTGGTAAACACTTGTTCAAACGGGCCACACTATAGCCACTAAAAGTCGCCGACACGGCCATGATTAACATTAATTACTCTGATTTATTTTTGTTACAATTATATCTATATCGTATGAATCAAAGCAAGTAATTATGCTATAAAAATAAATCATAAATATTGGTTTGTTTCAAGGTGAACATGTAATAAAGTGTGTTGTTATATTTCACATGCAAATTGTGATTGATTTACAGTATTAAATTTATTTTATATCAATTCTTACTTATTTAAAAGTATAAATACTTTTATTTGAATTCCATTCTTCAAGTAACTTGTTCATATTTTGTCAAATATTTGTATTAATAGTTTGACAATTTAAAAGAGTGTCCATGGAGTTTCTTGCCCGTTCTTCTCCATAGGTACCTACTCTGTGGAATGGGCGACTAGCTTCACCTTACTGACTGACCGACTGACTGACTGTGCCTGTAACTGGTTTATTTGAAATAAATGCTTTGATTTGATTTGATTTCATATGTCGTTTTTGATGGATCGTACTTGGATCCAGCTACTTTTTTTTAATAGTGCTTGATCGCAATCCCGCCTGATGATAAGCAGTGTTGCAATCGTTGTTGGTAAGGGGTTGGTAGTTTATTAAGAGCCTATTTTCTCTAGCCTAAACGGAAAGACCACCGCTAGGAAATTTTTCCAGTTCCTCGATGTACGCGGTATAAAAGACGAAGTGAAATGCTTCATCCGGATCGTAGTGGTGTCAATATTGTAAGGGAGGATACTCGCCGTACGATGACGGGTCGTCCGATGATGCAACGGAGATGGAGGAATTAAGTCATACAATTACTTCAATTAGAAGCTGACCCCAAACTAGTTCTGAAAAGGCTAGATGATGATGAGCTGACCTGACAGACCCCTTGTCAGAATTTCAATAAAAATCCCATAGAAATAGGACGTTCAGTTATTAGCAATGTGGAACATGTTAAGGGAAAGTTTTTAAACTTTACTTTTCTTCATAACTCTTTTGAATTTTAAGGAACATTTTATTATAAAAAACAATCAAAATAGTCCCGCCATTCTCAAGTGATCTGCCTACCAACAAGCAGCATTCAATATGTATTGCTACATATTTTAATGCCAAAGTGTTTTTGTGCACAAGACATAAATAACAATTATGCAGCTCATCTGAACTAAGCTTAATGAAATGATGTTTTAATTGAATGTTAGCGATACTCTTCATTACATTAACTAGCAATCAAATGACTTGCATGCACATAATATTATATGTTTTACCACCCACATGTTTAATCCTGACATCACTATGGAAGAATTCGTAGTTGTTTTTTGAGACTTTTGATGATTTATTTCATTTAAAATACATAACATCGGCTGCCGGCAGAAGTTACCACCCACCAGACAAAGTCTTGCCGCCAAGCGATTCGTCGTGTTCCGGCATGATGTGTGAGCCGTACGGAGGACGGGTCTGAGCAGTTGTGTTGCGATGTGTGCCGGATACGATGCGCCAAATATTGTTGTGTCGGAAGTTTGGTCGTGGAGGAGTTTAACATTGCATCATTTCGCTCAACTGCCGTTTTCCTTCCTATTCACGCAGTTTTTTTTTTTAGTAAATAGTCTCACAAAGGGCAATGGAAAGAGCTATGCTAGGAGTTTCTCTGCGTGATCGAATCAGAAATGAGGAGATCCGCAGAAGAACCAAAGTCACCGACATAGCTCTGCGAGTCGCTAAACTTAAGCAGTGGGCAGGGCACATTGCTCGTAGAACCGATGGCCGATGGGGCAGTAAGGTTCTGGAGTGGCGGCCACGTACTGGAAGACGCAGCGTAGGTAGGCCCCCAACAAGGTGGATCGATGACCTGGTGAAGGTCGCGGGAGGCCGATGGATGCGGGCAGCACAAGACCGGTCAGCGTGGAAAGCCTTGGGGGAGGCCTTTGTCCAGCAGTGGACATCTATAGGCTGAAGAAGAAGAAGTCTCTTAATAAACTGGCGCGCTTTACCATCAACGATTGCATTACTGCTTACCATCAGGCGGAATTGCGGTAAACACTAATTAATAGATGTTTTAAAAAAATGTTCTTGTTATTTTAAACTTAAAACAAGTCCGTGCTAGCATTATTGCTTAACTGTCCTTCATGTACATTATCAACGTCATCGTCACCATCGACTGTTCATCAGCGTCTATGCAGGAGATCCTTGCTAGAGGCTTCTTTTACTCCTTTGCCGCACATACGCCGATCGCGCACCCTCTAACTCTCGACCATTGGCCACTCTCACCTAAATGCAATCCAAATCAGCAAATCCATATCATCATCAACATCATGTCAGCCGTCTCCTACTACTAGTACTACTTCCTGTACTGCTGGACATAAGCTTCCCTTTTGTTTTTTGTTCCGGGGTGGAAAAGTTCATGCATGTGTCATGGGGTCTGTCAGACTTCTACTGACTAAAAACCACTCCGGTGTCTCTTCTGGCACGAGCGCGCGTGGGGCCGCGTGAATCTAAATTCTTCACGGCCCCACACGCTCGTGCTGGCCCGGTCTGGCCGGGCCTCGTGTCCTGCACGGGGTAGTTAAACTACCCAGTGCATCGCCTCAGAAGCCTCCGCCTCGGGGTCCATCAGATAGGGGGTAGGGACTTCTCCATATCCCTCAACTCAGGGGGTTCAACTTGGTTCAAGTCAGATTTATTGCACGTAGTTTTTTGGCTATTATACCGTACATTTTGCCAGTGTCTACTGCGTGGTATATTTAAAAGTTAGATATCAAGTCCCAGTTTATACTTTGATTAGTAATTAGAGGAGTTCATGAATGTTCTGCGAGATTTCCCTTGGGAGCGCAGGTTCCCCGGGGGTACGCCCTTGGTAGTTACCCACTTTCCAACCATATCATAATTCACACATTCCATCCCTCCATTGTAGGTCTTCCCCGACTCTTATAGCCATTGACATTTATGCTCAAAACTCTCCTCATGACATTTTCCTGGTTTCTCCGTAACACATTAGACTATCATAAATGATTACTACAATACTTTTCAGTAACCGGTATCACTTCCAGACTTCCTCTTACGGACTCTTTGCACATTCTATCTTCTTATTTATAAAATATTGTAGTAAAATCACAACGACAATATATAAAGGGATCTCATCACTACCTACGCTTAAACACCGACCTACATGAGCATCCTCAAAGAAGTCAAAGTTCGCCACACAGCCTTCAAAGTACCCAGTCAACTATCTAACGAACTGGCATGCGAAATAAATTACATGCATTGAACATTGTTAATAAATTTAACCATGGGCGTAACTACGAATATGTTTACGGGCCATATTAGATACATAAATATGTTTAGTATGTAATACAACAATTTATTATCTTAGTACCATTTGCATATGGTATATATTAAATTCCTAAGGAACTCGTGGCTAGATGGTATCAGCTGTGCGGGTTGATCGAAGGCTAAACCTTTCTTGACGCGATCGGTTCCTGGATGGATGACCATCCATCATCATCATCATCATCATCATCTCAGCGTTTATTACGCTTGCATCCGCGGCTTTCGCGTTGGAGCCCGGGGTCCGCTTTCTTGCACATTCTCCTCCATTTCACACGATCTTTAGCATCCTGTGGTAAGAGCTTGTTGGCACGCATGTCATCTCTTACAGCGTCAAGCCAGCACTTCTTTGGTCTACCCCGCTTGTTCTGGCCCGGCGGAGGCGCCATGGCAAGACATTTGTTCCCCACGTAACATGCCGCCGGCGTTCACGTAAGACGTGACTGACTGAAGACTGCCTCGGACGCGGGAGTTCTTGATGCCGTCTTTCCGCGTAACTCCACACATCCACCGCAGCATATTCATCTCCGTGACATGCAGCTCCTACTTGTATGTGACCATCCATAGCACATCAAATTAAATCAAACTATTTATTTGCCAGAATGCAGGTATACAAATAGGGTTGTGAGAAATAAAATCAAAACGCCTCGGTGGCTCAAAAAGCACGTTAGTCCTGGCTATTATTTTTGTTTCTAAGACAGTCATTCTTCTTTAACCTATAGAGGTCCACTGCTGGACAGAGGTCTCCCCCAAAGTTTTCGATTACATTAGGGGGGTTTACACAAGAGGTAAGCTGCTGCCCGCTTTCCTAGTGAGAGTTCCCTTAGTCGCCTCTTACGACAGCCACGGGAATTCTATTATTCTAAGTACGGTACCACACGAAAAAGCAGCAGCTATAGTACACACATATTTCCACGATGACCGGTATTGTGCTGCCCGCATCCATCGGCTTCCTGCGACCTTCACTAGCTCATTGATCCAGGTGGATCAATCAACACGTACCGGAAGACACAGCGTAGGGAGGCCCCCAACAAGGTGTTGGGGGCCTCCCTACGCTGTGTCTTCCGGTACGTGGCCGCCACTCCAGAACCTTACTGCCCCATTGGCGGCGGCCATCGGTTCTGCGAGTAATATGCCCCCGCCCACTGCCATTTAATTATTGCGACTCGAAGAGCTATTTTGGTGACTTTGGTTCTTCTGCGGATCTCTTCATTTCTGATTCGATCGCTCAGAGAAACTCCGAACATAGCTCTTTCCATCGCCCTTTGTGTGACTCTGAGCCTTCGTATGAGACCCATTGTGAGCGACCACGTTTCCGTTCCGTAAGTCATCACTGGCAACACACACTGATCAAAGACTTTAGTCTTGAGACACTGTGGTATCTTGGACTACGAGAAGATGTAGCGTAGCTTCCCGAACGCTGCTCAGCCGAGCTGAATTCGACGAGACACCTCTTTCTCGAAGTTGGACCTGGATAGTCGAAGTTGGTTGCATAATCGTTGCTGATGCTAAAAGTCTGATAGGCTTACCCAGGGTAACGTGTTACACAGTAACTGGATTATGGAGACCAGATAAGCAGTCACTCCAGTAAAATTTGGTTTAAAACTGCGTAGATACGGTTAGACTGGAGTCCGCCCATACATACATATACTGTTACGAAAAGGCCAGGCAAATAGATTTTGATATACATATTAAATTCCTAACCAATCTATCAGTTAGAATATACAACGGTTGATGTTTGGAAGTTGTATATATGCTAGTAGCAGGGTCAACTTTGCTTGCGAGAGGCAGATTCTGAGTGACGTCAGTATAAGACGTTCTTGGCATGTGGCGTTTGTAGATATCGCTATAAATCCAATAACACTAAGGGTCTATTGACACGTACCACAACCACACCACGTCCTAACGACAAAATGTGGTCAAACTGTGGTTACGTGTGAATAGTGTCGCAGCGGCTTTTTGCAGTTGTGTTGTGGTACCGACAAAATGTCGATGTGGTTGCGTTGTCGCTGTCGTTGCGATGTGGTAACCACGTGGTCATGTGCAGTTATACTAAACGACAGTTGACTTCGTCTAATTAAAAATACGACTACAGGCGCGAGCTGTTGATGACGTTATGTCGTGGTGATGTGGCCGCGCTGCCGCCGCCGGTGGTGGCGTTGCCATCGCGATGTGGTTGCGATGTGGTCATATAACACAGGTGGTCGATAACAACGGCAAACTGTGGTAGGTGTAAATTGTAATATTTATTTACAATATAAAATATACGCCCGACCACGTGGCGTCGTTGTGGTGTGGCTGTGATGTGGTTATGGTACGTGTGAATTGACCCTATGACCGATCTGGGCATCGTACCTACCTTGAAGCGACAACAAAACCATTGAGGCAGCCAACCTGCTATGTACTATGAGAATTAAACGTACGTAATTAAGTTATTGGCAAAATGGAATGTACTTTTACATTTCTGCCTGGCCCTTAGGGGGACAACCGTAATGTAGTGTTAAGACAATTTATTATTACGTTCACATTTACATACACTATTAAAATATGTCGACGGTTATTCCCGCGTGTTTAAAAAGTTAATTATAGGCAAGGGTACGTCGTTGCATGGACCGGAACTGTCAATATTTGTATTTTTTTTATTTAGTAATATTTCTATGCACACACCTGGCTTAAGCTTCGTTTGATAATTTTGTTTGAAATAAAAAGCAAATTAGAATTAATAATTTAATTACATGGAATTTACATAAAAACTATGTAAGAATACCTATGAACAACTATGTACTTATTTGAAGAATAACTATGTATTGGATTTAAGTATACAACAATTTGTAAAACATTTTGAAAGAGGAACGATGGAGTTTGTTGCTCATTAATTTCCATACAAAATCACAAAAATACCTTTTGAAGCTACTAGAATAAATATTCTAGTTTCATAAAAAGCGTCGTAAATTTCGACCCTTGAAATAAATGATTTCACTTTCAATTAAAATGAAGTCAATTTTAAATTATAAGTTAATTTATAAATCTGTTAGGACACAGGCCTCCTCTCGGTGAGAGGAAGTGGGCCCTATCTACCAGACGGGCCCAGTGCGTGTTGGTAGATGTCACATGTCTTCGATGTTTTTGGCTCTAGGACATGCCGGTTTCCTCACAATGCTTTCCTTCACCATTTTGAGAGCAATGATGATGAAATAATTTACACAAAGTGAAGCACCTTCGAACTACGACCTACACTTTGTAAGTCGCGCCCACCATCATACCATACCACCACTATAACACTGATCATCATCATCATCAAGCTTTTTTTATCGTCCCACTGCTGGACACAGGACATTGAGCGTAATCACCACGCTTGCTCAATGCGGGTTGGCGATTTCAGACTTAAAATCCAGGTTTACTTAAGATGTTTAATCAGTCATTGGTGTCCAAGATATAGGTACTTAGAAAATAACACCAACGCTCTTTTTTATTATTTATTTCAAAGGATGTTTATATACTAAATAACATTATTATACGAGAATCCACAAAAAAAAAGCCAACAACAATTTTATTTTATAAAACATTTTATTAATTTGTAAAAATCGTCTAAACACACTTTTATAACGAGTTTTCTGTGGGGTCTAAACTCAGTACAGACCACGACCACCCGCAAATGTCATAGAGGCTAAGCTGGTTTCGTACTCGCCTAGTTGTACCAGGTGTGCCACACAGCATCCACCTGTGAGCGTACTAATAATAATTATAATAACGCACACATATTGAACCCATTAAGAGAAGAATAATTTAGCTTGGCAAAGATGATTGAACTCTTGTTTTACAACCGACTCTATAAAAGAAGGAACATTTAACCATTTTTGTTTTTGAAAAAGGAATTGTTCGCGTTTATGCAAGATGTTTTTTTTTTTTTTAATTATCCCATTTCTCTAGTGTATGAATCTACATCGACGCTTGAAAGGCAATCATATCTAAGCGACAAAAAATCGTAAATTGAGTTATATACACCAAACGACGCAGAAAAATCTGGCGGTTCGAATGGTGTATATAACTCAATTTGCGAATTTTTGTCGCTTAGATATGTTTGCCTTTAATTTTCAGTTTTCTTTTATTATTTTTCTGTTTTTCATTCAAAATAATTCGCCTGTTACGGTTACGATTATGTAAAATATGACAACGTCGCATTTTATAAGCTTTAAATATGAATTTAATTTTGTGATTAGTTTTAATGAAAATTTATTACGCGTGTTTTTAAAAAAAAATTAGATACTTAATCACATTATATCTTATGTTTTCGACATTGGGCATATTTGGAACAAAAATTCTGGGATTTATTGTATTATTTCTAATTGTAAAATACAAATTATAACGGCAGGGTTAAGTGATAACAAATACACATAATATTATTTTCTATGGAAAGAGTGTTGCAACACATCAATGCCCAAATGTAACCACAAATTCAGCACATGATTCCAGTAATTTTTGTTTTTTTTTCGTCGGTCATAAAATTCAACTGTTTTGTGGAAAAGTACAATACTTACGCTGTCAAAATGTATGGAGAAACAAATGCGTAACGCTCCTGCGTTCACATTTGACAATACAATACACTTAATTATAATATATACAATACTAAATTAAGAAAAAGAGTTGTTAATATGAATTGTATTGTACAATTATTTTAAATTATTAATAAAATTTAATAATGTCTCAAAATCCTATTTGCATAGATAAAATTTTACAAAGGAAAATTGCTTATTCCGTGCATCATACCCACTGACCTCTGGGCGTAATTTCGCAAACCCATGGCCGGGCATGGTCCCATGATGGTGTTGCAAGCCTTTACAAGATGGTTGTGAAATTTTTGTAACTAAGCCATGCCGGGATAATGGTAAATGTTTGTGCTAAGTGGATAGATAAACTATGGAAATATTATTTGTTAACGTTGGCGAGAATGTTGTCGTGAAAAGAATCTACTGTTACGCAATTTGAAGGCTTTTCCTTATTCAAACGTTGCTTAAAGTTAACTAGTGATTAGCGATTGTTTCACCATACATTTTTGACGTTTGCAATTCACTTAACTTTAATCATCGTTTATGAATAAACACCATAGTGTTCAAGGGGTTTATTTATAAACAACTAGCTGTTGCCTGCGACTCCGTTCGCGTAGACTTCAGTTTACAGCGCGCGGTGGTTCCCGTAAATTAAAAAGAACTTAGTTGATATCAACAGATAAAAACTTCTCTATTCCTCGGTTGAAATAAAATAAGCGCCTGTTAAAACAATGGGAGCAATATGTACGTCCGTGTTAGCTCCCATTTCCGTAACATTTTTGCTACTCCTCTTCCCCTATTGATCATAGCGGGATGTTATATGGCCTATGTCCTTTCTCAGGCTCTAGACTATCTGTGTACCAAATTTCATTACAATCGGTTCAGTAGTTTTGGCGTGAAAGCCGGACAGACAGACAGACAGAGATACTTTCGCATTTACAATATTAGTATGGATGATTAAAGTAAAGTGGCGTTAAAACGTCAAAAATGTATGTGGAAACAATCGCTTACCAAACTAGTTAACTTTAGCAACGTTATAAACGTTGCTAAAAGTTTTTAATTGAAGAAAAGTCTTTCTTCGTTTTTCCTTTCTTTGGATGATAAATCATCAAATGACCTGTCCAGACTGTTACTGACTAAAACCCACCCATGACCCAGGATCCTTCACTGGCCTGTGGGCCACGATATCTCTTCGAAAACCCCGCGGCACTATCCATTTTCCGTTACAATCACTCGCTCATCACTGTGATTTGAATACACCAATTACACAACAGGCTCATAAGTAGTTTACATTGAGCGAATGCTTGGGCCTGTAGCCAAGTATCGCTTCGTAGCGAAGCGAAATCGAATACCAAAAACCAATGGCGGGAACGATTGACCACGTGATTTCTCGCGTCGCGTGGTCAATCGTTCCCGCCATTTGGTGTTAGATTTCGCTTCGCTATGAAGCGATGTTACAGGCCCTGATCTCCAAAATTTAGTTAATGGGTATTATGATACCCCTTTGGCGCATTACGGACGACAGACGGTTATATTATAAATTGTCAATGGCGATTCTGTTGTGCACAAACTAAACTAATTTTAAGTTATGTGCATCTTTTTCTTTCCATTTCGTTAAGAAAAGGACAGAAGATAAAATGTCAGTTTAGAGCTGTCAAATTAGTGCGCTCTTGACGTAAATTGGCGTATTTTTAGTCGCCATGTTTTTAATTGTGTCTAAACTGTCTCTTATTTGACAGGATTAAACTGACATTTTACCTTCCGTCGTTTTCTTTAACGAAATGGAAAAAAGATGCACGTATAACCCGCGCAGATAAAGAAAAGATCTGAAAATGGCGGCGGATACTTATGGTACGATTGACAAAACAAGCCATTTTTCGATCACAAACCAAATGTAGTAAAAAATGTCAAATTTACGTTGTAAATATTGTTATTTATAACGTAAATTTGACATTTTATTGTTAGTTGTTGTGTTTATTTTTGTTGTTTTTGTTGAGTTTGATTATTCAAATTCAACAAAACAACAATATCAACAAAAACAACAAAATAACAGACTTTAGGGGACGAAATTAACAATAACTCTGAGTGCATCAAAGTAGCTTCGAAAGGAATCCTGAATTCCTGATCGTTTATTTTTTTTTTTGCAGCGCTTACCGCTGTGTGAGTATAGACAGCGATAGAGAGTGAGTAAGAATGCATGAGCGGACGCTATTTACAGATCTTTTCTTTATCTGCGCGGGTTATAACTTAAAATTAGTTTAGTTTGTGAACAACAGAATCGGCGCCAATGTCTAAAAGGTGATTTCTCTTTGCCCCGGTTTATGACCCCAGGAAAACATTTTTATTTTAATTTCTTCTGTTTGTGTACGAGGCTTTTGAGTATACTATATTTTTTATCTTTTTTTTTTTATTATGTGTTTATTATTATTTTTTGTGTTATTATTGTAATGTGCGTTTTGTTTCTGCTGAATAAACAATGTTTCTTTCTTTCTTTATGACTTTCGAAGTTCTGTCGACTTTTAAAGGCTGGCAAAGATATACTAATGATAGCAGAGACCAACGACTTGACAAGTTATTATATATTATAGTATTATATATATATTTTACTATTATTCTCGCTAAACACCCTGGGGGGTATTTAGCGTTTTTAGGGTTTGTTTTCAAACACTGGAGGGTTTGATGGTTTATTAGCAGTTCGCACGTGTTATTGGCAAAATTGTGGTGTCTCTTCTACAAGGGCCATTGATCAAGAGTTGAAGTTGAAGTTGAAGTTGACTTGATAGATTTTCTGAACTCGACTGCAAATCACGGAGGAATCTTACTATGTAATGATGGTCACTATTCCATGATCTGACCTCGACTAGCACAGCTTAACCTTATTGATTGACCTATCAGGCTGTTATTACTTGCCTTAAGACCGATAATAAAACTATTATAAAGCGACGGACAAATAGTGTAGGTGGTCTGCGGTGTATATATTTAGATTATACAATAAATCCATACTAATGTTATAAATGTGAAAGTATCTCTGTCTGTCTGTTTGTCCGGATTTCACGCCAAAACTACTGAACCGATTGTAATGAAATTTGGTACACAGATAGTCTAGAGCCCGAGAACGGACATAGGCTATATAACATCCCGCTATGGCCAATAGGAGCAGAGCAGTAATAAAAAATGTTGCGAAAACGGGAGCTAACGGGGACGTACATATTTTGCTCCCATTATTTTAACAGGCGCTTATTTTATATCAACTGAGTTTTTTTTTTATTTATGGGGACCATCACGCGCTTCAAACTGAAGTCCACGCGGACGGAGTCGCGGGCAACAGCTAGTATATACATAAATCCACCTGTATACCTAGCGTACGCAGTGCGGTTTCACGTGAATGTCACTTATCTTCGATCTCGGAGAAAGTCATGTCCAGCAGTGTGGTTTGTCTAAAATGATGATCAGATTATACCTATAGCCTTTCAGAAACAGAGGCATTAAGTTCTTCAGGCATCAGGTACGTAATCGAAAATGCGGTGTGTTGAATCTTTTTGAAAAGTGAGAGAAAATAGCTACCTATAATTTTTACCCAACAGTAAATCTTTATCTTCCCTGTTTAACTTAAATTCTGAGAAGGTAAGAAGAAAATACCGAGTTTTAGATTGCATTAGCGATAATGCCGCCCATTATATTATGTTTTGATGTGTTGAATGTATTTTGATCGATGTACGTTTTTGGTGTACAATAAAGAATATATCAATAAATAAAGAATACCGGTAGAGGAGAAGAAGAATTAAATTACCAACACACAATTCTATTAGATGGGTTGGGTAAGTGTTCAGCCGATAGGTTCGTAAAAGTAAGGTGTAGTGAGTTTAGAATGAGTTGCGAATAGTGTGAACCCCTAGTTGGAATGACAACTCACTCCTCATTCGCTTCACCTAAGTTTTCACTATGAAATGTTTACAGAATCCTACTGCAGAAAGCCATAAAGAAAACAATCATCTCAAAATTCTTTATCAGATTTTGAACTTTATCTCTAAAGCGTTAAGGTTCAACAGTTATTTGGGAATATTTGACAGTGTCGGGTAGTTTGACATGCTGCCCTCTGTACGATGATCTATCTGTTTAATGGATTTTCAGCATTATCGCCACATCATTAGATTCATGTTTGATTGGATAAATTTAATAGTTTCAGATAGTTTGATCTAATGGCATTTGTACAAGATATCTATAATAAAGTAAATTGTATTTCTTTTTTTTTTTAGGATGGGAAATCATCACATAACATCTCTCGCTCTGGGTGGAGCGAAAGGGCGTGTCAGACTTTTACTGACTAAAATCCACGCACCAATCTTCGTGGACCCCGTCACGTTGTGCTGATATACACAACGCGCCGCGTCGACTCTGGTCTGGTGCTTACTTACCGATCAGCGAACTGCCCACTGCTCACCGCCCGCAGGCCCTCGCCTACAGTGGCCAGGAGCTCGGTGTTGTCTCCCGACCAGGGCGTCTCTTGCGGCGGCTTGTGGCGTAAGGGCGCTGGGATTTCCGCTCCCTCACGCCTCCTTCTTTGCCAGCATCACTGCTTCGCAGAAGGAGGTGATGGCCTGCCATGCGCTCTCGCTCCGAACCATGGCCTGGACCAGGGTCGGACGCGAGAGTTCGCCGCCGATCGCCGTCACGAGGACAAGGCGGTGCTCTACCCAGAGCCTCCGGCAGGAGGAAACTGTAATTTAAGAGCTGAAATGTAATAAAAGATGATAATATAATAAAAAGAGTAAAAAAGAATGATATAAAGAAAAGAAAAA
Organism: Sesamia nonagrioides; assembly: GCA_017933935.1. Lineage (NCBI taxonomy): Eukaryota > Metazoa > Arthropoda > Insecta > Lepidoptera > Noctuidae > Sesamia > Sesamia nonagrioides. Next base: position 2,197,405 of record JADWQK010000766.1, read on the forward strand.
AGTGAAATAAATAAAGTCGCTGACTACCATACCAGGGAAAAAGCAGAAAAAAAATCGTCACTCTGTATCATTATACAGGCTGCCGTTTTTATATACAAGCTCAAGTGGCTTGTCACGTGCCAATAGAAATAGATAACTGGTGAGATTGATGAATAAATGGAACGTCTGTAGATTTCATGAACAAAAGGGGTAGACCGTTTACATTTTATATTTTTACATGAATCACTATAAAATACAAAACATTGTTTAAACATAAAAAAAAACTGCGCGTGATTCTTTTCCGTAATGTTACCATTTCATTGTATCATGTTTATACTTAAAACTTTTCGTTTCATTGAGTTATATACAGCTTCTTGTACTGCACTACTTACTAGTAGAATGCGAGCAGGCAATGCGATGCGATCTAATGCAACGGGGTGAGACGACGAAGATAAAGAAATTTCTCATTGACGAAGTCGCTAGCTGAAGCTAGTATTAACTAAAAGTCCAGATTTCTTCACGGTGTTTTTCTTTCACTGATATTCATAATAAACTTGGACGGTTCTTAAATATTATGGCTCGCAAAAACCACATTGGAACGTACCCCGATTTGAACCTTAAATCTTGTCCATTAAGTTGTTCATGATTTGGGGTTCAAATCCGGTGTGGTACCTACATGGTTTAGAATAGTACCAACCATATAATCCCGTGGGTGTCGTAAGAGGCGACTAAGGTAACTCTCACCAGGGAAGCGGGCAGCAGCGCTTGTCCTGTGAAATAACAAATTACTGCGATCCCCAACCCGCCTGCCAAGCGTGGGGATTATGGCAATGCCCCTTCCCTCCCCCAATGGAATGAAAGCCTTGGGGGAGGCCTGTGTCCAGCAGTGGACCTCTATAGGCTGAGAAGAACAAAAAGAGAAGTTGGACAATGAACCACTGAGCTATTAAGACAGGACCAAATTAAACGTAATACCAACTTTATTTTAACCATTATTTATTTAGTTACCTGGCAACATTGCATTAATTAATAGTCATTTGCTAATATTAGAAAAAGTACCTAATTAAGGCAAAACTATTTGCCTCAATTACCCAACAGTTAAAAAAATAGTTTTCCCCATTTCACGGAACGTTACAGTACCAATTAAAAGCCATTTAACTTCTATAAACGTTAAAAATATCACAATTAGTTCAGTTTCACTTTCGAACAGTTTATTTGTAAGGATTACGTCATTTGGTACTTGTATAGCGTAACCTTCGTGGTTAAATACGGATGAATAATAAAGAAATTGTGTTGAGCATTGTTCCTAGTAGATCTGCAAATTTATTGCGTAATACACTATAAGTAGCAATGGGTTTCATTTTGACAGTTCAGCAACATTCATTACGTTATTTGCGTTTTTGAGCAGACAGATTTTTCGAACAAATGAAGCAATGGTATATAAGAAGGAAAAGAAAGAAAGGAGATGTTTCAGAAATGTATGGAGCCTGGCCCATCACATAGTACACTTAATGCTGGGTATAATTACGCTATAGTTAACTGTTTTTAATGTTAATTTTAGTTTTTATACAGATTCAATTTAACTCTGCCAAGGAGTGCAACACAACTACTAATAAATATGGTGGTCAGCAATAAGCGAAATAAGATTTTGACAGTGACATTTGATTGACGTGTCATGTATCTAAGGGTGTCTTTATTATCTATCATATGACTGCGAAAGAAACAAAACAAGAATTACGAACATACGGCCCATTAAATAAACACAATTAACTCAAATCAACACTCGACATGAACACAATGGGAAAATACAACTGTTTATGTCGCCAATCAAACGTCATAACCACTGTCATGGCTACCTTAATAAAGGGTTATGTCACTAAAAAACGTTTCAAATAATTAATTAGATATCCTTGTATTTCTATTCAAATTAATTTAGTAGTATTTTTATGAAATTCTTTTATTTTTTTCCTTTTTATCTATACAACGTGTAACAAAAAACCTTTAGATGATATCAAACGATATCAGAAGGGTTTCAACTCAAAATAAAATACTCAAAAACTTGGTACCAAATTTTCGGTTTCGTGTGTTTCTTAAAATCAAATCATAACAAACATGGCAGCGCACTGCATACGTTAATAACTACTCGTTACCCGTCACGTTACTTGCCAAAATCCGATAAATGTCTTCAATATCTCTGTGCGACTGGTATGATAGTAGCCTATCACAGGCGGTGTTTTTCCTCATAACTTCCTAACATAAAGAGATAGGATTAAAAAACCCTTCCAATATCGTTTGATATCATGTAAAGGTGCCATGCCTTTGTTATGTATGTACCCTTTATGTTACACGTTGTATAGCGTACCTACATAGTGGTGCCCCAAAATGAAACATCTCCTTTGTATGGCCTACAATTAGTAGTTCCGGGAGTGGCTGTTTGTGTATGTGACTTTATATGTTTGTAAACGCACCCACGATACAGGAGAAATTCTACTACAACTAATATTTAACTTCTGTCCTTTTCTTATCTTAATAGAAAGAATAGGATGTAATGAAACTTAATTTAGTTTGTGAACATGGAAATAGGGGCCAAAATCCGCGAAGTGCGTCCGATTCTGAAAGCGTTCGCAATAAACATATCTCGATCGACCCTGAGCAACGCACGTTGGACAAGCACAAGGAACACGGAAGCGGCTCTAAAAATTCACGACGCAAATCAGACACTAGTAATTTTCGGTGAGTACGTGTTAAGTGTCTTCCTTGTGAGGTCTGAGACGCACTGGAGTCAGAATAAAGTGCCGGAAGATACGAGCAATTATAAGTTTCAAATGAAGATCGTGAATTAGTTTTTATTTAAACTTTTCGCATAAAGATACAGAAGTAGAAGGCATATCAAGCTAATACAATATGTCAGATTTCTTTATTAGATTTTCAACATTATTTCTAAGACATTAAGGCTCAAGGTAGATTGGAAATATTTGATAGATTCGGGTAGCTTAACCTGCTGTCGTCCGTACAAAGGCGGACTTAATGTCTTAGGCATTTTCTACCACCCAAGTGTGGTGAATAGATTGGATGACAGATAATTTGGTTAGGAAGAATAATGATAAACGACAAAAAACTATTTAATCTAGTTGCAAAAATACATAAATAGTTTATATACACTTCATACTATTGCCATAACTTATATACTTCTTCTTCTCAGCCTATCCATTGCTGGTCAAAAGCCTCCCCTTCATTCCAAGAGAGGGGAAAGGGGGGGGGGGGGCGCATTTTCATAATCCACACGCTTGGCAGCCCCTGTACCACAAGGGATATCCCCAATTTATATACTTATTTATTATAATTATATACGTTATTGGAAGTTAGATAAGATTGTGAGTATGTTTTAATTAATTTGATTCCCTGCGACATGGTGATTTAATTTTGTTAAATATATTTATAAAAATTACGTATCTTCGATACCGAAACTACTGCATCCGTATTTTAAAGAAGGCTAAAAGAATCTATGAAAAAGAGGAACTAGAAAAAGCTAGTAAAAACCCTAAAACACTATGGGATACTATTAAACGAGTAACGAACACTACTAAAACTAGAAATACATCTGAACAATTACTTACCATGTCACCCACACCTACTGAATCTTGTAACTCTGTAAATTCTTTCTTCGTTAATATTAGCGAGAGCCTTGCGAATAATATTCACTCCAGTACTACGCAACCTTTGATAGCCGATCTACCCACTTCTGAAATCTCTCCAACTTCATCGTTCGTCCTTGAACCTATTGATATTGACGAAATTATAGCAGTTATTCACTCATTGCGCTCTGATGCTGCAACTGGCTGGGATGGCATATCACCCTATATTCTGAAGAGATATTCAACGTTGCTGGCCCCTACACTATGCCATATTTTTAACCTCTGCTTCGATACTGCAATCTTTCCCTCTTCTTTTAAAAAGGCAATCATTCACCCAGTCTACAAGGGAGGCGACGGGAATATGCCGAATAATTATCGACCTATAGCAATTCTAACTGCCTTATCCAAGATACTTGAACGTCTTATTAACAAAAGACTTGTAACCTACTTAGAACACCACAAACTAATATCAACACAACAATTTGGATTTCGCAAAAACAAGTCAACCTATGACGCGGTTCAGGAATTAACCAATAATATTGTAAAAAACCTTAACTCAAATAAAAAAGTCCTTACAATATTCTTGGACCTTGCAAAGGCGTTCGACACCGTCCCCGTTCGTTTTCTATTACTCAAACTTGAAAAGATGGGTGTCAGGGGTTCGCAACTTGATCTCTTTCAAAGCTACCTCACAAATCGCTCCCAGGTAGTCAAAATTCATCAGCATTGTAGCAATGAACTCCCCATCAATTATGGCGTACCACAAGGAAGCATTTTAGGTCCCACCTTATTTCTCGTTTTTATAAATGACTTATGCAATTTAGATATACCAAATGCTAAGATAACATCATATGCAGACGACACTGCTATAACTTTCGTTGCTGACACATGGTCTGAACTCGAGGAAAAGGCACAGAGTGGCTTTAGTGTAGCGGTGTCCTGGCTTAATCTCCACATGCTTACGCTTAATACCTCCAAAACAAAGTTAATTACATACTCGATCAGCACTACAACTCAACCAAACCAAACAATATTAGTTAGAGCTCACACCTGTAATTCGCAAATTCAGGTGCCATGTCAATGTACACTCATATCTTCTACGGACGAAATCAAATACCTAGGCATAATCATAGATAAGTACCTTAAATTTAAATCTCATATTAATCTCCTCACTAGCAGAGTTCGTAAACTTATATATATATTTAAAACGCTTAGAAGCATTGCTAACCCTACTATCATACGTAATGTATATTTTGCCTTATGCCTATCTATTATTACTTATTGTATTCCGTGTTGGGGTGGTGCTGCAAAAACTATCCTTAAACCATTGGAAGTAGCGCACCGGGCCATTCTAAAAGTGGCTACCTTCCGTCCACTAATCTATCCTACTAATCAATTATACACAAATTGCAATGTCCTCAACGTCCGGCAACATTTTATTTTACAAACAATTTTACTGCAACACCGAATAACCCCCTATATTGAAATTACCAAACGCCGAAAAGATATAATATGCACCACACCAAAAACTCGCTTCACGTTTACTAAAAGATTTTTTTATTATTTAGGTCCGTACCTTTACAATGTAATTAACAAAACATGTCCAATTTATAGACTCTCCTATCATAATTGTAAAAAGGCTCTCCGCACATTCCTCCAAAATAAAACATATGACGAAACAGAAAAATATTTAATTTAATATTGTGGTATGACAAGTTTGTAACTTGTACCACACCCTAAAACATAGACACACACTAATTAAACCCACTCACAGGACTACACAGCCACGCACGCTTTCACAGCAGCTTGCTTACACACACTTACTCATTCATACACTTATGCATTCACCATACACGACACACGCACACTCACACACATACTCACACACAAACAATATCTGTCATACAAAAATGATAAAATGATAATATTTGTTAAGCATTTTACGTAAGATAAGTTTTTTAAAATGAAATTGTTATCATCCAACTCTAGGGGATAGGCACTGTTACTTCTTAATACAGGCTATTTCATAGCCTAGCAAGGAGAACAGTACGTCACCCACTTGATTGTCAGAAATGTAAAACTACCCACTATGTAAAAAATGTAAAATGTACTACAATCTGTCTTCTATATAAATAAAGATTATTATTATTATTATTATTATTATTATATTATTATTGTTATAAGGCTACGACAAATTAAAACATTACAGGGAAAAGCCAAATCTTATGAGAATAACTCCATCTCATACATCTCGTTATGGGCTTTCCACATAGTCAATTCCTGCTATTTGGGATATTATAAGTAAAGATAAGGAAGCAATTGAAATAAAGGCAGGATAATTATAAATAAAATAATGATGAGAATACCTTTTCGATCGATTAAATGTCCTTGCTAAGCAACAAACTTTCTAATTGAATTCACACGGCTGAAAATGACATTCTCTTTTGTCCATCACAATGCTGACTTTTTTGTGCAAAAACGTCTATACTTTTCCTGTGTACTTTTTTATAAAACTATTTCTTACAGAACGCAGTAAGTACGTGCCAAAGAAATTCAAGAATAAAGTATATTCATCAGAAAAGTGCTATTAGATGCACTCTCAGAAAGAGTTTAGGTTATAATTTAATTATTTATTAGTCTATATATAAGGCGAGATTGTAGTAAGATTAAGATCTCTCCGATTGTTGAACCCTATGACAAGGGCACATTGCTCGTAGAACCGATGGCCGATAGGGCAGTAAGGTTCTGGAGTGGCGACCATGTACCGGAAGACGCAGCGTAGGGTAACCAGGTGGACCGATGTCTTGGTGAAGGTCGCGGGAAGCCGATGTATGTGAGCAGCAAAAGACCGGTCATCGTGGAAAGCCTTGGGGGAGGTCTTTGTCCAGCAGTGGACCTCTATAGGCTGAAGAAGAAGAAGAAGACAAGTGAATAAAAATTGTTTTATCAGTCATCGTCATCATCTTATAGTCTATGTACCTACGCAATGGGTTGGCGATGAATGCTTTATTCATTCATGCTTCTTGATTTGTAACCACAAAACATAAAAGTAACCCCAACATCAATTTACAAATAGCTTTCTGCTTTCTTTCCTAAAACAAAACCATTCAAACAACTAAAAATTAAAAAGAATCACTCAGTGTGCCTCTGAGGAAAATCCTCCGCGCGTCGGGGCCTATTTTACTTGCGCGTACGCCGCTCCAACGTCTGCGCAGTCCTTTGAATGACAAATTTCATTGGACCTTGAACATGTACATATTTTCCTCGTGCGTGATTCAAATGTAAAATTTTTATAAATGCGTTCGTTTTTGAGAATAGACTTTTCGTTGAATTCAACAATTGAATTGAAGTAAATTGATAGGTTTACGTATTACGTGCTTTGATTGACATTGTGTCATGAGTACTTAAAGTTATGTATGACACGTTCAATTTATAGTAAATAAAAACACAAGATTCAAGTAGCTATGTTGCCATCGCAGCCCGGGGGTAGAACTTGGCTAAGGCTGTCACAGGAGGGTGGAGCAGTCTGACAGTGGATAATGATGAGGCACTTATCCAAACCAGTATAATTAATTATAAAAGATGGACGTGTCCCTACATTACCTACTATAAAAATATTTTAATCAAATTGCCTCTATTTAGATATTACTAACTTTTATTTTCAAAATAAAGGAATTAAAATTAGTAAATTAATTATTCGTAAGCTACAGATGTTTACAGCAGGTGGTTTGAAATTAAACCGGATTGAATCAACAATATTTACAGTAGGCACGCCACTTTGGGTAAAGATGATACAAATTATATGGAATAAAATATAAATTTATCCAACAGGTTAGTTCTACAGGCACTCACCAGGCAGATCTATAAAAAATATATTAATCTAAATAGCTCTTGGTTGTTTTCTTCACATTATCATATTATCCTGATGCTAGCTCTAGCCATGTATATGGACAGCACAGATGAGGATCCTCGATCGAGAAGACTCCAGAGTGATAATTTTAAGAATTCTCTTGTAATTTTATGATAGTTCACAGTCTGGAAAAAAAAATATTTTTTCCACTATACAATAATTGTCAAAAACTTATCTGCTGCGTCTTTGCCGCTGCTAAAAGATTAAAACTAGATTTTGAACATTTTTACTTAAGCGAATTAGCCTTATAGCGCCATACTACAATCACGGAAGGACCTCCGATGAAGACGTCAACCGCATTAGAAAGTTTCCCAAATCTAGAAGGTCATACATAGGTAGAACTGAGCAACATTCCAGTTAGAAACACTTACATTTTCAACATTTTTCATTACGGAAATCGACCTTCTTTTGCCTTAAAATGGCAATACTTTTTTCTAGGAGTTCTGTACTATCAATTAAAGCCAGGGCCGGCGTCGACATCAATGCGGCGGGTGGGAGGACAATTACAGAGTGAGCAAACATCTGTGCCCACCTAAATACCTACCGCGGCACTAATTAATTATTGTTATTACAAAAACAATGTAACTACACTTGGTTTGCACTTGTCCTTTGAAGTAGGGATATGCGTTATGTTCAGTAGTGGATATTTTTTTTAGAATAATTTGAAACATCTGTATACGTGGAAAACGTGGTACTTAAATATAGTATAGTATCTCTGAAATTTTGACAAGTTGTTCACAATACAGCAGATAAGTTTTTGACAATAAAGTAATTGTCAAAAACTTATCTACTGTGTTGCGGAAAACCGCTGGATGTGGGAGGCGTTGGACCGGTCGTCGTGGAGATCCTTGGAGAAGGCCTACGTCTTTCGACTGAAATGATGATGATGGTGATGTCTGAAAAAATGTTATTAATCTTTTACCTAACCATTCATCTTTATAGCGTTACGTACCCAAAGGATAAAAAAACGGTAAACTATCACTAATACGCCACTGTCAGTATATTTGTTTTTTTTTTTTATTAAAAGTAGAGTCCTCTGCGTGTGTAAGTCCGAATCGCACTTTGGCGGTTTTTCTCCAGAATAGTTAGGTGGAAAAGAATGAACTTAAGTGAACTATATATATTTTACCAGATTTTTACGTTGATACAACATCACAAACTTAAACTTACAGGTATACAGGTTTTACAAGGTTCGCAAAAAGCGAACCGAAGAATTACCAAACTTAAATGGTCACACATTGGTCGCAAAGGAGTTGGCCGATGGGGCCAAAAAGTTTTAGAATAAAGTAGATATGTAGCGTTGGAATGACAGATGAATCGCTCAACTAAGATCGCAGGAATCTGCAGGATGCGAAAGGAACAGAACCGGTCGTTTCATACCTTTTGGGAAGTGTATGTCCAACAGAGGACGTTTTTCGGCTGAAATAAATGCATGACGATGTGACAAGACTCGCATTTAGATTCTTCTTGGTGAAAGTCTAGTTCTAGGTACTTTCGATTTTTACAAGAATCATGGCCGCCCTTTTCAAACGGTTGTAGGATAACGCCTTGCTGATAGTACGTGGGTGCCGATATGATTAATTGATATTGGCTTATAGTCGCTTAATTGCTTGTTCGCTTACACTAACAATGGGTATTCAAGTGTTTATGATAATTATCTCTCGTGTGTTTGTACCGCTCGTTTTGTTTAATGAAGAAGCTTTTCTATGAACATTTGAGGTAGAGTTTATAACGATGATTGTGTTTGTTGGTCGACTATAGCCTTCCTGGTATTGTCTTTTTAACCGATTTCAAAAAGGAGGTGGATACTCAATTCGACCGTATATATGCTTTTTTTTTTTTTGTTACTTAGGGTTGGCGGAATATGATTTTTTTTCTATTCTCCCCTTTCGTTTATTTCGATTATTTTGTTTTAAATCTAAGAACATTTTCCTTGTTCACTTAAGTAGAAAAAATATTTATAACTTAACACAACCAATGCATCTTTTCTTTTGCTTTTTTTTACGTCAATATTATTTATCACTCTATTAGTAGCATGCGTTTTTTCCCCTCCCATTACATGCCACGTGCGAACATCAAAACGATTCCCTATTTTTTTTTTTTATAGCTGGTGCTGATATCAAACCTCCACTAATAGGTATAGTCTGGCAGTTCCTCTCTCATAGACCAATATTGGGTTTCCAACTATAACCTCTTCTAATGGCATTCTGAATGTGTTTTCAGACCGTGGGGATTCTTGCCTTTTCCTTAGGTGAATAAGACTGATTGTAGTTAATTTATTACTAGCATTAGGCTAAGCCTTACTTTTACTAACATCATATGGATATTTATATTATTTATCTGAAATATTTTTTTTAAATTGAATTGAATAAACAGAAATTCAGCACAAGATTCTAAAATATTTCGTCAGTCATAAACTGTTGGTTGATGATACTACAAGCTTTTATACTAGCGAAAAACAGTACAGGATCTAGGACCATATTTCTACTGAAACAAGTTTATCAGGCCCTTACCTCTCTTGCCTTTCTATATACGTTTGTGGGTGAAATGGTGCTAATCGAGGAAGTGCTATTCAAATAAGTAGTCTAAGTGGAATATCTCGTTTGTAATAGGGATGTTTACTGGGTAAAAAAAAAGATTCAAGGTATTTAGTCCATTATTCAGATTATAGAAAAATATTGGATACGTATATTTTGTTTTATCAAAATTAATAAGATTGTAGTTGATAGTATTTTAGGCAGTCACGACGAAGGTTCAAAATGCATGAAAGTAATTTTTATTCGATCCTAAATGTGTTTTCGAGTAGTAGGTACTGCCAAAATTTTATTGAAAATTAACATTACTTCACTATATTATCAAAATCAAATAAACTTGATAAATATATCAACATCTTTAATCCAATTTAGCTACACCTACAGATATGTTATACAGTACGAATTCCTTAGAACCTACCTACATAACTAAACTAAATACCTAACTTCCTCAAACGCAACGGTTAGCCCTTTCAATAGTTTAGTTTCCTTACACCATAATGTCGTACGAATGCGTCTGGGCCGCTAATTATCCATTGAGTCGCGATAGTATCAGACAGGGCGCTATTCACACCGTGAGCGTTCACACTAGCGTTCAATTAAACGCGAAGTTCGCAACTATTGTTTGTGCGGTGTAAGTGAAGGACTGAACGAGATTTAAATATTTTTCATGTAAACTGCGCCCGTCCGGGTTCGAGCCAACGACCAACAACCGAACCTAGAAAAACGTATTTTTTTTAACAATTATTACAACTTAACATTCGTATGTTAAGTCATTACTATTTCACTATTAATATAACTTAAAGTAATAGTGAAAAAGGGAAGGAAAACTTTAGAAGACCTTAATTTTTTTTAATAATTATAAACTAGTGCTGGTCCGCAATCCCACCTGATGGTAAGCAGTGATGCAATCGTTGATGGTAAAGCGCGCTGGTTTATTAAGAGCCTATTCACTCAAAAAAATAACTGAGTGAATAGGAAGGAAGACGGCAGTTGAGCGAGGTGATGGAATGTTAAACCCAACAACACGAACAACGATGCTGCGCCAGAGGGAGATTGATCTGGAGACCCTCTGCGACGAAACTCTCGACACAACAACATTTGGTGCATCGTACCTGGCATACATACGGAATAAACAATCAAACTTACTTTCAAATATTGGTAAAACAGTCTTCAGTCTGAAGTCGTGGTGGCCTAGTGGTTAAAACACCAGCCTCTCAAGTATGAGTGTGCGGGTTCGATTCCAGGTCAGGCAAGTACCAATGTAACTTTTCTAAAGTTATATGTACTTTCTAAATATATCTTGGACACCAATGACTGAAGGTGAAGGAAAACATCTTGAGGAAACCTAGACTTTATAAGTCTGAAATCGCCAACCCACATTGAGCAAGTGTGGTGATTACGCTCAATCCTTCTCTGTATGAGAGGAGACCTGTGCCCAGCAGTGGGACGATAAAAGGTTGATGATGATGATGATGAGTCTTCAGTAGCTACCGTTTTCGACCTGATTCTAAGGTCGATCGTTAATGAAACTAAACTGCAACGTTATTTTTTCTTTATAAGAAACCTGAATATAGTTTGTTCAGAATAAGCAACTGAATCGATTCCAATAATTTTTACACCGTGTTCTATTTTTTCTCAAATACAAAGACTGCCTCCGTGGCGTAGCGGTAGCGGTCGCAGCCGCTGCGCAAGGCGCCGCGGGTTCGATCCCCGCACAGTGCAAGTATTTGTATGCAAGAATATGAATACTTGCACTGGTCTGGTCGTGCCTCGGAAGGCACGTTAAGCCGTTGGTCCCGGTTGCCATACAAACATCTAGTGGTAGTTGTTACGGGTTGTTGGAACCCTCAAAAGTCCAACAATTGGTCTAACTGCAATGCTTCGATGTCGCCTTCGGGTTGTGGAGGTCAGACGGCAGTCGCTTCATGGAAAATGTCGAAGTTTAGCCATTTCAGCAGTTGGACTGGTAAAGCGGACCCCCGACGCCAAAGCTGAAAAGGCTTCAAAAGGCTTCTGATGCGACTGGGATTAACGCTGTGATGATGATGATGATATTTTTTTCTCAAATACTTTGAAAAATGAAGCAGTGTGGTTATCGAGCGCACGACACAGATCACAGCGGATCGGCGCGACCAGGCTCGCGGCGCGTTGACCATATTTTGGTAGGGACAACCAGGTAATATAACAAGACCATAACTTTGTGTTTGTACATGATAGCTTTTTGAAATTTCGTACTTATATTCTTTTCATGATAAATATAGTTAAAAAAAACTAAAAAAAACATGCTTTTAATATAAAACTAAAAAGATAAAAATATTTTTTAAAAAAGCCTGAGGCGCTTCGTGCCATAATTTTTGTATAAAATCAAAGTAAAAAAAAAAGCATGTTTTGTTAGTTTTTTAAACTATGTAAATTATTTTCAACTTTTTAGTTCGATATTCTTAAAAAAAAAACAAACGAACCAACGTATTGAAAACGGTGGGACATTTTACAGTAATGATCCGCTCACTCGTAGTCCAAAGAATTAGAGACGGACAAACAAACAAGCAAGCAAGCAAACAAGCGAACATACAATTGAAGCTAATAAAAAGCATGTAAAAATAATGGACATGTGCTTCGGATATCGTATATACAAAAAATTACGTTGTATATCCCAAAATAATGGACATGTGCTTCGGATATCGTATATACAAAAAATTACGTTGTATATCCCAAAATAATGGACATGTGCTTCGGATATCGTATATACAAAAAATTACGTTGTATATCCCAAAATCGCTCGTGTGCTCGTATGAAAGCACTAGATTTTATGTTTTCCTAGTCGTTCGTTAGTAGTTATTGAACAAATTGTCTGCGTGTTTAGAAGTTTACCAGCAATAATGTAGAAGTATGAGCTCTTATCGTTTACGTAACGAATGCCAATAAAATAAATTAATTCCTATTGTTTTTATATAACAAAGGATTCTTTATGTAAATAGTTTGAGTTGAATTTTGTTTCTTTTTAACCGACTTCAAAAAGGAGGAGGTTATTCAATTCGCCCATATACGGTCTATATATGTTTTTTTACCTTACTTTTGAACCTATTTTGATAATTCTTTTTTTATTGGAAACAAGATATTTCCAAGGTGGTCCCATGATAAGGACACCAGGATCTGATGATGGAAGACCAGAGAAATCAAGGGGAGTTTCAAAAATAACTAATTTCGGAAGTCGGTGTCAAAAACGAATATACAAAAACCAAAGACACCGACTTCCGAAGTTACTTATTTTTCACTTTGTAGTGGTTTTTGGGAGCCGGTTGTTTTTTTTCTGTCATGATAAAGAAGAAGGTTGGTTTCAGATTTACTAGACCTATATACATACATAACATAATCCACCTATAATCTTCTCACTCCTGGGACACAGGCCTCGTCTCGGTGATAAGGAGTGGGCCCGTAGTCTAACACTTGGGCCCAGTGCGGGTTGGTAGAAGTCACATGTCTTCGAAGCTTAACCTCTAGGACATGCCGCTTTCCTCACAATGTTTTCCTGCGCCGTTTTGAGAGCAGTGGTGATGAAATAATTTACACAAAGTAAAGCGCCTGATGGGGATCCACGACCTTCAAATTGTAAGTCGCGGCCGATACCATTAGGCTACCGCTGCTTTCTGAATTAGATTGCTATTAGACTATTAATACTTATTCAAACAATGACAACATCAACTTTATTACAAAGAAAATAAAGATTACAATGACTTTGACAGACTTGTCAGTAGTAGCAATCCAACAGCACGCTTTTAGAATTTGAATAAAGAACACTGATTTGAACAGTAATGCAAAATCAGAAGTTAAATAACTGTGAAGGCACTGTTTTGTATTGGCATAGGCAGTTTAGTTACTGGTTAGTTGAATGCTGAGCTTCTTCTGAAAGCTGAAATAGAAGAAGAGCTCAAAGGAAATACTTTTATTAAATCTATGAAGATTAATGTAAGTAATTCGGCCAAAGGTAGATTGTCCAAACCTTTTTTAGTACTTTAATGTGTTTAAAATCATATTCATGAAAATTATCCACCGCCCGACTTACGGCCTATGCTCCTTTTTTTTCCGGTGTGGAAATCCTCAATGATTGTTCGCCGCCCTGGGGTGGGCGACAGGGTCTGTCAGACTCTTACTGACTAAAACCACCCCGGTGTCTCTTTTATCACGAGCGCGCGTGGGGCCCCGGGAGTCTAAATTCTTCCACGGCCCCACACGGCCCACACCCTCGTGCTGGCCCGGTCTGTCCGGGCCTCGTCTCCAGCACGGGGTAGTGGGGTTTTAAACTACCCCGTGCATACGGTCTATGCTCCTGTACTTACATCAAAAACTCAAAATTCACATAAAACTAATTCTATTGTAAAAAGGGTAGATAAACAACGAAAGATTTGATGACAAAATCCAACCACGGCTGTTCTAACTTCATCATCAAAAGAAGCTCCCGGATCTTCAATATTAAAAATAATACCCTCCTTTTATTCTTCGCTAAAAGGAACTATTGCAAATATTCTAACTAGCCGCAAAATGTCAACACAACACCGAAACATGCCAATATACACACAATAGTGACGATAAAATCGAAGCGAAGCAATTTATTCACCATTGAATCGAAACCAAGCATCTGATCAGACAACTTTATTACAGGCCTTTTAGTGTTAAGTCGTTAATTATCTGTTAATAACATTTTACACATTAATAAGGGTATATAATAGTAACAGAATAGGAACGACATGGGAAATTTCGGGAACAAAAGTATAAGCAAGTTAAGTTGCTGATTGGCGACCCAGACTTAACACGAAACAGTCTCCAAAGCCTGGAGCACAGGCGTGGAGTAGCCAGCCTTTCGGTCTTCTATAGGATGCATTCTGGTGAGTGTGCAAGGGCATTGCATGATTTAATTCCCCATCTCCGTTCCACCATCGGACGACCCGTCGTACGGCGAGTTTCCACCCTTACGTTGTTGACACCACTGCGACCCGGACGAAGCGTTTCGCTTCCTCTTTTATACCGCGTACATCGAGGGACTGGAACAATTTGCCAACGGTGTTTCCGTCACATTACAATTTGAGTGTCTTCAAGGCTAGAGTGAATAGGCTATACCATCAGGCGGGATTGCGGTCAAGCGCTAGTTTATAAGTTATAAAAAAAAAGTTGTTTGTATATCTTTGAAGTCGTTACGGGACATCAGTAGAAAGTGTGAACAGTCTTACACGTCTGGCTCTTGACACAATATCGCCGGGAGTAAGTACTTAATCGAAATGGAAAAATACTGTAACAGCAAAACTTTCTTAGAAACGGATTTAGCAGTTCTCTGTCTGGCAAACAATGTTTTGGAATAAATTAAATATTGATTCAAAGAAGTGGATTTACGTCAGTGAGTTGTTTGGAAAAAGTCGCTAAAGGAAGGTTAGTAGGTCTCGGCTCTAGAATGGATATTATTATTCTTATTTCTGTTTGACCTTTAATGTCCTATTTCTTTTGAATCATCGTCATCACCTCAACGTATAATCCCGGTTGTATCTGCGGCTTTTTCGTTGGATCCCGGGGTCCGCTTTCTTACATTTCGCCTCTATTTCGGACGATCTCTGGCATCACGTGGTGTGAATATTTCAACTAAGCGAATATCACAACCAAACATTCCAGTATTTTGTGTACTTTGTCTTGTTTGGTCAATCTCCAAGTTTACATTTAGTTACTCCATTAAGTTACTTTAACATTTCCTAGCCTTTCAATGTCGACATATTCTATCTAAACCCTTCGTAACTGACCCCTTGGTTTCGTGGTCGCAAACGCCACTATGAGAGTGAGGAAAAGAAGGTGAATCTGTAGCGCTGGGCAATGCAAGGCTGGTCTGCATTGAGATTGGTTGCCATGTTTAAAACTCGGTCTAGGGGATTATTATTTTTACATCTATTGACATTTCTTGGGGAGGAGACGAAGAAGCCAAAGCCATTAGCAGAGGCCCGTTAGCGGTTTCTATGAAATAAGGCACTTCTATTTATATTTTTATTAAACTTTTCATGAAATTCAAGAGGCTTGAGAAGACATTGCGATCGAGATAGGAAGCATAAAAAACGCTCGCGTGGTTGGTACAAATTGGTAGGAGAGTGGGAAAATTTTTATAGAGCTGTTCAAGGTCAGTTTAGTTTAAGGCAACATAGAAGTGTAGAGAAGATGAAGGTTGTTGAGGTTGAATTTTATTATTGTCTCTGGCTGATGACTTTTATAAAGAAATGAAGTTTAAGTTTAGCAGAAGTCAGGTTTGATAGATGTGTGAAAAAATTATTTTTATATATCATTTGTAAAAAATTACTCGTAAAATTTACTTGTGAAAATGCGGTCACAGAAAATATATTAAAAGATTTGGTGATATGATGTTTATTTAGAGTTTTGGTATTTGTAAGAATAAAATAATAATATAAGTATATTAAAGTGAATTTTTGATTGATTTTATTTTTGAAGCTTTTACAACGTAAAGGATCCCAGAAGGTGCTGCATCCAAATATTTTATCCTAACAGCAAAGGTATCTTGTATCAAAAAAAAAAATAAAACCATCATCTAATAACACATAATATACTCTTTAGCATTTTATATGTCTAGCGCCCTTTATACAATAAATTACCATTCAATAACTATGATTTATGATAACACGATCGACTTAAACAAATGCTGGTAATATTATGACGGTTCCCCTTAATTGACATACAATGTAATTGGTATATTATGCGATTGTTTCAAACTTAATGCTATTTACTAGCATTAGATTAAGTGGTTTTAAGTGTTAGCCCAACTACGCACGAACGATTTTTTGCGCGGCGATTTTTTATTGCTCACAGGAGTTTCGTTGCTCAAAAAATCGCTAAGCTGAAGCAGGATTGCGCTGGCCACGTCTACCATATGCCCAATGAGCTGAAGAACAAAGTAATAACCTGGTGGAGCCATGACACAGCTAGAAGGCGTACCCTCTAGACAGTGATGTAGAAAATGTCGGGGCAGCTGGACATAGCAAACAACCTAGTCTGCTGTTAGGAACAATATTATCAAAATGGTCAATCACTGATCTCATAATGACCGATTTTGACAAGTTCCATAAGAAACTAACAAAATGGCGTCATTATGACTTTCCAGTCACTGACACTGAACGATATTGCACAAAACGGTAATCTTGTTCAGAATGACTAAACTATGAATGATGTTTGGGCTGTATTAAGTAGGTACCTACTTTAAGATCTATATTATAATAATCTATGCACCTTTGTAAACATTTATATGCACTACTGCACGAAATATATCGCAGTCTTATTTCGAGCCTTCACTAGTTTCATTTACCATCAACCTTACACTGACATATGCGGCAATCTACTAAAATTTTGACAGTTCTTTTGATTAGTGAACTGCCATTATGGTGTCATTGTGCAATCATTGCTTTTCCTAGCGAGACAGCTTGTGCGTCACTTTAGCTCTTGTGCGATATATCATGGAGGGATGCCAGTGAGATGATGCAGGCTTTCAGTAAAAATAACTAGATTCTCAGCTCTCAACGTTAAGTATGTCGAAAATTTAGTTATCAATAAAACTTTGCAGTGAGTACGAGGGCTTAGAACAATAAAATGAACCAGCAATAAAATCTGTATAGCCCTAGAATACAATTGTTGAAACAGTTATATAGGTACGTGAATTTATGGATACTTAATACTTAATAAACTTAATTAGTTTATCACGATGTACCTTGCTCGAGATATTAAACTACCGAGAAGCGGTGAAGGGTGAATTTTGAATTCTTACTTTGGCTACCTACCTATGTATATCGTAAGTAACGTTGACCAAAACTCATGAAATTTATTCAAATTGTTGTCCCGCCCTTGCTTCGCACGGGTAAATACGGTTTGATAAAACATGGAGTATTCTTCAACACATCAACATTTAGTCCTAACTTTTCCCGCATAGATTTCAGAGAAAAAATTCCATGGGAATTAACTCAGTCAGTTCAGCCGAAATTTATGTAAAAACAAACTCAGAAGTCACAAGTCAGTCTCTTTTAAAGTCCAAAAATAATCTTGGTCAGATAATAAAAACTGGTTGTATGCAATGCTGGTGAAATTGGATTAAACGATCTTGATACTATTTAATTTAGTTTAAATATTAAAGGACATGAAGTTTATTATGTATGTGTCTAAAGAATACATAAAATACACATCGAGTTATATCGGAAAATATGTAATGAAAAATATGTAAATCCCATTATTATTATTATTATATTACATTTAAGTCATACTTATTACTCAACACTTCATTCAGAACTAAAACATTTCATGAACTCCACTCGCAAATCTTGTTTTTCATCAGATAATAAAAGTATGAGGTTCTTCTTTATCGACATTTTCACAAAACAACAAAATATTATCATGAATATATTACAAATGTTCTTCTTCTTTTATCAAGGTGAGATTCAACCTCAACTCTTGAGCCTCTGTGGAATAGATACCACCACAATTTTGCCAATAACACGTGTAACAAATTATAGAAATTCTCTGAAAATTTTATTTCACAATAATGGCGGATATCGGCAATGACAGTTGAAAAAGACGGCTGCGTGAACCGTCTATGAGGGACGTCGTTTTTGAGGCAAAGTCACGATGTGGCCACTATGCTGCGATATTTCAATGATTTTTATGAATTATTTACTGAATGCACTTTTTACTACATAAATCACGCGCTTTTATTTAGTAAACGACACTATAAATAATTTTAAAAGTCCAATGAAGAATGCGCGTGACAGCTCTCCGTGATCTTAGCTTTCCCGTCAAAATCCCTACAAATTCTCAATATCGGTTGACTAATCTCGTAATTTGATATGACAGATGACAGTTGAGATTGCCATATGAAAAATCATAATTTTATCTTATTTTATTCATACTACGAAATTCTTATAGACCTGTAGTTAGTGTGTTCGAGAAAGCAATCTCGAGTTTGCCAGTTTGTTTTTCAGTGATTGCTAAATACTGGTTGCCAAGTTGCAAAGAAACCTTTCTAAGGTTGCCTACCTCAAAGGCCACATCCTTTCTCCGATTTACATGCAATATATTATTGAAATTTCATCAACCTTTTCATCATATTATTTGTTATATATTGCCAAATTCCGACTTTCCACTTAAGGAGGTATTATGTAAATGTTTTCATATTTTATGGGGCATCCCTATGAAAAAGGCAAGACTGCTTTCGTGAGCACATTGTTGTTAAGGATTTTTTTTTAATCATTATAAACTAGTGCTTGAATGCAATCCCGCCTGATGGTAAGCAGTAATGCAATCATTGATCCTAAGGAGCGCTAGTTAATTAAGCTTATTCTCTTCAAAAAACTTAGTGTTTAGGCGACAGCCTCCGTGGCGTAGCGGTAGCGGACGCGGCCGCTGCGCAAGGTGCCGCGGGTTCGATCCCCGCACAGTGCAAATATTTGTATGCATGAATATGAATATTTGCACTGGTCTGGTCGTGCCTCGGAAAGCACGTTAAGCCGTTGGTCCCGTACGATACGAACATCTAGTGGCAGTCGTTACGGGTTGTTGGAGCCCTCAAAAGTCCAACAATTGGTCTAACTGCAATGCTTCAATGTCGCCTGCGGGTTGTGGAGGTCAGACGGCAGTCGCTTCACGGAAAATGTCGAAGTTTAGCCATATCAGCAGTTGGACTGGTAAAGCTTACCCCAGACTCCAAAGCTGAAAAGGCTTCGGATGCGACTGGGATTAACGCTGGGATGATGATGATGAGTGTATAGGAAGGAAGACAGCAGTTGAGCGAGGTGATGCAATGTTAAACCCGACAGCACGACCAACGATCCTGCGCCAGAGAGAGACTGATCTGGAGACCCCCCACGACCAAACTCCCTACACAATAACATTTGGTGCATCGTACCCGGCACACATCGCAACACAATTGCTCAGACCCGTCCTCCGTACGCCTTCATCAGACATGATGCCGGAACACGACGAATCGCTTGGCGGCAAGACTTTGTTTGATGGGTGGTAACTTCTGCCGGCGGCCGATATTATGGAACAATAAACTCAATTTCATACAAAACAAAGTTCTAATTTCATTGCAACCAATATTTTTAAGATAGACAAATGTTCAAGGTGTAAAACAATACTTTGGATACATTTTTGGAGTCTATAAAATGATATTTTGATTGAGAAACTGCAGCGGCGGGTTGGGAAGAGGGCCATTGTTATTGTAAAGATGATTACAATAAGTTGTTTAAAATTTGTAAAATTCTTCCTGTCAGCCTAAAGCATAAATATCTAGTTCTGGTCAGCAGTTATGGTAGCTGGGAGCGTCACTCGCTAATAACCCATAACTACGCAACTAAGATGGTGTCAGCAGGTAAATTTAATGTACCAAGAGTTAGTAATTATTTTGGCGACCGAACGCTGGACAAAAGAGTACCATACTGGCTCAACCAATTGCCTGCTGATATAAGAGGTCAGAAAACAAAAAGAAAATTTGCCAGAGCACTTAAAATGTTCTTACTCAGTAGTCTGTAAGCAATTTTGTAAGACCTGATATTGTTTATGTAACTTTTTTGTAATATTGTTGCATATTTAATTATTGCTGATTAAATATTGATACACTGTTTGTTCCATTCCCGCAGACAAACCGTGAAAACGGTTTTGCGGGGCATAGCATTTATCCTATTGTACACATGGAAATTAAGAAAATAAATAATAAATAATATAGTTCAATCGAAGCTCCGAAACCACTTAAGTTTAAGCTTGACTCTGCCCTATATGCCAAACAAGACTATCATATTATAGTGCAAACAATGTATATCGAAGCACAAACTCGGTATGCAAATGATGTTGAAAGCCATTAAACATTGTGAATTGGCGCGAGTCTAAAGCAGATGAGATTATTAAATGATAAATGATTAATATTCCGTGAATAGATTTGTATGCGAAACACTTTTACAAGTCAATAATATTTTTTTAAACTATGTAGTTTTTGTTCTGAGATGAAAAACTGAAACAAACTCAGAATCAAAATCAAAAGTCATTTATTCAAATTAGGGTACGAATTAGCACCTTTTGAACGTCAAAATTATATAAGACAGTCCAGAGATATCTTTTAAAGTCCAGACATAATCAGATCAGATCCTATGAAGATCATATACAATCGATATCTGAGGTTGAGAGGACCATGGCCCTGGCCGTCCCACAGGCAAGTGAAGAAACACGGGTGGGTTTTAGTCAGTAAAAGTCTGACACGCCCTTCCGCTCCGCCCAGAGCGGAAGAAGACATTTGATGATTTCCCATCCTAACAAAAAAAAAAAAAAAAGGTTGAGAGGACCATATGTTTGGCTCTCAGATACACAACATCCTAGTTCCGGCCACCGTAGCCGCGAACTTGCGGGCGCCGAGTAGTGAAAACAACTTAAAGATTAATTGGTGTTATACCGTCTGATGTTTAAACTACTTTCAACGTAGGACAACAATAAACTTCGGAGTGGAGTCGTAAATATTTACCGTGAGTTTGTATCTAGACGGATTTCGGGACTTCTGATTCATTCACCAGTGGGAGTTTACAGTATCACCTAGAACAGCGTTTCCCAAACTTCGTTCTACTATGACCCGATACATTTCACACTCTCCTTCGAGACCCACTTAAGTTTTTGGATGCCACTAAAATCGGTATTAGGTAAAATGAAACACAAATATTGCTAAGATGTATGAATTACAATACAATAATACACGTACGGGTCTAGAAAGGGCTACAAAGTGCGACTGAAACGAAAATTAGCCACAAAGCATGCGCATGAGTGCACCCCTCCCGACACCCGCGCTCGCCTGTAGTTACAATACCTACAAACTGCCCGCTGGGCAATCATCGTTGTCTCATTAGTCAAGAAGTAAAATCGACATCTCCTAGTACTTATCTAAAGTGGCAGCATTGCCTCCATAATGTTGCGACCCGGTAGTTTTTTTTGGCGACCCGCGACCTTTCTGTTGGATAACGCTGACCTAGGATATATTGTATATTCAGACGAGGTACGAAGTCGTGAACAAAAACTAGAACAGAATGTAGTAATGACCTTAGCAGATAAGACAACGCTACTGTTAATTCTCTAGAATATTCCTTTTTATCGTTCTTTGATACAACTTCAAGTAAAGCGTAGGTGTGTTCCATTTGTATTTAAGGCTGCCCAAGAAACATAACACCAACATTACATAGTATTATTATCAACATAATCACAATACCTACCTATAACTCCTTTAAGTAACTACCTCAAGCAGGAATTCTCCGCTTGGCATTCAATTGAAATAAACCAGTGTACACTATTAGCATTGTTTATCTGGTATTCTTAAAATGTAGAATGAATAAATTAAACATTGATAAATGCTGTTTAGAACTTGTAATTATAACGGGAACATTTAATTTTTGCAGCAAAAACTTGACAGTCGGAAGCGAATGCTAACTTTAACTAGCCAAGTTACTATGGTTACTAACGCTGCATATGAAAAGGTGCGATATGTAAGTGCTCATACACTAGCGACAGGCATCGACAACGTAGGCGACTACACCCGTCGATAACATGGCGATCATGTACTTGAGCACCGTTCTCAAATACACGATCGTTCTATCGTACTAGATCATGCTTATATTATACATATATTCCTATTATGACAGTAATGAACCGTTTTCGCGAGTATATAACTGCGAGTAACTGCAAAGTAAAAAGTAACTGCGAGTATATTACGTTCCTTCCGTACTTCCATCGAAAAACTGTTCCGACTCGCGGTCGACAAGACCGAGTACAAGACGCTGACGGCCAACCTTCAGGATTGAAGAGGCACTGGAAGAAGAGAAGAAGAAGACAGATATTATTTAGAAAAGGACAGAAGATAAATATTAGTTTAACCTGTTAAAATATATTCAGCGCCTGACGTAATCTAACGTATTTTTGATCGTCATGTTTTTAATCGCATCTAAACTATCTATAGATTATCTCAATTTGACAGAACTAAAGTAATATTCTATTTTCTGTCTTTTATTAATGAACTAGTAAGTAAAAAATGCACTGAACTAAAACTTAGTTAATTGCAAAGTACATCATTTTAGGTTATATTCCTACAGTCATGCGTCTTTAGATTTCAACCACATCTACAATATCTCTCAGAATTCCAAAAGTCAAATTCAAATTCAACCCGAATATAGCAAGGAGGACGATGAGGATGGGAGGCCTAACATAGTACGGATATATACAAACTTTTTTCAACATTATCCTCGTCATCACTCATGGCACTTTCCTGCTCCTCTTCCGCTTCCTCCTATGAACTGCTTACCACCATAGTCTGATGGTTACAAATAGTTGGAGACAAAGCCGTAGCCTTGAGGCAATTAATTAGATTCAGTGCGTCGACATGCATAACGTATGCTGAACGGTGTATTTATTGATATAAAATTCTTTTGAAGCCTGATTACTATATTACCTGCAGAAAATAACATATTAGTGTTTGTGTGTTTTTTTTTTCTTTTCTTATGGCTAATTTCCACCATTGACATTTTTAGAATACACTACATTTGGAGATGAAATTTTGAATTTTAGACGAAACACTTCCAGTGCTGGCCATTCACCCACCAGTAAAGCTATTTTGTACATCATACATTTTTGTATTGATTTTCAGTTATGGGATATTTTAGCAACATCATTCTCACATGTACTCATATTTGGTGATAGAGATAGGCAATTATTCAACGTGGGCTTTAGAATGATTCATTATAACGGAACTATACAGATTTTCAGTAATCAAAATCAATTTTATTTATATTACACTAGCTTTCTGCCCGCGGCTTCGCCCGCGTGGAGTTCGGTTATATCGCGCTTTTTAGATTTCCCTCGGGAACATCAAATTCTTCCGGGATAAAATGTGGTCTTTCTCAGGGTCTAAAAATTGTCTGTGCCAAATTTCATCAAATTCGGTTGAGAGGTTTAAGCGGGAAAGCGTAACAGACAGACAGACAGACAGGCAAACAGACAGACAGACCGACAGACAGACAGACAGACAGAGTTACTTTCTCATTTATAATATTAGTATGGATAGGTAGTAAATGTAACACGCGAAAGGCAAAATCAAATTATTTGGTAGGGTATGCCAAAATTATAAATATATACATAAAAACAAAATAAAAACGCAAATCTCACAATATGGAGTTATTTCGAAAGTCAATGAATGTATAATTAAAACAGTCAAATAAATCCACCTTAATTTATCATTAAAAAAATCATTAGTATTATAATAGTATCTTAATGTCTGCAGCACAAAAAGATCTCATACAACCAAAACAGATGGGTGGATGGCATATCTGATACGGATTGATGAGAAAATAACATTGGAAGACCATATATTATTGACTTTTACCTTTTAAATCGTCAAAACTGAAAGAGAAAATAACCAATCTAAGCCCCTACATCTGGTCGAAGTGTTACATAATATATAAATAAATATAATACAAGCAAAAACCTTACCAACCACAGTAGCCATGAGAAATTCTCACAAAGAAAAACTTAAGTATTCCATTCAACGTAGACCGCCTAATTTTAGACGCTTTATTAACGGATTACAAGGTCTTCCTTTGTGCACAATAGAGGTATATTGTGCCTAAGCATTAATGTGCCGGTCTAACAATTCCAAGGGAGTCATAATTAGCTAGGCTGTGTGTGATTGACTTGTTCTTAAGTACCCAGATGAATGTATCAAATAAAACATTAATAATGAGAGTTATCTCGTAGATGGTCTTTTGTGATTGGTATATACCGCGACGGTTACCTATCTGTAACCTAACGCGTCTGACAGTTATGAACTGTCTTAAGATGGAAACAGCATAATATTTTGATATATTAATGTTTCCGTAAAACTATTGAAAATAATAGCAGCACCCTAATTGCTTATCAGTTGGAATCATTACGAAGCATATAGCTAATTCATTGCTCCATATTGTGTTCGAAAAATGTGTCTGCCAAACAACGGAAATAACGCAATGAATGTTGTTGAACTGTCACAATGAAACCCATTGCTACTGATAGTGTGTTACGATATTAACAAGCAGCAAGACATATACACACACAATATAACACATGGAACTAAAGTTACCAGACACAGGTAGCAACAGTCTTCGTACAGCAATATCCGATATACGGGCAGTCAAACCTCCTGGATATCATCACCAGAACTGTATCAGAAACGATATTCATCATTCGAATATTTGAAAGAATGAAAGTTGCCAGTATGTTCCCAGTAAACCGCCCGAATCTTACAAGTTTTTGGCATTTGATGCTAACTCCCAAATCATGGCCATTTAACAAAATTTCCATGCAATAAACCAAAACGTTCTAATTAAACAAGTTCATAATATCATAGATACTCAAACGACGCAAACGTATCTATTTTACAATTAAACTGTATAAATTGCTGTATCATGAATTAAACATTTATCAGGATATTAAAACTAACGCGAATGCAAAACGGAAACACTAGATCACTTCGATACGATCAACAGACTAAAACTGCACTTCGCCGTTTTTGGGCGACAGGTGGCGCTTGCGACTAACTCTAATCACGTACTCACTAACAATGCAACCTTACAACCAAGACAAGCAAAAAGAACCCTTATTAACAAAGTACTAGAGGTGACAAATCCATTTTTTGTTCGCAAAAATGTACCAGGACTGCATAGATGTAACCTTGGGGAATCGGGGTACCGCAGCATATTAATAACGTATCATGTATGCAATCACCGTTCAGAAGACATAGGCAGCAAGGTGGAAGAAAGGGCATGGTATGTCAGGTAACCTCAAGGCCGACCACTCTGTATAAACCGACTATATAATGTACTACGCTATTTAGAGGAAATCGCGTCACATATTGTACATTCTAGACTTCCCCGCATTATAGTTAATTGCCTGCAGTGTGATGATCTCTTAGAAGGTAAATAATATTTAAGTACGAACCGAGGTCGAGATGCTTCTTTTCTAAAATGTCAAGGGTTTGTCTCTAATCTTCATTGAGCGTAATAGTTATTACTGACGGGTTATTTTGTTAAATCGTCTGGTATTATTATTTTAATGTTTGTAGTATTATATTATAATTTTGTCGGATTTTCTGATTTATTTTGAAGTGTCAATGCCATTAGACGGCTTCGCATCTCGTGTCGTTCTATTCAACTAAATTGATGTTATGTTGCGTGTAGGTAATGTTTTTCACAAGTAAATGTGTTATTGACAATATTGTAGGCACATATTTCTATTTGCTTGGCACTAGAACTTTAAGATTTACTACGTTCTGTCGTCATTTTGTTCAAATAACTGTTAGTTTTCCATTAACATAGTCGAGGTTGTATAATAATACATAATCTTGACATTTATAGTTTTATCATTCTTTCTGCTTCATTCCTACCTTCATCCCATATGTTAATTGATTTTCTGCCCTTCCTTATCATATTTTACCCCTCTATATTTTCTAAAATCTTTTTTTTTATTATTAACTAGTCCTTGACCGTAATCCCGCGCCTGATGGTAAGCAGTGCTGCTATCGCTGATGGTAAAACACGCTAGTTTATTAAGAGGCTATTCACTCTAGCCTTGAAGGGACTTAAATTGTAGGCAGACGAAAACACCGCCTTTGACAAATTGTTTTAATCCCTCGATGTACGCGATATAAAAGACGAGATGAAATGCTTCGTCGGGATATTAGTAGTGTCAATAATGTAAGGATGGATACTCGCCTTACCAATGTCGTTCGATGATGGAACGGAGATGGGGGAATTAACACATGCAATTCCGTCGCACACTCTTCAAATTGCATCTTTAGAACACTGACTCTAGCATAAGTAATAATGGTTCATGTGAATTGGAAATAAGGAGACGAATAGGAATGGCCAAAATTGCTATGTCCCAGCTTCACAAATTATGGCGTGACCGCACATCTCACGGAAGACTAAAATGAAACTCATCATATCTTTCACATCTTCTCAATCTTCAGCTATGGTTCGGAGACGTGAACAATGAAGAAAGCCGATCGAGATCACATTGACGTTATCGAGAGGTGGTGCTGGAGAAATATGCTTTAAATTCCTTGGACAGCATTCCGTACAAATCAGTCAATCCTTCAAGAGCTGGGTGTCACAATAAGACTATCCTTTGTCTGCTCTCGAAGAATTTTAGAATATTTTGGCCATATTGCCAGAAAATATGGAGACAACCTCCAACGTCTGATGGTGGTCACAGTCCAAGAAGGTGGACTGACCTAATTCATTCATCTCTGGACACCGGCCTGCATTATGCTATACTCGCGGCCAGGGATCGTAACGGATGGCAAATTATCGTAAAGGAGAAGATAATTCCACAGGAACATCACGACCCTCATTAACGAGAAGAACCACTTGAGGAAGGAGGAGGAGACTTCCGGCAGTTTGGCTACTCTTCGCATGTGCTCCAGGCTTTGTAGAACGTTTTGAACTATATCTGGGTCGCCAATTAGCCTCTTCGCACGCCTCTGCATCGAATCCAAAGTTAGCTACAGTACTCCACACACTCTACCTGTATGATTACAACCCCGTATCTAAATTTAAATACCAATTAATTGATTATCAATAAAATACTACTTTCAAATTGATTTGTTAAGTCACACAGCATGCGAGCTACTTGCAGACTTTTGTGCAAGTTACAGACATGTGTATTTCGGGCTTGACACTGTATCGATTTCAAAACGTCACAACAAAAAACTTCGTCCAAGTTATCTCACATTACCTTATTAAATACGAGTATGTAACAAACACATATAAGCCTTACCATAAAAACAGCACATTGTGAAGGTAAATAACTTGAACAAAAAACTAAATAAAGTATTTTCTAACATCTATAACAGTGAGTAAATCATTTACTGCTCAAATCAACTATTTCTACTATTCAATAATTATACTATAAATTGCTATCCTTTGCTTGCTTTAGTATCTATAGGGAAAACTATGCGATAGAAGTCGGTGTACACTCGTGGAGTTATTTATGTGTAGTTTTATAGTAAGTAATAATCATGGTTACGTGGTTTATGGAATAAACAAAGACAATGGTCAATGCCAAACGTTTCAGAGTGTCTACCTATTTGATATGTGAAGAAAAAGGATTTTTAGGAAACCAATTCTCTTTACCTACTCTAAAATTTTAGGGAAGATCATAGAACCCTCTTTTGTAATTTAACTACTTTATAAAGCGGTATAATTGTTTGTTTGCTAGTTAGAGGAAATTTCTAGAAGTATTGATCCAATAAAAGATCTTTCAAAACTATGCAATTGCCGAGTTCTACGGGATTTCTTTTGGTATCTATTTGTAGACTTCAATGTGGACGGAAATTATGGATAGAGGCTATTATTAAAAAAAGTCAATAACATAAAATAAAAAAAAAAACATTTTTTTATCGGGACCCAAACCTCTTTCTCCTTTATCATAGCAATTCGACAACGTATCAACAATAATCAAAACATTCCAAATACGTCATAAGTTCATTTTCGTCCTTCCATGCTCACAAGTCCATGAACACTAACCCCCAGTCCACTGATTGACAGCATAAACAAACAATATACCACCCCACTGTACTCAAATGCGATTGATTGCGACATACCAACATTCATACAATTACGGGCCATTACATCGCTCCATATCTACAAGGCCGTCGTCGTGTGAAGTCGACGTCTGATGCGTTGGTACAGACGAGGAAAGAATTACTAAATATGTTTTCTTTGTGACAGTACTTTATGTGCGCAGTATGGTACTAAAGACTGTTGTGTCCAGATGTACATACGTCCGTAGTACTTATGTTGGTGACGTCATCAATTACGTTTGCTACATTACTTATCTTTTAATTATGTCTATGTAGAAAAACTATATACTGTACAACGAAGGACTGATGTCGGGCTTCATTTTCTATTCAGACATTTCTTGCATTTTCTAACAGTATCGTTTTAACCAATTAATTCCAAATGTCTTCTTGTTTACTGGGTTCGTGGGGATTCCACAATTTCTGCGAGTTCTAACACTTTTGCATCAACAGGTGACATAAATTCAGCATTTTTTATTATCTGATCATCTTTCAACTCACACTATCGCAGTCCATTACTAGAGATAAGCTTCTACCATGCTGCGCTACCACACGCTGTCCTCCGCCTTCCACAACCAATTCATCCCAGGTACCTGCAGAAAGTTCAATCATCGCGCAGTGCAAATATTTGCCTGCATGAGTAAGAATAATTGCACTGGTCTGAAAAGCACGTTATGCCGTTGGACCCGGTTGCCATACGAACATCTGATGGCAGTCTTTACGGGTGGTTGGAGCCCTCAAATATTCAACAATTGTTCTAACTGCAATGCTTCGATATCGTCTTCGGAATATGGAGGTCAGCCGGCAGTCGCTTCACATCTATCTTCACATCAAATATAGAAGTTTAGCCAAAAACAGCAGTAACACTGGTAAAGCGGACCCCAGACTCCAAAGCTGAAAAAACTTTGGATGCGACTGGGATTAACGCTGAGATGTTGATGATGACCTTCAGAAAGTTCAATATAATTTACTACATCATACAAAATCCTACTAATCAAATATCTTGTAGAGCAACGTTCCAATTTTGCCATAAATGCCATAGTTTTATTTGTAACCTTGTTCAAATAGGTACCAATTAAATATCTCATTCTTCATCCTAAATAACACTACAAACTCCTTTAAGAATTTCAATGAAACTGACTCTGTCAAGCTGTCGCAATTTGCCCGCAATATAATTAATGGACCAGTGCCTGATTAAGTAAATAGTAGTAGTTCATTTACCTAATATAAGAACTACAAACTGAGGACATGACCAATTTCATTTTAATGGGAGGTTTAACGGTGAACAGGCAATGAACGTTAGAAATACAGCAAATAATTTTATTAATGATGTAGATTGTAGAGCTACCAAGATTTACTAACAATATTTACATAATGATGGTAAACATTTTGGAAATTATTCACTAATATTTAGAATCAATGTTAAGAAAAAATGCTGCGGTGAATGTGTGGAGTTACGCGGAAAGACCGCATCAGGAACTCCCGCATCCGTGGCAGTCTTCGTTTCCGTGACATAGCAGACAAACTGTAAGAGAGTCGCCTACGCTGGTACGGTCACGTCTCCAAAGCAAAAGCCACGGATGCAACCGGGATTATACGCTGACATGATGATGATTCAGTTAGAAAAAAATACTTTTATCCCTATGATTTTTACACCTGTAAATGGTCGCAAAAGATTGAAGGAGTGGAGGGACGCCTTTGCTCAGGAGTGTGTATGGGAAAATAAAGAGGCACATCCTGGATTGGACTGCTATAAGCTGAAATTTTGATGACACAGCACATAAGAGCTTTTACAATTTCGCCAAAGGATACTATATACCTTCAGTGTCAATAAATTATTGAGCTAATTATGAAAGAGCCAACCAAAACATGTATGTTGTCTTCACATTTTACTAAAAATATAAAAGAATTTTATTTACCCAGAGAAGTGTAGATTTATAGGTACATATTTTTCTTTTTTTAGCTCTCTCTTTCTGGGCGAAGGGGAAGGGCATGTCAGACTTTTACTGACTGGAATCCACCCCTGTTCCTTCACTTTCCTGTGCGGCAGGAGCTACTGCGGTATCACTTTCTAAAGACAAGCAGCCCGCCAGGGGACACATCAAACCTCATTCATAAACTACTTAATATCGTATTCTGCTCTAAGAAGTTTAATGAAACACCATTCCTTTGATCCTTTCTGTATGTGTAATGTATGCTTATTTTTACCCGACTGCCAGGAGGGTTATGTTTTTAGCTCCTATCTTGTATGTATTATTCTTTATTACCTAGTATCTCTAGAACCGCTGAACGGATTTTCACATTTGAGGTATCGTTAGATTTGACTTAATTGCCCAACTGCTACTAGATAGGTGACATTTTAAAAAATCCAAAATGGCGGATGTATGACGCCATATTGTGAGATATGAAGAAATAAATTTCTACCAAGCATATCGAGTGGGATATCAAAATGAAGGATTTTAAACACTGATTCTAAATATGTATATAACTTAATATTAAATGGAACAAAAAAAAAAGAATTACATGTTTTTTTCTGCCAAGCATATAGAGTTGGGTATCAAAATTAAGGATTTTAATCACTGATTATAATAAAAATATTGATTCTAAATATATTTTATATAAAAAAGTTTTTAAATATAAAATTGCAGTTTAATAGGAAAAAAATCTTTTGTATTAAATGAAGTTATAACCCATGCAATCAATGTATTTTTGCCAACACAGTGGCAGTTTATTGATTCTTAAAGAAATCAGCTGGACGAGAGGCAAGTGGCAGTCTTCGAATGGGGCAATGCCAAACTTGTAGCATTCAATACCGCCAAAACCTTTTCACCCCCAAAAAAGCCCGTTCACCTTGGCTCCTACTTTTCGAAACGTATCCTTGGAGTGTTCCGACCGCCTTGAGCTTTTGGGAGTTGAGATTCCCTCCACCCTAAACTTTGGGCGGTTCATTGAGTCCAAAGCCAAGGTGGCTGCCAAGGAACTTGGCGTTATCGCAAGGGTCCGGCGGTACTTCACACCAGGGCAGCTTTTAATGTTGTACAAAGCACAGGTCGGTTCGTGTGGAGTACTGCAGCCACATTTGGGCTGGTGCTGCTAAGTGTCACCTGGCCACTTTGGATTCAGTGGAGAGGCGGACGAAGAGGCTGATTGGTAACCCTGACTTAACTCGAGACGGTCTCCAAAGCCTAGAGCACAGGCGTAGAGTAGCCAGCCTTTCGGTCCTTTATAGGATGCATTTTGGGGAGTGTGCGAGGGAATTGCAAGATTTAATTCCCCCATCTCCGTTCCACCATCGGACGACCCGTCGTACGGCAAGTTTCCACCCTTACGTTGTTAACACCACTACGATCCGGACGAAGCGTTTCGCCTCCTCTTTTATACCGCGTACATCGAGGGACTGGAACAATTTGCCAGCGACAGTGTTTCCGTCACATTACAATTTGAGCGTCTTCAAGGCTAGAGTGAATAGGCTCTTAATAAACTAGCGCTAGTTTATAACTAATAAAAAAAAAAAAGACGAAAAAGATTGAAGACGAAGAAGACCATGACAGAAAAGTTAGAAAAGCTCACAAAAGTATACAATGTTAGTGCTGTAGACATCTCATTTGAACCTAAAACATATGGTCAAAAACTACGAGAGGAATACATACCTGAAGATCCCAATAAATCAGGTAGTATACCAAACCACCTCAAGTTAGGTATAAGCTCTCGAGCCATGCTAAGACGGAACATCAGTGCTAACCATGGGCTGGTTAACGGTGCTATGGGTATTATCCGACGAATAGATTGACCAGCACTACGCAGAAAGCAGTTGGAGCCAGGAAAACTACCACAAGCGGTATTTGTGGAGCTCGATGACACAAGTATAACAGGGAACCTACCTGGTATTGGAGTCTGGATCCAGCCTCGTGCTACAGAATTTGATGCTTTACGTGGTAAAGGCAAGATTGAGCGACGAATGTTTCCCTTAATTTTATGCTGGGCAGTGACGGTGCATAAACTACAGGTCACAACTTTAGACCCAGCAGTTGTAGATTTAAGTAGAAACTTATTTGCAAAAGGTCAAGCTTACGTTGCTTTGAGTAGAGTGAGGACTCTTTCCGGACTTGATATCAGTTTTCTTAACCCTAACAAATTGCTAAATCAACCACATGACATAAACTCATTTAAGGAATTAATCCGGTTACGTAATATTTCTTAACTAAAAAGACATAAATTTATTACTAATTATATAAACAAAAAAAATGATAAATCCAGAAACCTACATTGAAACAGTACCAAACCTATGTACAGACGACATCACATCAAGCTACTACAATCTGTCAGATTTCCTTATCAGATTTTCAACTTTATAGCATTAAGGCTCTATGTTGATTGGAAATATCTGACCGTTTGGGGTAGCTTGACCTGCTGTCGTCCGTACCTACGTAATTAATGTACACTTAAAAATTTCAGCACAAAAGTCAGTCAGTTTCAATTTTTTGCAAAATTATAAACAGAATTACATTCGGAGGCATGTACAAAGCGCGTATCTTGTACATATGAATGTATGTAATATTCTTTATTATTTTGTATCTCCAGAACCGGCTAACGGATTTTCACATTTGAGACATCGTTAGATTTGTCTTAGACGGTGACATTAAAAAAAAATGGCGGATGTTTGACGCCATAATTATGAGGTAATTTTTATTAACCAAACTTATCGAATTGGTTTTAAAATGAAGGATTTAAAATACTCATTAGAAAATATGTATATAACGTGCACTTTTAATATTAAATGGAACGATGAAAAAAGAAATTAAACAATTTTTTGAAGTTTTCCAACATTAGAAACATAATTTGTTAAAACTAAAAAGATAGAAATAAAAAATATTATTTAAAAACAAAAAACCCGCCTGCATAAAACTCTAACGAACTGAATAGGTAGAAACAAGTTGAACAATCGCAGTTGGGGGACTTCTTAGCTAGATAAACAAGTATTCCATAGAACAGTCCCCCAACTGCGATTGTTCAACTTGTTTCTACCTATTCAGTTCGTTAGAGTTTTATGCAGGCGGGTTTTTTGTTTTTAAATAATATTTTTTATATACAAACATATGAGCTATCGAATTTACATACATGCCTACATAATGTTGGACTTATGATTCTTTGGAGTGTAAGCAGAGTTACAATTACGGGCTGACGACCTCCTCAGAATTATAAGTTGATGATACATGTTTTGTACTATGTCATCTATTATATTAACTTTGTTTATGGAATGCTTATTTTTTTTTTCGTCTTTAGTTAGAAAAGCTGGCCTTCTCTTTGTCTATATAAAGGTAAAGAGTGATTGAATTTGCAATGACCGATTTTTAAGTTGCCGTTCAGCTAAGACTTCATAGGTCATCGTTCAATGATATCACTTCTTCATAAAGAAATCTACATCATCATCACCATCATCATCATATAATCCCAGTCGCATCCGAAGCTTTACTAGTCTAACTGCTGATTTTGGCTGAAATTCAATATTTTCCGTGAAGCGACTGCCGTCTGAACTCCACAACCCGAAGGCGATATCGAAGCATTGCAGTTAGACCAATTGTTAGACTTTTGAGGGCTCCAACAACTCGGTGTGATGCGAGAGGAACATAACCGATCGTTACGTATGTACCTTTTGGGAAGTGTATGTCCATCAGTGGATGTTCTCTTTATAAATAAATCTACAATTTCAAATAAACTTTCTGATGGAGAAAGGCACACCGTTTTTTTTTGACCAGTGAAAGAGCTGCATTTTTACCACCTAAAGTTATATTTCGGCTATAAATAAATAAAAATAGTAAGGTTATCTACTATTTAAATAAATTACTTATTTAAGAGAGGGCCGTGACTTAAGGGTTGGAGGCCGAAGGTTCAAACCCAAACAGGCATTTATGTTGTGTAAACTATATCATCACCACTGCTCTAAGAAGGTGAAGTAAACGTTGTGAGAAAACCGATTTATAACCCGCGCAGATAAAGAAAAGATCTATAAATGGCGTCCGCTCACATGCGTTCTCACTCACTCTCTATCGCTGTCTATACTCACACAGTGAAGTAAGTGCTGCAAAAAAAATCATCGATCAGGACTTCAGGAAACGCTTTCCAAGCTACTTTGATGCACTTCGAGTTATCGTTAATTTCGTTCCCCTAAAGTCTCTGTTATTTTGTTGTTTTTGTTGATATTAGTAAAAACAAACACAACAACAAACAAGCAAAATGTCATCATATTTACGTTGTAAATAACAATATTTACAACGTAAATTTGACATTTTACTATCTTAGCATTTGGTTTTTGATTGAACAATGGCATGTTTTGTCAACCGTACCATAAGTATCCGCCGCCATTTTCAGATCTTTTCTTTATCTGCGCGGGTTATAGCGATGTGTGTGTGACAAGAACGAAACAAATTGAAAACAGGTGATGCTACCAAACTGCACTGGGACCGCCTGTCCTGAGGGCCCACTTCTCCCACTCACTAGGAACTCAGAACGAAGCCCTTTCCCAGCAGAGAGAATATTTTAGACTAGTTATACTTAGTATTATGATTTTTAATAAGGGTATCTTATTACGCAATCTACCAAGAATACAGTGGCTATGTGAAGCCGTTCCAAAACATTTGTGAACAAAAACATATCCGCATAAAATATTCATAAATAAAACATCTCTAAAATACTTATCTATTACTTAATAAGGAATTTGACGGAAAGGTCATTGAAAAATGTATTTCTTTGTGTGGCTGACTCACTTCCGTAAAGTCTGCTTTAATAACATTATGATGATCTTTTTTGTATGAAATTAAAACCAGCTTGGCAACATTTTGTTTTTGGAAATATTGTTTGCTAAATTCGTCATAGGTTTGGCTACAAATGGTCTATTCAAACTACAGGGTAGCCATTGCAATGGGCTGCATATTGACAAATCAACAACATTCATTGCGTTATTTACGTTGTTGAGTAGACACATTTTCGAACCCATGGAGCAATGGATTAGCAATTATGCTTCGAAATGATTTTAACTGATAGCATAGTGTGTTCCGTAATTAGGATGCTGTTCACAATAAAGGTATTGTCTAAATAGGTAGCTGTTCACAATTAGGGAGCTGTTCACAATTAGGGCGCTGTTCACAATTAGGGTGCCATTCTAATTAGGGTGCTCTTCACAATTAGGGGGTTGTTCTAACTAGGGAGCTGTTTACAATTAGGATGCTGTTCACAATTAGGGTGCTGTTCTAATTAGGGGGCTGTTCTCAATTAGGGAGCTGTTCACACCACCGCGTATTCGTATTCCGCTGTTTTCTTTTTCAAAGCACGACAGATCTCAATCATTTTTACATCAAAATTTATAGGAAAAGTATACCTATGCTTCTATTATTTTCTTTTTTGTCAAAAACTCATCACGTTTGTCTAATAGTCATCTGAACATCACGGTAAAAATGGGTTATTTTTCGCGATTTTGAAGTATCGTATTTCTTTTATTAATTAAGTTTCGGAAAAAATCAAATGATAGGGGCACGTATAATCACGGTGTAAAATTGTAGAAAAAAAATTGCTCTAAAAGCATTATCCACGAAGAAAACAGCGGAATACGAGAAAGCACCACTAGAGTTCCCTCTTAACGTGCGGTCCGAGCCATGGAGGCGTCTCGGTATCTAAAGATGGTCACCCATCCTTAAATCAACCGAGGCAAGCGTACCTTAACCTAATCGATCGACCTTTGCGGCTTTTAATATTTAGCCTCAACGATTAATTGTCAAGCGACTTGATGATATTTAAGATTTCTTGTTCATAAAATATTAGCTATATGTATTTACCACTGCATTATGTACCTATGATTTAATTCAAATGATGAATGAATAGATGACAGGTATTGTTTATTTAAACTTTTCGCACATAAAAGATACAAAGCCGTAATGCCTTAGGCATTTTTTACCAGTCCACCAAGGGTGATTAAGAGATTAAATGGCATGTGCTTCGCTATTGTAAATACTTTCATATTTTACCATTTAAAGTATCATAATGAATGACATGTGGCAGTGAAGGATGTGCAGAGTCATGCTTGCAGGTCGCGTGAATAATGAAGAAGTAAGATCAGCTCTTACTACCGACCTCAAGGTAGGAAGTGAAAAGGTCAGATAGATTTCTGTCTAGTTGATCCTACGGGGACCAAGTGTCCAAGATAATGAACTGGTAGGATTTAACTAAACTGTTTCACTTCTGAATGTAACAATGGCGCCGATTCTGTTGTTCACAAACTAAACTGATTTTAATTAATGTGCATCTTGTTCTTTCCATTTCGTTAGGAAAAGGATAGAAGATAATATTTTAGTTTAATCCTGTCAAATTAAGATACTCCATAGACAGTTTAGACGCGATTATAAACATGGCGACTAAAAATACGCCATTTTCGTCAGGAGCGCACTGATTTGACAGGTCTAAACTGACATTTTATCTTCTGTCCTTTTCTTAATGAAATGGAAAGAAAATTAGTTTAGTTTGTGAACAATAGAATCGGCGCCAATCCATACTTCCATACTAATATTATAAATGCGAAAGTAACTCTGTCTGTCTGTCTGTCTGTTACGCTTTCCCGCTTAAACCTCTCAACCGATTTTGATGAAATTTGGCACAGACAATCTGTAAACCCTGAGAAAGAACTAGGCCCGGAAAAATTTGATGTTCCCGAGGGAAATCTAAAAAGCGCTATATAACCGAACTCCACGCGGGCGAAGCCGCGGGCGGAAAGCTAGTATTACCATAAAGAAAAAAATCTACAAACTAACAACAACAAAATTAACTTAACATCGACAGTTTCCATCCGACTGTACCTACACGCATCGGCGCAAGTGCGTCCGCGCACCGCGGAATGGAGAGGAAGGTCGAGAGATTTACAACCTTTTGTGTAGCTCCTAGATGCGTCTGAGCAGTTTGCGGTAAAATACAATAGATTGTTTATTAATATTGTAATGTTTGTGCCAATTCTGATTAGAAGTTTGTATTTTGTTGCGAGTGCCCTTTTTGCGTAAGAAAGGAGTGTCTATATTCTAATCTACAGTTGACAGACCAAAATTTTAGATGGTTTTGTTAACAAAGGCGCAATGAAAACGCCTCTTTTGTGTTCGATATATTCCAGCGTAATTTTAAAATGTATTTATATTCGAATCCTTCTTTCCAATTGACCTTATTCTCACTGAAAGAATTATAAACTTATCATAATCAGCGTATAAATTTACCGCTTCTGGGACAGAAGGAGAAGAAGAGAATAGAAGAGTATAGAAGGGAGAAGTCAATGTAATCTACTATGGAATGTATGTGCATAAAGTTAAAAAAAATGTATGTTTACTCATGATGTTTTCTTTCACTGAAATTATTTCCCCAACGTAAAGCGCTTGACTGGTTCCGAACCACCTACAACTCAAGAGTAAGTAAGCGCTTTTACTGCTGGAATCATATTACTCTTATAAAATATGATATTTTTTATTGTTTTAATTAACATCTCTGTGGAGGTTTTGGCGGGAAGCTAAGATGAGTGCCACGCTCATTTTTCATTGGACTTTTAAATTATTTATAGTGTCGTTTACTAAATAAAAACGCGTGATTTATGTAGTAAAAAGTGCATTCAGTGAATAATTCATAAAGAACAGTGAAATATTATAGCATAGTGGCCACATCATGGCTTTGTACCAAAACTTCCTCTTGAGTGTTCGGTACTCGCGGCCGTCTTTTTCGACATGAATAATTCATTACGTGACATTGGCTAAATGCACAAACCGTGCGAAGCCATAAGAGAAAGAAAGAAGAACATCTCTGTGGGTATTAAAATATTTTTTCCGATACACATTTGTTTACATGTTTGGAAACTAAATTGCATGTTCAGTGTAGGTACAATAGCTATGAGGCCGTTGAGAACGTTGACAAAAAAGTTTTGATATAGGCTCGTACATATTTTATACAATGTTTTTTTTTTGTATATGCGAAACCTGAAACACGTGTCCAGTATTTTTAAGTTTAAGAATCTATTCACAAAATTTCAAAAAGATATCATGAAAAGCTACAAAGTTACGAGCTTGTTTTTTTTACCTGGTTGTCCCACCAAAAATATGGACAACGCACCTCTGCGGCGCGGCGCGAGAGGCCTGACCAGCTATGTGCATGCCCTAAGTACTAAGATTTACGGTCAACACTGTGTTGTGCTCTTGGTAACAACACTGCAACTATTTCTAAATGTCATCATTCTCCTGCCCTTATCCCAATTTATTTGGGGTCGGCGCAACATGTCTTTTTCTTCCATACATCCCTATCAGAAGCGATCTCGGCAGTCACCCCCTTCTTAGCCATATCATTCTTCACACATTCCATCCATCGTTTCTTTGGTCTTCCCCTACTCTTATAGCCACCTATATGCATAATTAAAATTCTCCTCACGACATCTCCTCATTTCTCCGTAACACATGCCCGTACCATGACAACCGATTTCCACACAACTTTTTAGCTACCGGTGCCACTTTCAGACTTCCTCTTATGTACTCATTTCTTATTCTATCCATTCGTGTAACACCACACATCCCTCTTAGCATTCTCATCTCGGCTGCATGCAATTGCCTTTCATTCATCCCTTTCGTAGCCCAACATTCTGATTCATACAAGACAGCAGGTCGGATCATGGTTTTATATATTTTCCCCTTAAGTTTAAGGGGAATGCGGGAGTCGCTGACTGTTCCCATGACCTGCCGCCATTTCATACACCCAGTTTAATTCTGTGCTTAACTGTCCGATCTATTTCGCCATCGCTTTGCACGAGTGAACCGAGATACCGAAAGTCGGAGCAGATTGGGAGAAGTGCGCCATCAAGTGCTATGGTTCCAGAAGTGGTGAGACCGCCGAAATCGCAGAACATATATTCGGTTTTGGTTCTGCTGATTTTAACAGCAGCAACTATTTCTAAATGTATTTGGAAAAAAAATATAACATAGTGTAAAAATGATTGGAATCGATTCGTTTGCTTTTTCTGAACTAACTATATTCAGCTTTAGTACAAAGAAAAAATATAGTTTAAAAAACTAAAAAAAACATGCTTTTAAAGAATATCAAACTAAAAAGTTAAAAATAATTTTAAAAAATCGTGAGTCGCTTTATGCCATAATTTTTGTTTTGTGGCGGTACCTACAAACGCCACAAAATCAACAACACGTCATACTGACGTCACACGAATTCTACATCTCGCAATCAGAGTTTACCGAACAACTAGCATATATACAACTTCCCAATTTCAAGCATTGGGCAAGTGCCCGCCAGACATAACATCCGTCTGGTCGGAGGTTCCTCCCTTTTCTATGGAGGATGAGTGAACTTTACTCCCTGTTCCTCATGGCTCCACAGTTTATTAAGCGACTCACGCTTTTTTTTTTAATTATTTTTAACTTTTTAGTTTGATATTCTTTAAAAGCATGCTTTTTTCGTTTTTTAAACTATATTTATTTTCAACTTTTTAGTTCGATATTCTTTTTTCAAAAAAACGAAAGAACGTATTGAAAACGGTGGGACATTTTACAGTAATGAGCCGCTCACTCGTAGTCCAAAGAGTTAGAGACGGACAAAGGCTTTCTTCTTTCTTTTCTTTAAGCAAACAAACAAACAAGCAAGCACGCAAGTAAGCAAACATACAAGTGAAGCTAATAAAAGCATGTAAAAAAACTTTTTTACAAAAAAATAACCGACTTCCAAAAACCACTACAAAGTGAAAAATAACTAATTACGGAAGTCGGTGTCTTTGGTTTTGTATATTTTGTTTGTTTTGTTTTTTGACACCGACTTCCGAAATTAGTTATTTTTCACTTTGTAGTGGTTTTTGGAAGTCGGTTATTTTTTTGTAAAAAAGTTTTTATTTTACACTTTTTAGTTGTTAAAAGTACTATGTATTCAGTCGCATCCGGTCAAACTGGAAGCTGACGCAAATATAGTTGGGAAACGACGTAATTTTGTTTACTTTAATTTTTACCCGTAAGTATTCCCTCAACTGCCTATGATCTTCATTATCAAATTTACTGCAGACCATTATTTTAACCCAATGGGTGCTAAGGTCTCATCAATATACCTAAATGAATGAAGTCCAACCACAAAGTAGCTACTGTAAACCGTTGAGGAGTTCCCGGAACTGGCCTTTGTCTTCATCATCAGAGCTCTTATGACAATCACAACCCATCTAGGTGTAAAGTTCTTATCAATACAAATTAATCGAGCCCAAACACAAGGTAGCTGCTGTGAATTGTTGAGGAGTTCCTTCGACTGTCTCCCGGCTCCATCATCAGATCTACTCCAGACCTTTATTAAATTGTAGTGCTTAAAAATACTTAATGAAAATGCTAAGAAATGCACTAGTCGCCCCTGCAATTTTTGAAAGTTCCCCTTGTTTTCTCTGGTCTTCCACCATCAAACCCTGATATCCTTATCATGGGACCACCTTGGGAACGTCTTCTTTCCAACAGAAAAAGAATTATCAAAATCGGTTCCTAAACGACGAAGTTATGCGCGAACAAACATAAAAAAAAAGCATATATACGGTCGAATTGAGCAACCTCCTCCTTTTTGAAGTCGGTTAAAAAAAAATGACTTATACATATGTATCAGTGTAAGAGACAACGGCGACGCTGCACAAAGTCGAATTTATAGAATACTACGGTACGGACTTTTCGGCCACAGAAGTACCAAATTAATTAATGACACTGTGCCTATTAGTTACAAGCATCGTCGCATCTATTACAGACATCCGTTTCTTACTGTGCATTACGCAGGATGCGCAGATCCGCAACAAAGCAAATCATCTACTCGAAGTTATTGTTAGTGAAGAAAGAAACATAAAGATAGAAGATAGAATTAATATTCCATTAGATAAAACAAACTTTTTGAAAATTAGAATTATTACTTAATTCTCCTTTCTCTGTTCCATCATTGGACGAACCGTCGTACGGCCGGCGGTCGCCTCGTCTTTTATTACGCAAACATCGAGGGACTGAAACAATCTGCCAGCGGCGGTCTTTCCGTCTGAATACAATTAAAGTACCTTTCTTCAAGGCTATCAATCTTTTTTGTTATCGTCCCACTGCTGGGCACAGGTCTCCTCTCATACAGAGAAGGATGGTGATGCCACGCTAGCACAATGCGGGTTGGCGATTTTAGACGTAAAGTCCAGGTTTCCTCAAGATTTTTTCCTTCACCTTGTAATCAGTCATTGGTGTCCAAGATATTATACTTAGAAAGTACACATAACTTAGAAAAGTTACATTGGTACTTGCCCGGCTTGGCATCGAACCCACACACTCATACTTGAGAGGCCAAGGTGTTTAAACCGCTAGGCCACCACGACTGTCGCGACTGTAGATTAAGATTCCCAAGTATGGTCAAATACAAAAAAGTTATTGCTATGACGGGAAGTAGGTACAAGCGACAGTCGACTTCATTTATTGTATTTTACATCCAAAATATTTGTATAAAATAAAAGGTTACCTTTGCAAACTCAACGGGTAGGTGTTAATTTTGAACATAACATTGTAAATTACATTTAAAATATCGTCAATTTCCAAAACCACTGTCGCCGACATTGAACTTTTGTGACATAATTATGCCCGAAGAACATGTAAATTAAATACCAATGGACGTTTCAAGGAAAAATCTACAAAATGTATAGAAATATGGCGGTTACTTAATTGACATGTTCTGTTAGAGGATTGACAGTTTATTGAATAGTTACTTATTAATGATTTAAATTACGTTTCCTTCAATGGTGGGAGGGTATCAATCAGCGGGGTCAGCAAAGTAACAATAATTGCTCTCGTCGGTTAGAAAGAAAGAATGAAAATTATTTTTAGCGACTCGTACAGGAAGATCTACAGGAAGATAAAAAAAAAACAAAATTATAGTAAAAAAGAAAAAAAATAAAGTTAAACCAGATGTTATGCAAGACCAAAATAATCCCATCTCAGCATAATGCTTCGACATTTGAAATTTAAATATCGCAGCGCTGGAAAACACGCGCTGAAGTACATTCAGGCTAGCCAATTTTGTATTAACACATACTCTTTGCCCACAATACCTTTTTTGTCAGCTCAAAGGTCTCAACATTGCAGCCGTCGACACTGCGCGCGTGTTTATGAACACTAACATAGTATTTAAAGATAGCTGGCGAAAGATGTAGGTACCAAAAATACTCCTTTGCCCAATGCTTCGGACATTACAGGAGTCATCATCATTTCCGGCAGCCGAAAGACTGTTGGACAAAGTCATTGGCCTATGACCAGCAGTCGTTGGAAATTGGATTTAATGGGTTCCTGTGGCCTTGACAAGATCGTCGGTCTACTATATGGGAGGTCTTCCAACATTGCCTTTCGATACACGGTCGCTACTCCAGAATCTTTCGGCTCCATCGGACATCGGAGACCAAGTGGTATAACGGTGAAGGAAAAGATCTTAAGGAAACCGGCATGTCCTATTGTCAAAACTTTCGAACACAAGTGACAAATATAACCCGCACTGGGCACACCCGCGTGGTAGATTACTGACTATTCTCTCTCACCGATAGGAGGGCTGTGTCCCAGAAGTGGAGGGAACATTATAGACAGATTATGATTATGGAATCAGGAATAAGGAGATCCGCAGAAGAACGAAAGTAACCAACATAGCCCGAAAAATTGGAACACTAAAGTGGCAGTGGGCTGGCCACACTGCCCGTAGGACCGATGCCCGATAGGGCCGACGGGTTCTCGAGTAGCGACCACGCACCGGAAGACGCAGCGTGGGCAGGCCCCCGACAAGGTGGACCGACAAACTGGTGAAGGTCGCGGGAAACCGCTGGATGCAGGAGGCGCAGGACTGATCGTCATGGAGAACCTTGGGGGAGGCCTATGTCCAGCAGTGGACATCTTTCGGCTGGAATTAATGAATGAATGATGATTATGGACATGTCTGTTCTGCAACCAATGTGAAACAACCATGATCTTATGTTATGTAAACTTCAAGACCTCTACAATATCATTCGACCTTCCTGGACACAGAAATGCTGCTCGGCGTCAGAAGTGTAGAAACAGCATTAGAAATAAAGTATCCTATTCCAAGCGATAAACCACTCGACTAATAAGCTGGTAGACTGTCATTACTAATCGATATTTATTCACTTCACCTCTCGATAGAGCATAAAAATAAATATGTAACAAGATAATAAAGCCACTAACTGAACGAGTATCCATACAGTTGGTAAAGATAATTGATTAAATTAAGTGTTATATGGATTATTAGTTCAATATGGTAACTTTGCGGTATGTGAGTGTCGCAGTTAGTATGGAAAATGCGACATATGATTTTCATGGACCCGTATTACGAACTATTAATGCTATAAAGAAAATAGAAATAAAGTTCCTATCCGGAGCTATATAGATCCGTCACTCTCTCTCTCTCTCTTACATTGGAATCCTGATTATATGGGAAGTCATCAAACGACCTTTCCCACTCTAGGCGAAGCGGAAGGGCGTGTTTTGCTGACTAAAACCGACCCGTATTTCTTCATTTGACTGTGCGCCAGGG
The DNA here is from genome assembly GCA_017933935.1 of Sesamia nonagrioides. Lineage (NCBI taxonomy): Eukaryota > Metazoa > Arthropoda > Insecta > Lepidoptera > Noctuidae > Sesamia > Sesamia nonagrioides. The sequence continues at coordinate 2,241,709 of JADWQK010000766.1, forward strand.
GCCCGGTATGTCTTTCGAACAAATCACGGCTCTTATAGGCATCGGTTCTCGTGGAACCCGTCACGATGTGCTGACATCTCTTTGAGTCGCCCGTTAAACACAATGCGGCGTCGACTCGGGCCTGGTCCTTAGTCCTTACCAGGCGGCGAGCAGTAAGCAGTGAGCAGCCCGCAAGCCCGCGCTTTGATTCGAAATGGTGACCCCTGACTTGGAAAGTAGGTACGCTTTTACATATCTCTACGTTTGGATCACTATTGGTTCCGCACTGATTCCTTCGACTCTAGGTACTTTGTCCGTTTATACTTCATTTTCACCAAGTCTGAACTTTGGTTGGATTTACACCAAGGCGTTACTAACCCAGTAGTGTTAGATCGAGGAGATTTATTGTTTTAGTGGACATAATATTTCCACGGACATCATTATTCACAAATCTCGAAAAATACAGTCTATCTAAGCTCATCAAAGCAATGGTAACACGACAAATCCTAGCAAAAACTTTCTATTTATCATCATTTAAACTTGTCTATTTGAGATTATATTTTTCTTATAAGAATTGCAACACATTCCAAATCGCACTGGCATTATGATTGCGAGACAGTAGGCGCCACATGAACTTAATTTCATGAAGACAAGTATACCTAGAGATAATTTACAGCAAAAATACTCTCCAAGATATAATAGCAAAAAAAAACTTAAAAGCGCGAGAAACAAATGTAGTTCCCGCCAAAGAATAAGCCAGTCAGGTGTTTAAATTCATCACCACAGCTTTCGAAACGGTGAAGGAAACACATTGTGAAGAAAACGTCATGTTCTAGACACAATCTGACCAACCTGCACTTGGCCCGAATGGTGAATTAGGTATATCCATCTCTCACAGAGAGGAGACCGGTGTCCCAACAGTGGGAACCTTATATCTTGATTATACTGAATAAGTTAATAGTGCAACGGCTGTAGCAAAAGTTACTTAGATTGCCAAGAATGATTAGGTAAAAAAAAACATTAAAGTAACCCCCTGGATATTAAAACCACGGAGTTAGATGATTCTGAATAAAATCAAGTGAAACATTCCGAATTATGTACGATACGTGATATTCTAAAAAGATTAATTGTATAATCCTAAACATACCTTCACGGATCGGAAAGGGTTTGCTTTACATATCGTATTTGTATGTCCTTCTAGTTTTTATAGATTTATTGTAGCAATCTTTATTAGTAGGCTCATCGGTCGGTAGTTTCAAGTAAGCTAATTAATGGTGAGACACGGAAGCGACAAAATATTCCCACATCGTCTTGGCAAAAATAAATGGCAGCAACTACTGGCACAATGATACCGATTCCTTTGTTCAAAAACTAAATTAAACTTAAATTCAGTATTTGTTTTTTCGTTCTATTTTAATAAGAAAAGAAGATAAAATATTAGGTTACTCCTGTCCAAGGAATTTCTATCTAAACTGGAATGTGAACTTGCATAAGCCTCTTATTTAAAAGAAGACTCTATCGCAAGAGCAATAAGGTCGATCGGAAATAAAACTTTATTTGAAGAGAACACGGTCCGAGGGAGAATGCGTCCCAGTAGCCCTCTGTCTGTTTCTAAGTGTTGCCCGTATTTATTCTTTGAAATTTTGTTTGAAACCAACAATTTCGATTAGAAAAAAATGGTGATAAAAACTTTTTTACAAAAAAATAACCGACTTCCAAAAACCACTACAAAGTGAAAAATAACTAATTTCGGAAGTCGGTGTCTTTGGTTTTGTATATTCTTTTTTTGACACCGACTTCCGAAATTAGTTATTTTTCACTTTGTAGTGGTTTTTGGAAGTCGGTTATTTTTTTGTAAAAAAGTTTTTATTTTACACTTTTTAGTTGTTAAAAGTACTATGTATTCAGTTGCGTCCGGTCAGACTGGAAGCTGACGCAAATATAGTTGGGAAACGACGTAATTTTGTTTACTTTAATTTTTACCCGTAAGTAGGTATTCCCTCAACTGCCTATGATCTTCATCATCAAATTTACTGCAGACCATTATTTTAACCCAATGGGTGCAAAGGTCTCATCAATATAAATGAATGAAGTCCAACCACAAAGTAGCTACTGTAAACCGTTGAGGAGTTCCCGGAACTGGCCTTTGCCTTCATCATCAGAGCTCTTATGACAGTCACAACTCATCTAGGTGCAAAGTTCTTATCAATACAAATCAATCGAGCCCAAACACAAGGCAGCTGCTGTGAATTGTTGAGGAGTTCCTTCGACTGTCTCCCGGCTCCATCATCAGATCTACTCCAGACCTTTATTAAATTGTAGTGCTTTATAATACTTAATGAAAATGCTAAGAAATGCACTAGTCGCCCCTGCAACTTTTGAAAGTTCCCCTTGTTTTCTCTGGTCTTCCACCATCAAACCCTGATATCCTTATCATGGGACCACCTTGGGAACGTCTTCTTTCCAACAGAAAAAGAATTATCAAAATCGGTTTATAAACGACGAAGTTATGCGCGAACAAACATAAAAAAAGCATATATACGGTCGAATTGAGTAACCTCCTCCTTTTTGAAGTCGGTTAAAAAAAGGGTGCCATTAATATCTGCAAAGTGAGTCATACTCTGGATGCGGAATATCATTCTTTAAGTAAGGTTTTTGCGGTAATCATATAAAAGTTATTTTGTTTGTATGTAGGGTGACCATAAATTTCGGAGTAATTAATAAATGTGCACTTAGTCATTGTGTGCATAATAAGTAAGTGACTTTTATTGGGTATTTACAATGACATTAAAATCTGCTTTCTTGTAGATATTTTATTTATCTAAAGGTACAGTTTCGGATAGGTTGACCTGCTGTCGTCCGTACATCATCAATTTATTCATTCATGTTTAAAATTCAATAATGAATTTAAAAAGTTTGCATCCATGCGTAAATGTTGATTAAAACTCAGGTAATATAAGTGAAAAAAAAAATATTTTACGCACATTCCTTATAAATTCCATTATAATAGTCACCCTACACAACAAGGACAGAGGGCTACTGTGAAGCTATCTCCCTTGGACCGCATTTTGATCGATAGTTTACATTCCAGTTTAGATAGAAATTCCTTGCTTCTGTAAAATTAAGATATTTCATAGACAGTTTAGTTGTGTTTAATATGTTTTTAAACACAACTAAACAGTCTGTGGAATATCCTAATTTAAAAAATACTTTAATATAATAATAATTAAACTACAATTTACGTCAGACGTTGACTAATTTACATAACATAGATACAAAATTAAGAAGAGAATGTTCTCACTCCTGGAATACAGGCCTCCTCACGATGAGAGGGAGATTAATTTGAAAGGAGTAAATTAACATTTGTTTTCTGTCCTTTTCTTAATGGAATAGAAAAAATAAGATGAACTAAAACTTAGTTTAATTTGTGAAAAAGGAAATCGGCTCCATTAAGTAAGTATAATAATGATCCGTCGTTCATAAGGATTAAGAAAAATGTATGAAAATGATTTAAAAAACTAGAAATGCCGCCGTCGCTGCCGGCAGAAGTTACCACCCACCAGATAAGGTCTTGCCGCCAAGCGATTCATCGTGTTCCGGCATGATGTCTGGTGAAGCCGTACGGAGGACGGGTCTGAGCAGTTGTGTTAAAAGTTGTTGTGTCGGGAGTTTGAGAGTCTCCAGGTCAATCTCCCTATGGCGCAGCATCGTTGGTCTTGGGTTTAACATTGCATCACCTCACTCAACTGTCGTCATCCTTCCTATTCCCAAGTTTTTTAAGGCGATTAGTAACGACGATGACCTTGCGCATCTGGGCGGGGCTAGGCAGAAACCCCCGCGCACCCCGCATCATATTTACGTGCACATTCCCTACTCGCTTGCTTCGAGCGCGGACGTCTCGCAACAAACGTAGAATGCCATACCATGTCTATAAAGTATACTATTCTGTCTAAAAAGTACCTAATATAGAAAGAATTACGTGGTATCAAAACTCATGCCCTAAAGTGAAACATATTAGGTAATTACTTTTATTATGTTGTTTTCGATACTGCGTTGCAGGGATTTTTTTATTTAAAAAAGGGAAAACAAATATTAATTTATAAAAATGATTAATGCAAAATGGGAACCGGTTTATTCTTTTTTATTTATAGTTATTATATAGCATTTAGCGTTTTTGGTATAATTCCCATTGATACTTACCAGGACTTAAAAAAAATCCCGGAAACTCCATCATCTAAATAAAACTCACAGGTCAGACTAAAATAGGTGCATATTATTTAGAATACATATTGTTTACAAAATTTTGCTGACCAAATTTTAGGTAATGAACACCTGAGACTAATGAACTTAAAGAATGAAAAAAAAGAAATTGTTTTAATTTATCTACTAGAAAAAAAAATTGGGGAAATTTAATCAAGTTTCATATGGATTAAATTACAAGTATCAATTATATATTTTTTAGGGAAGGAAAATATTATTGTTTTGTACTTAGCAAAAATTTGACGATTTTTTTTTTTTGAGATGTTCTTAATTTTTATTGGAGGAATGAACAGGTGTGGCCTTAGAAATAGGGCATACAATTAGCGTAATTTTTGTTTTACCGGTAAAAAAACGGTAATTGAAATATTTTTACCGGTAAACCGGTAAAAACGGTAAATTTATATTTTTTTTTTCCAAAATATTAATTATGTGATTGGGTAGTCTTAAAGCAGAAAATAAATAAGTACACAAGGTACAATGGTAGTGAACATATTACATATTGCTTAAAATGAGCATATAAACACAATTTTTAAAACCATGACCTTTTCTTTGGCGCAGTCAAGCGTAAATGTAGCACCTTTAGATTAATTTAGACAATTTTCATTTTCAAAACGCAGCCAGCCAACGAATGCTGGTAAATCTACATCAAGCCCGTTTAGAACCCGGAAATAACCTCAATGTAGCTTGCTAAACCTCAATGCGATCTTCAGTGTCAAGTAGGTATACTGGCTTGCACCAGTTCTTTTTAGCCAAGGCAAGGAGAGCGGAGTGATTCCCTTGTCAACCACGACCACATCTCGATGCATTCCCACGTCGGTTTTTAGGAAATATTCCCTGAGACTGCATATCTCGCGATTGTGGAGGGTCTTACCATTTAAAAAGCTTCAACTTTCTCTTTTTCGCGGGGTATAAACTAATACAGCCTCATAACCGATGTCAGTGGGTGATGCAATTGAATTGTAGTCAGCACCGAACGGACCCTCCTATCCAGGGTGTCGACTTCGGTCCGAGTCCATTTTAGTATGCTGAAAGAGTACATAAAATCGGGATGATCCAACCGTTGAAGGCTCGTACCTTATTTCCGCTTAATAGAAGACTATTTATTACTTTTTTCAGCGACGCGAAGATGAATATGAGATGCAAAACGTTTCTTCAGCGATTGCTTCATACCAGTAACATTGATACGTTGGGTATCAATGTTACTGGTATAAAGCATTCGACATACCCAATATTTATAGGTTTCAGATGCAGAGAGCGCTCTAAGGTTTACGGAACGTGAGTTGGGTTCCCATGGATGCCGCAATCTCTCCTCGCTTTACATGCATGACCACACATTTATCCACACAAAATTCCATCCTGATAACGCTACTGAAAGTTTCAGTAATTTTCATTAGCTCCTTCAGTTGAAATTTGTGGGGAGCAATGAATTTTAAGTCACTCATGTAAAGGAAGTGCGATATAACCTGACCACCTCTCCTCAGCCGATAGTCTAGACGTGTATTCTCCAGCAGTGTACTTAGAGGATTCAAGGCTAAGCAAAATCAAAGTTGACTCAAAGTATCGCCCTGGAATAGACCTGGCTCGGATCGCTATTCCTATGAATATCTCGATATCCAGGATAGCGAAGGACCGTCCTCCATTAGCCATACACGTCATCAAGATGGTGTGCAGAGTTGCATCAACTTTATAGAACTCCATCACCCGCATGAGCCTTGTATGTGGCACCAAGTCATAATAGGCCTTATTATATAATAATAATTATTATTATTCATTTATTTCTCCTCACAATGTTTTGTTTATAGCTAAAACCGTACAATTACTCAGTCTAGTATTTGTTACATATGTGAGGAGCTGGTGTCCGTGAAAGGCAATATAAAAAAAAAAACTATTCAACTTGTCGATAGATCCTTTTGGGAACGACGAACTTGTTGGGTAATGGCCATGTTATTAAGGAGTAGCTCCTTAGTACCGCGGGAGCCGCTCCTACATCCATTTTGAGAGGCAGACATGATGAGTTGCTGTCAATATGTTTGTTAATTTTAACTTTAAAATTGGATGTAAGAACTTTAAAGATGGTCGGTAAACAAGTGATCGGCCAATAATTTTTGGGTTCCGCAGTGCTACCTGATTTACGGAGCAGGTGGGTTACTCTAGTTGTTAGGAACTGAGGTAGCGAACCAGACTCAAGCGAGCGTGCAACATTAAAAACCATTTGATCCAAAAAAGCGACAGGCACCAAACAGATACTGCGCCAGAATGAACACATGGCATCGTCATCCAGTAGGTAAGTGTCAGCCACCTTGGTCTGGTCGATAAACCCACCATTCATTGTTTTAGAAAGTGCGATTCTGGGTGTACAGTCAGAAGCAAAAATATGTATACATTGCCAAGGCACCAAAAATATGTAAACATCTTCGACTTTAAGACGAAGTGCTCAACTTGAAGAGCATAAAATTGTAGCCACCGGTTCACATCATAAATATGTATACGCTCATTGCTTCATTAAATTATGCCCACCACGAAAGGAACAATACTATGTATGTACGCTTCCATCAATAGCATGTATTCACGCGTTGGTTCATAAATTAATGAAGCAATGAGCGTATACATATTTATGATGTGAACCGGTGGCTACAATTTTATGCTCTTCAAGTTGAGCACTTCGTCTTAAAGTCGAAGATGTTTACATATTTTTGGTGCCTTGGCAATGTATACATATTTTTGCTTCTGACTGTACCGTACATTTTCTGCTTCAGGAAGTCAATGTGCTCCCTGACAGGTTAGGTTGGTTAGGTAGGTTGGTATTTGTACCTGAAAATACCCGCCTTACAAAGCGTATCACTCTAGGACGAGTATCACATTCCCTGAAGCAGATTAGTTTACCGATAAGTGTTCTGGCCCCACCAATACGGTATTCAATCCTGCACTGCCAAGCTAGTAAGACTGGTTACGTTCGTCTATCTCTGGAGTCATTGGAAAATTTGACATGAGTTCGATAGTCGTTGTACAGTACAGTTATACAAACTAATGAATGACACGAATCGTCACAAATGCTTACGTCAAAGCTACTTTTAAGTGTCAAACATTACATATAATGGAAAGTTTGACGTATGCGTGAATAAATGAACAACTTTGCCCAAAACATAAACCGGTAAATTACCGGTTTTATATTTTTTTACCGGTAATTTTATAGTTACGAAAAAAGACGAAAGGAGAAAAGGCGGTAAAAATGAAAACCGGTAAACCGGTATTGCGTGCCCTACTTAGAAATAACTTTAACCCGAAGGAATCTAGAAGCGCGATATAACCGAATCATACTAATATTATAAATGGGAAAGTGAGTTTGTTTGTTCTGCTTTCACACTGTAACTACTGAACCGATTGCTTTGAATTTTGTAGACGTAAAGTTAGAAATCCGGATTAAATGATAGGGTACTTCTTATCCCGAAAAAATTTGGTGTTCCCGAAGGAAATCTGAAAAGCACGATATAATCGAACACCACGCGGGCGAAGCCGCGGGCGGAAAGCTAGTATCAAAATAAAGCATCATATAAAATCACGTAAAGCGTCCCAGCGCGGCAATAAATGCAAACATTCAATAATTATACACAAAATCACTAAAAATACTTCGTTGCACTCGAAGTACTTAGTGTTATAGCTTGCGCTTCCCGCCCATCTATGAAGCTATACTTAGTTTCATAATTATTTTATATTGATCGTAGTTGCGTAATTATTTATGTTAATTTAAATTTATTATGATTACTTTAAATTACTTGGGAGGATTTTAAAACCTTAGTTTATTCTAAAATCACACTTGGAAGTACACTTCCGGTCTTTCGGCCATTATTTTATTAATTTTAGAATTATTGATGCAACTTCCGATTACCGCCAACTTTTATTATAAATTCCTCTCGAGCATTAGTCTTCCCGCCCATCGGATATTTATTTATTGAATCAAGCATTGTTCAAATAAATAAATATAAACAACTTTCGATATTTTAGGTTAATCCAAATATCTGTACACAATTATTGACAATTACTAGCGTTACTATTAACTTTTTCTTAATTTTATTCAATACCTGATAATTTCCGTTTCCGTTGTCTATTAGTTTTGTGACTATTCGTTAGTGTTTTGACTCAATGGTGTATAAAAGCTACTGATGTCTGTGCTGTTGATCATTAATTAAACAGACTTGTACTGGATCATACTACGTCGATAATATTTTCTACGCTTTTGAAGCATGTCTTTACATTAGTATCCAAGGGTGCACGGAGCAAAAAGTGACACAGCCTCCTCTCACGAGCGCTGGCGCGAGACTGCCGGCCGACCCGCGCCCGCGTCCCGCATAGAGCCCCTCTGAACCTCGCAAGGCGGAAACTCGTACGGACACTCATTTTTATTACTTTTCTTATTAAATATTTCATCAATTTTAAAATAGAACTATGATTCTATAGCTCTTACAGATACACGTTACTGCGAGTAAGAATATTTAAAAAAGTCTAAGCACTTTAAGAGAAATATCGATTTAAAAGTTAAAAAACGCCGTGTAGAAATATTTTTCTTTTGACGTAAATATAGGCCGTATAGAAAATAATAAACACTAAATATGTTGTGCTTGAATCTATAATTATAATATATTTTTTTCAAAATTTTTGATCAAGGCATTCTGGAGGAATAAACTTTGAAAGATGAGCGTTTTTGGCCGCTCGAGGGTATCTATCCCCTTAAGTAAATAGGCTTAATAAACTAATTCGCTTTACCATCAACGATTGCATTTCTGCTTACCATCAGGCGGGATTGCAAACAAAAAAAATATATTTTTCAGAAAACAAACTTGATATCGAAACCTCGATCTCTATATTGAATCTAGTTTTTCTTCTACACCTAACCACCAGACTGTTACCGCAAACCACTTTACATAATTCTAGTTATAATCTTCCTACGCAATTCAGGGTCAATAGGATAGGTAAAATACATCTCGTTCAAGCAAAAAAAGACAATGCATGCGACCTTGGCAGCTAAGTCAAATTCTTCTGATGGGCCAATGTGTAGGCGGCCGCAAAAACTATCCTATGACATTGCCAAGCCTTTTTGCCACATAGTCCTAAGTCTCATACATATTCAAACTCGTTGGAACCTTGTTGAATTAAGTGCTTGCTTGAATGTTGACTGGACAATTGCTTCAGCCCACACCTCTTAGTATTGTTGTGGGGTATAGTACAAGCGATGATGTAACTATAAAATTGTCTCACGGTCCCAACATGTGACTTGTATAATTATAGTTTTATTGAAATAGGCGTCAAGTTTGCTAAGATATCTCATGGTCAGGGAAATAAAAGTATATTGCTTACTTGTGTTTACGAGAATCGTAATCATTTAACTTTGTTATTGCCAATTGCAGTGCTAAAATGACTATAACCAATATATTTATCTCTGGTTTCTTTTTAAATTAAATTTATATTAATAACACCTCTATCACGAATCTCTTAAAACATTTTATTCTTGAGGAAATATATAAATGTCTTTATATATAAATATATTATCTTCAAAGCCAACATTACGGGTAGCAACATTTAAAGTGATTCGTAATTGAATTATGCAACAATTTAATTCAAATACATTATTTATAAATGTTATTCTTAGCATGAATCCAAACGTGGTCAGCTGTAGCTAATTCATTTATAACGTAAATCCATACTCAAAGAACTAGCAAATGAGTTTCATTATTTATAAAGCTAAATTCATAAATATATTGAGTTTGCCATGCTATTTTCACTTTCCTTCTCGAGGACCCAATATGGGGCCTCATTACCATCATAATGTGCTCTGAAACTTACTAAAGTTCTTATTTTAAATGCTAATTAACAAGCTTCATCACTAACTCTTTTACTTTCTCCCCCTTCTTTTGCATTATTCTTTTTCTTTAATAATTATGGAGCGTTTAAAAAGATCATATACACATATGAAATATCTCCTTGCCTATTTGAATCTCAAAGTCTGCTCGCTCCATCTTCGCTTACACAGTAACATCTGCCTAAAATCTTACGGCGTAGGCGAGGAAATTTCGGCAGGTAGGTAGCCTCATATCAATTTAGCATGCGGATGTTTTGTTGATACCATCGCATCGAGATCCCGTGCATTCGCCGTCTTAAGTGCATTCGTACCCATATCTGAATATTTCACATTGAATATTTAATCACCGTCAACATTTTTGAGTTCTTTTGTAATTATTTTTAAATGTAAAAGATTTCTGCGCTCGATCTGGGAGTGTTTTCCATTCGTGTGTAATTTTACGCTTTGTAGCTTTGTTTCCACATCTTACAATTGCTGTTTATGATTGTCGGTAACAATTTAATGTAAATTTTGTTTGAAACAAACAGCAATTTACTTTGTCTTGAGTTTTCCAATTTTTTCTTCGTATTTTTTTTTTTTTTTGCTTTTTATTGTAAGAATTTTTGTGAGAAGCATAATTATTATTTTGAATATTTCTTAACAACTTTTAAGATCTCCTACGTAATTTCTTTGTTTGATACAAAATACTAGTATATCTTACGAAGCTATTTCAACCAGGCTCATTTCCTTTACATCGTCTATAAAAACGTTTGAATCAAAGGAACAAAAAATAAAATCCTTTGCACGTGTTCATTATAATAACGTTTTCTCTTTAAAGAATTAATTGATCAATATGTCCTTAAAGGTAAAACAATTTATTCTTTTGATCTGCTGTATCATAACGATCTTTTTTATTATGTTTTACGTATCTCAAATCTTTGCATATTCATTTTATATACATAATAAAGAATATTCGTGCTTCTAATGCTCGGGCATTAATAACTGTGGAAGTATTTTTTTGTTCTCAAGTAAGGTTATATTTTTTACCACCTCAGCTGATGCAGACATGAATTTGCTGAGAAAATCTTTTGTGTTCTGCTCAGTCTATTTTGTGGATAGTTTTTCACACATATTCGTACATAGGTATATTATGTACATTATTAAAAACACACAAACATAGGACTGGTGACATTCTTCAGAGATGCTGATGCATTATAAAGGGTGTATCTGACATCGACGCACAAACGAGTACCATGAATTCAGTACTTGATTCTGAACCTCCCAGTGGTGGAATTTTTCGTCGGCTTTATCATGATTTAAAAAATATATATATGTAGTTTTTTTCACTTTAGACCGTTCATAAATGCTATACCTACTTTTATAACCCAATAAGATTTTAAAGTATAAATTAATTAATTCGCTAAATACACAAAAAAGGGCAATGAAAACAAAACTAGAAAAACTATCTTATCAGCTGATTTAATAGAGTTCACATCAGGGATCAACGTCATACCTATAAACCTGCACGGCGGCACGCTTGCAACGTTCAAAGGCCGAGCCGGCACTTTTTTTTAAACACTGTGAATTCTGTAACCGTTCATTAACGACATAAATGACTATCATAATTTTATTAGTGGCATGCGGTCTAGCCTTTTCGCGAAGTTTGCGTTACGATGTCAGATACATCCTGTATAGTACGTCAAGATGAATGAGAGTAAAATAATCAAGAGGAACGTAGAAGGTGGCTCTACAGTTTCTATCTCTCCCATGGGAAGTAGCCGATGGAAGATATATGTTCCGTACCCAAAAGATAAAAATATGTCTGTCTATTACCAAGTTCTATCTTGTGAACCTTCACAGCTAGACAGTTAAAATTTTCTAACTATCACAATATAATAAATAATAAATATAGAAAAAAAAAATTTAAAAACTCATACAACAAACGTGATTTTTTACCATTTTTTGATCGGTATTATAACGGCAACATATGGTCGATAGAAATTCTCACATATGATGTATTTTTTTAAGGGAGGTCCCATAAAACAGACATGACGTTTGAACCAATCGTACGCGACCCAACTCGCCTTTGGTGGGTTTTTACAAATACTATGTGTACTAGCGGCCGCCAGCGACTTCGTTTGCGTGGAGTTAGTTATGCTTCGCTCCTATAGGTCGCAGCGTGATGTTATATAGCCTAAAGCCTTTCTGTATTAATGGGCTATCCAACCCAGAAAGAATTTTTCAAATCGGACCTAGTTCCTGAGATTAGCCCGTTCAGACAAACAAACTCTTCAGCTTTATATATTAGTATAGAATATAGATGTGTATTTTCTGAATTTAAAAATTATCTTTATCTACTGTTTGATGAGGTTTCCATGGAACAAAAGAAGACCTTGTCAATTTGACAACTCATGTTGTGTAATTTGTGAATTTTCATTTCCTCGGTACGAGGTCAAGATTTAAATAGATATATCATGAAAATTACCTGTTCTTTTCCCGTGTCTAGGTAATATGTGAATACAATAGAGGTTTTCAATCAAGATTTTATCACTTCTGTCGTTTTTTGTCATGAAGATTTAGTCGTCAAGCACTTTGAGGTTCTTCTTTTCAATTTTTATAAACCATTGCTGATGGAGTCTTCTTGTGGGCGCATAATGAAACGGTTTACTAGAACTTCTTCACTCTCAATTAGACCACGCGTATGATCATCTATATAGACTGTTTAAGTGTACTCTAGCTTCAGCCCTCGAATTTGTCCACGAGAAATTTTAAACCGCCTATTAGGTATTTCATTTTCGGTAACCGTTTTTTTCTGTTTTTACTTTTTACTGGAATTCCAAGGATCGTAGTGTAATATTTAACGACCTTCCCCTTGAATTGGATTATCAAATGCAAAAAACAATCTATTATTAATAATATAGATTATTATTTCAGAGTTGATCCTTCAGTAAAAGTTATTCAATTCTATGGTTCTTTTAATTTCACAAAATTGAAGAATTTAAAGTCAGCGATGAATTTACTAAACCTAATACCAGTCAACTCACTCATTTCATACTAGGTACATCACAAATGTATTCTTAAATTTGCAAAGTTATAATTACATTAATAACCTTGCTAAATTCAAGAGTAGAATAAGTGTGGTGTTTATTTTTTTGTTTGCCTTTATGTTTCTAAACAGATGGAGTACAGTATACAACGATTTCCAATGCTATAGTAAATACAGTTGGTAAATGCGTTGGTAGTAGATTTGCTCGTTCATTACCCTCTTTAAACCAATTAAACTCATAAAGGTCTTACTCACAATACGACATAGTATCAACTAAATTCTTACAATAACATCTGATATTCTTAGAATCAACTATTAAAATATATATTTGTGGTAACAAGAAATCAATTGGAATGTTTCTTTTTTTTTGTCTCTTATTATGACGTCAGCTATAAATAAATAGTATAAATGAACATAGGCATAATGAGCCTAAAATATTTCCACTGCTAGGAAACGGTTGTAGAAGTCTTCTAGTTTTTGGCTCTGGTATTTATGTACCAGTTTCCTCGCGATATTTTCTTCCACCGTAGATATAGATAGCTCCTTTAATTACGAAGTCACTAGTAGCTTTTGACCTCTATTAGAAATTATCTCTATATCCTACTTACCTGTTTGCAAATTACTTATCAACTATTAATTTGCATTTCTAGATAGCTCTTTAAATTGGTCAGTACTAGCTTTTGACCTCTATTGGAAATTATCTCTATATCCTATTTACCTATTTGCAAATTACTTATGGTTTAAGACATTTATTTCTCAAAAAAACAGAATACAAGGATTTACTTACAATGAGAAACACTGGTTACAAAAGTAAACGTTCCTTGTAACGAGAATCGGAACGGCATATTTTTAAAGTTAGATAAGTCATAAACAGTATTGTTAATTATTGACTTATTATTATGTTAGAAAAATAAGGTAAGTTATGCTAAAATAGATTGAAAAGATTGCAGTCGAGCGTGTATAAGATTTACATACACTAGGTATATATATATTTTAATGGTTGTGGGTAACCTGCAAAAGTAAGATTATGAGTCCCTATTACGTATCGAAATGCAATTTCTATCAAAGTTACTATTGAAGGCATCTATTACTTTTTGATGTTAATATTTGTTTGGACTTCCAATTTAATTTGCGTTTTGCTAGTGACGTTGTTAATGCGAAAGTTTGCGATGATTATATGGATATATGTAACTATAGATATTTGTTACCCCTTTACACCAAATCATCCAACGGGTCCGAATAAAAACCCGGCACACAAATAGTCTATAACCAGGAATGAGGCACTTTTATCCCGATCTTCCCAAGGGATCGAAACATATGCGGGCGAAACCGCTAGGCGCAGCTAGTAGTTTGTAACTGTGTAATTGGAAAGTTTTCATAATGTGAAATTTTAACTTCTTTTTAAAATAATGGAAAAGATTGTATTTCCTTATCAACTATTAATTTGTATTTCTAGATAGCTCCTTAAATTGGTTACTACTAGCTTTTGAGCTCTGTTGAAAATTATCTCTACATGTATGCTACTTACCTATTTGCAGATTACTTATCAACTACTGATCTTTATTTCCTTCTGTATTTCTTAATTTTCTATTTATTTTTTCCATATTTTCATTTCTTTTATGTATACTCGAGAGGAATAGTGCTGATATCCGAAACATGACTAAACACTATGCTTAGTTCGACTACAGAAGCTAATCTCTTTATTTTAATTAAAATTGTAAATCACGTTTTCATTGTAAAGCTAAGTTTTGGGGAATAAAACAATTATTATTACTTAATGACCTCTTGGACTCTAATTCAACAAATGATCTCTTTGCAGATAAATGGACGAAAATTCTATCCATGTCATTGTCAGAAGTACCTAATGTAGGGGGAATTTTCAGAAAGCGTTGTTAACTTTTTACTTGATGTTTTTATCCCATAAGTGTATCTACACATAAAAGATACCCTGTATTTAACTTCTTTAATTGATTTTTAATTGTTTTAATTTAAGATACAATACATTGCTCTTTCTAAACACACACTCATTTCCCCAACTACACACTACAGTAGTCATGTATACGTTACCTTTTCATTTGTCAGTATTATAGTTGTGAAGTATTTTCGGGCCTCTGAAGGTGTTGTCTGGTTTTTTTGTTTATGTTACGTGCAGTTCTTTGTGTGAATCAAACACTCTTTAGCCGGGCGTGATATTAGATGAATCATTCATGTCTTGATCTTGTATTGTTTTGTTTTTTAAGGCCTATTGTCCACGACGCTATTTGAAAGTACAGATTTTTTGTTGTTTTTTTCTTGTGGTAACCCAGTGTACGTGAAGCAAAGTCGATATAAACACACTTCTGACTTTACCCGTGTCTCGGACGGTACCGAGAGCATACACATAAATAAATATTCTTACACTTGGGTATCACACGTACAGCGCGCGTTGCTTTAGGAGATGCAAATACTGTAATAAACTGAAATCCTCAATGAGTAGCCTGAATGTCACAGCAGTAGTATTACAAGGACGGTAGGTACCCGAAGCAACTAATCACACACTAGTAAATAACGCGTAACGTAGTCCACCAACCGCCGTTGAAGTATGTACTATTTCTATGACATTCTGGTCATCCAACTCGGTGGTTCTCAGCTCCTTAAAAGGTCCATCCACCATTTAAATACTTACTACTTCCATATCTATCTGTTAAAAAAACACTCCAATAAAGTGTATTTTTTTTTTTTGCGAATTGCGTCTCACAAAGCGAAACCTAGCCGGTTGTGGCCTGTTTAACCGGACTATCATAAGTAACGGGCTCCAGCCAAGGCATTAACTTAACAACTACATGCTAAGGATACCTATGAAGAATGAACATGGAACACGTCGCCTTGGGGCGCCTCTGGGAGAGGGCAGCAAGGGATAGGTTTCTCGGTGGTAGGCCATAACATCGACTGCCGGTAGTAATAACCACTCACCAGACAACGTCTTGCCGCGAAGCGATTCGTCGTGTTCTATAATGTCTTGTGAAGCAGAACGGAGGACGGGTCTAAGCAGTTGTCTTGCAGGTGTACGATGGGTACAATGCGCTAAATGTTGTTGTGTCGGGAGTTTGGTCGTGGAGGGTTTCCAGACCTATTTCCTCTGGGCAGCATCGTTGGTCGTGTTTTTGGGTTTAACATTGCACTTCGCTCCAAAGCCGTATTCCTTTCCATTCATTCAGTTTTATTGAATGAATAGACGAATTAGGCTCTAAATAAACCAGCACGCTTTACCATCAACGATTGCATCACTGCTTACCATCATGCGGGATTACGGTCAAGCACTATTTTATAATTATAAAAAAGGGAAGGATATGTCGGATCAAAAGGCGATTTGAATTTGTAACGCGATATTTTTTACTAGCGTCGTGGATGCAGGGCCTTGCTTTACTGATTGTAATAGCTATGTACGTTGGTCGGTCACTATGACAAGTGATTCAGTTTTTTGTTGGCATTATCTAATTTGATTACAAAGGAAATATTTGAGTGCATTGTAATCGTGCATAGATCTGTTTGTACTGTCCATAATCAATTAGTTTAATGCAATTTTTTTCTTTGGAACGCAATTAAGTTAATACCGTGAAATATTTGAACAGTCCTGGTGCTGTATATGTTGTTATAATTTCAAAAATACTTTATACAGGCTGGTGCTGACAATACGACAGTAAATTAAAACACGAACAATGCTGGTTCATAGGAATAATCCTAAACCATAGAAAAAAACCTAGCATCAAAAATAAAAATAAAAAATTCAAACAAACTGAATTGCATAAAATTGCAAACGGAATAGAACATCCTTTAAGAATATTTATTCACTGGCCTCCGATAGGCGACAGCGCGATCCTGTATCGACTTGCTTTTTTCGCGCCATTATTATTAAAGTTTGGTACCGCAGGATGCGGCGATCATTAACCTGTAAGCGCTTCCTTATCAATATGTACATCGTGTAGAAAATGTGAAAAATGAAAAATAATTTCCTGTGACTAAACTAATGGACATATTTTTATGATTTTTTATGGGTACACTGAGAATGTGTTGAGGTACACGATGTTTAATTTATTGTCGTATTGTCAGCACCACTCTGTGTAACAGTATTATAAATAAATTAATTTCAAATTCTGATCAAATAGTCATCGTATTGTTATCACTTAACGTTTTAATTCAGGTCCTATGTCAGTA
The DNA here is from genome assembly GCA_017933935.1 of Sesamia nonagrioides. NCBI lineage: Eukaryota > Metazoa > Arthropoda > Insecta > Lepidoptera > Noctuidae > Sesamia > Sesamia nonagrioides. The sequence goes on from JADWQK010000766.1 coordinate 2,259,021, forward strand.
TAATGTCGATCGGTGATAACAACATCGGTCGAACAGGTTAAGCTACACTGGATACGGTTGCTTCATGGATGGGTGATTATCTTTGCATACCAACACCCCTCCATGTCTCGAAAGGAACGTTAAACCCTCGGTTACGACTGTCATTCGTAGATCTTTACAAGTCAATTATATTTGTATTTTTCAAACTAGAAGAGTTTCGAGAGAGACTGAAGATCTACTTAGTATGTTAATAAATTTAGAAATAATCATTACATTAACTAATATTACTGTGTAAGCAATAGGATACTAATAATAACACTGTATACTTCCGTTGTGTCCTAGACTTTTACGTACTACTTTTATTGTTAATTTATTGCAAAATAATAATTTATAATAAGCACTATTACGCCTGAAGCACAGGTTCTACCTAGTTCAGGCAAATTATACATCAGTGCTATTTAGAATTAAGAAAATTATTATAAAAATTATGTACAAAGCTGATAAATAAACAATTTATTCATTTATTTTATTTAATATCTGACTACTTTGAAAAGAAAGGCTAAAACAAACTTGACGGTCACAGTCTCTTTAAAGTCCTGACATAATCTTAACTAGTGGCCATAGTCAGCTATTACAATAGTGTCAAAATTGTCGATCACTGATCTCATAACGATCAATTTTTTAATTTTTTGTAATCTACTAACAAAATGACGTCAATATGAGTTAGCAGTGGTCAATCACTGACACTCCACTCCATATTAATAAAAGTTAGAGTAGTTTTTAGAAAGTCATGTACGGCAATGTATCTATTACCTACCATTCCATTACGAGACTGACCGATGATTGATCGAGCATTATGAATTTAGCAGATTACGAACTTTTAGGACAATTGCAACGGAATGACAATGGAATCGTCTTGAAATGACAAATTTATAAAAATAGCAGATTAGAAGCCCCTGGTCCTAAGGAAACCGTGTAGAATCGCTGTATGAGATGGTCTTGTCTTGTCGTAGAGAACTACACAGTAGGTACCTCTAAAGTATACGCATTTGCCAGAAAACGTGCAGCTCAACTCAAAACTTAAGGAACTCAACGATTCGACGAACAATACTGTTACAAATCTACCTTATGTCAATGGCGTAAGGTTCAATATTGCGTGTGTAACAATACCAAAGAAAGGTCATTTTGGTAGGCCAAATAAATTACTGAAACTGCCAGACCATGACTTAAACTAACAGCAGAGCGATTCTATAATCATCTCACCGTCACTTAGGTGAAGTGAGTGTCGAGTGAGATGTCATTCCAACTACCTAATGCTGAGGGATTGAAACTATTCCAACTTTTTCTGGGGGGAATTTTACATCGGCTGAACATCATTTCAGCAGAAAGAAACTGCTACTGCTGGAAATATGCCTCCCCCAAGGATCTCCACGACGTCCGATCCTACGCCTCCCGCATCCAGTGGTTTCCCGCGACCTTCACCAGGTCATCAGTGCGCCTTGTCGGGGGCCTACCCACGCTGCGTCTTCCGGTGCGTGGTCGCCACTCAAGAATCCGTCGGCCACATCGGGCATCAGTCCTACGGGCAATGTGCCCGGCCCTCGGCTGAACAAAGAATCCATACTATAATTATAATTGCGAAAGTAACTCTGTCTGTCTGTCTGTCGATCTGTCTGTCTGTCTGTCTGTCTGTCTGTCTGTTACGCTTTCCCGCTTAAACCTCTCAACCGATTTTGATGAAATTTGGCACAGACAATCTTTAGACCCTGAGAAAGAACATAGGCTACCTTTTATCCCGGAAAATTTTGATTATCCCGAGAGAAATCTAAAAAGCGCGATATAACCGACCTCCACGCGGGCGAAGCCGCGGGCGGAGAGCTAGTTTATATATAAAAAAAATACTATTCTTTACATTCGTGAGAAATACGAGGTTCGTACCCCATAAGCGAAACTAAGCGACAACACGCTAAAGGGGGTGCCCTTAGCGTGTTGTCGGTTAGTTTTTAGATGCCCCTGGCTGGAGGTGTGGAGGCATGAGGAACAGTGTGTAAAGTTCACTCATCCTCCATAGAAAAGGATCCGATCAGACGGGTGTTATGTCTGGCGGGCACTTGCCCAATGCTTGAAATTGGGAAGTTGTATGTATGCTAATTGCACGGTAAACTCTGTTTGCGAGATGTAGAATTCGTGTGACGTCAGTCTGACGCGTTCTTCCATGTGGCGTTTGTAGGTACCGCTACAGGAGGCTTTAAATTCATTTAAGGCAGCCACAGGTAAGTCCGGTTAAGTAGCCACGACCTCTCAAGGTGAACGACGAAATGCCATAATAAAGAAAAATAAAAAAATACGTGAGATTCATACAAAACAGAAACTACCTAGTATATACCTTTATAGTACAGTCTTCAGAGACTTAATAGGCTGTGGGTGTGAGTAAGTACACCAGCTCTGCCGCGGGTATCAGAAGCGTGACGGTTGTGATGCCTAAGGTCATTAGATATAACGACCATGATGTTAATCCTTATACACCGACCTAAAGTTAATTACATAATAAATGCGAAACCATATTCCTTTTTCATGACTAGTGAATTTATATTTTACTGTACAAGAAAGTTTCCGTAAAGAAAATATAGATAAAGAATGTATTGAAGTGTGAGGAATCTAAACTGAGGTACCGTAGCGGCCGTCCGCGACTTCGTTCGCATTTTTGTTATATGCTCCGCTCCCATAGGTCGCAGCATGATGTTATATAGCCTAAAGCCTTCCTGGATTAATGGGCTATCGAACGGAAAAATAAAATTAAAATCGGACCAGTGGTAAACAAACTCTTCAGCTTTATATATTAGTATAGATATAAAGTTGAAGAGTTTGTTTGTTTGAACACGCTAATCTCAGGAAGTACTGGTCCGATTTGAAAAATTCTTTTTGCGTTGGATAGCCCATTAATCCAGGAAAGCTTTAGGCTATATAACATCACGCTGCGACCAATAGAAGCGGAGCATAACTAACTTTACGCGAACGAAGTCGCTGGCGGCCGCTAGTATGGTATAAAGTTCATTATACTTCCATAGAAATGGGGTGATCCTTCAACCAGACGGGTGTTGTGTCTGGCGGGTGGTATTTATACAATATGTAAAGAAAACCCTGTCCGACCAATAAGGATATTAAAGGTTAGGTAAACACTTGACCAAATATAATATAAAATTTTACATAATCATCATAGTAACAATACTAATGAATTTTGAAATAATCCTTTTTTCCCTTGAATTAATTCCAATTTCCCCGAAATTTGGTAATTTTCAATAAAGTGACAACACCGGTATTATTATAAGTGAATAGCGACGCGACCACGTCACAGGTGCCGCGTTCCCTGCCCCCCGCCGCCCGCGGAAAGGGGTTGCTTACCGCACATGTACTAAGTTACCTCTTTTTGCGAAATAATATTTTTTTTTGGGGTTTTTTTTTTAAGTTTAACCTGTCTTTGTGGGCATTAGTAGAATCAGTTATCGATACCTAACAATACCTTCACGGATCGGACAGGGTTTTCTTTACATATTGTATAGTGTGAGAATATACACAGATCGGATTTCAAATTATTGTACCAAAATCAGTTTAAAATCACTGTAGGCTACATTGTAGTAACCCATTTCGCTGAACAGTTAGATCCTGCACAGAATTATAATCAGCTGATTCACCCGACGATAACGTGTTCTGAAATTAACATAAAATTCCATGCAGTCTGTAACGGACTCTGCTAGCTTTTCTAGAGTTTAAAATAAGTATAAGCATAATCTTGGACTTTAAGTCTGAAATCGCCAACCCGCATTGAGCAAGCGTGGTGATTGCGCTCAATCCTTCTCTGTATGAGAGGAGACCTGTGCCCAGCAGCGGGACGATAAAAAGGTTGATGATGATGATGATAAGCATAATCGGCCTGCAATGTCATCACCGCTGAGATACAAACCTGCTCTCTGTGAGAAGCTGTAATCTACTACGCGGACCTAGTAAGATAAGTTTAAACACTTTTAGAATTTCGTACCCAAAGTCTAAAAACCGGCCAAGTGCGTGTCGGACTCACGTACAAAATTCCATACCATTGATTTATGAAATTAAAGGATTTATTTGTATGAAAGATTTCGCGGTAATAAGCGGTTTACGATTTACGCGGTAGTAAAAAAAAACCAAGTACTTACTAGATCTCCTTCAAAACAAATTTCGTTGATAGTTTTTATAGTAATGTACATCATATGTTTTTTTTAGACTATTCGTTTTCTTATTTTAGAAGTTAGAGGGGGGGACCAACTTTTACACTTTGGAAGCGGCTGTCATGCAAACTATTCGGTTTAGAAAAAAAACTATTTTAGAAACCTCAATATCATTTTTGAAGACCTATCCATAGTTAGATACACCACACGTATGTGTTTGATGAAAAAAAAATTTTTGAGTTTCAGTTCTAAGTATAGGGAGCCCCCAATTTTTATAACTATTATTTTATTTTTCCATCAAAATCTTAATGCGGTTCACAGAATACATCTGCCTACCAAGTTTCATCTGTATAGCTCTTATAGTTTCGGAAAAAAATGGCTGTGACATACGGACAGACAGACATGACGAATCTATAAGGGTTCCGTTTTTTGCCATTTGGCTACGGAACCCTAAAAACTAGACCATATATACGGCTATAGGGTCTAGTTTTTAGTAGTACTCTACTGAGCTCTTTGTCTGTCTCTCTCCAGGCTAACAATTGAAATTTAATGTAGTATATTATCATTATCAACCTTTTTATCGTCCCACTGCTGGGCACAGGTCTGCTCTCATACACAGAAGGATTGAGCGTAATCACCACATTTGCTCAATGCGGGTTGGAGATTTCAGACTTAAAGTCTAGGTTTCCTCAAGATGTTTTCCTTCACGTTCAGTCATTGGTGTCCAAGATATACTTAGAAAGTACATAAGTAACATTGGTACTTGCCTGCCCTGGAATTGAACCCGCGCACTCATACTTGAGAGGCTGGTGTTTTAACCAGTAGCCCATCACGACATTTTTATGTTTGTAGTATATGGTTATAGTAACATTTTTTTAAATGTATGTATATTTATTTGTATGTATAGATGACAGCAAATTAAGCTACTGTGATATGTCAGATTTCTTTATTAAATTTCCTACTTTATCTGTAAAGCATTAAGGCTCAAGGTTAATTGGGAATATTTGACAGTTTCGGATAGCTTGACCTGCCACCGTCCGTACCTAAGTATATTCTCATAATTTATAGTAGTTTAGTTTTATTAGGTGAATTGTTTTTGATTTTATTTATTAATATTATACTTTTGTCTCCTTTACTCTAACACACTGTCTACATTTCTGTATCAATTACCCTATTGCAGGTATGCTGGAAGAGATATCTTATGAAATAAACATCACCTCTGTACCCTTCCTTATTAAGTATATGTCCATAATTATATAAATCGTAAAATAAAAATAGTCTATTTGTTTATATGGGAAACCAACTATACCTAAATACATATCCAGGACAGGACGTCAACCAATATCACGACATTTTCCTGCATTCTAAATGCTTCTTTATACTGACTTGCTACGAACTAATTATCATCACAGTCGCGTCAACGGAAGACCTTCAAGGACAACTACGGTAAATAAAAGCCATTCACGGCGAAGCAATGACTTGCTTTTAGCACCAATTTTTATGGTTTATCATCGCGGAAAGATCTAAGGACCAAATTGTCCATAATTAGGTATCCATTTGATATTAGACAACTACAGTTAATAACGCTTTGTGTAAATGAATTATGAATCATACGGATGTATCCAAGGTTTGAAAATCAAAAAAATAATTAGTCCATCTTATAGATATAAAAAAAAAATTAAGACCCGTATTTTTTATTGTGTCGAAATTGTCAAAAACTACGGAGATATAACGTGTTTAAATTACGGAATGGGGGGTCATTATGTCACGCCGTGGTATACTATGTATCACGGCGTGACGTTACGCGATATTTCAAATCAATGTATCTTCCTAAGTATTTGTTCAGTGTTTTCACCGAACACCTTAGCAAGCAATATCGGCGTAACGCGTTGACCTACAATTATTAATTAAGTTATTAGATATTATATTCAGTGCATTTTTGGTCTCCGCGGTAGCCGGGTGCATTCGAACATTTTCCTAACATATTTACTTTAAGAACAGTTTGTGAGTTGATCAATAAATAGTGTTCAACATAAACATTTGTTTCTCCTCCAAAAACACCGACACCTCGCTACGTACCCCGACAGTATTTGAATGAAAGAAAAAATAAAAAATACGTGTTCAATATTTTTTATAAATCTATCTGATGGGCATTATATTATGTTTAATGATACAACCCCATTCCTATTTCGTGGGTGCATTTTACAAACATTTAAATTCTCATACCCGAACAGCCAAACCTGGAACAACTACTTAAACCTAGGTCATACAAATATGTGGAGAATCGAATCCGCGATACGCAGCACAGCAGTCGATTACTCAGACACAGCAGCAACCGTGTCGTCAAAATATGTGAATTATGTTTATGGAAGTCGTGGTGGCCTAGTGGTTAAAACAGCAGCCTCTCAAGTATGAGTATGCGGGTTCGATTCCAGGTCAGCCAAGTACCAATGTTACTTTTCTAAGTTATATGTACTTTCTAAGTATATCTTGGACACTAATGACTGATTTTAAGGTGAAGGAAAGCATCTTGAGGAAACCTGGACTTTAAGTCAGAAATCGCCAACCCGCATTGAGCAAGCGTGGTGATTACGCTCAATCCTTCTCTGTATGAGAGTAGACCTGTGCCCAGCAGTGGGACGATAAAAAGGTTGATGATGATAATTGTATCATCATCAACCTTTTTATCGTCCCACTGCGATCATTGGATCGCTTATAGCCCGAATTTGCAAGACATCATAACAGAAGGACAAAAGGACCAAATTTTTTCCTTTAGCCCATTACCCTCACAGTCCGTTGATTAATTCTATTAGCAGGCACATTCCATTTATTTTTAGCCTAGCATTCCTCACAAGCCGTTACTTGTTAATAAGATCAACCCAATTCTAATCACAGACACAGTAGGTTAATGCTATGTGAGAAACAAGTAAAGTGCAGTAAATAGAAATGTGCAGGTAATCGTGCGCAGTTATACGATCGGCCGCGTAAGGTTGCAGGTGGAGGGCAGTTCGCTGATATAATACTTCACAACGAGCTAAGAATATATTGATATGACATGCCGATGATCAAGGTCTCGAGGGGATACTTTCAGAGGGTTTTATTGTAATACACTAATGCTTCATCGCGATCTCGTCGAAAGCAGTGATGCATTCATTGATCGTAAAGCGCACTAGCCTTTATGAGACTTTAAATGTAATCAGATGGGACCAGCTTAGACTAATTGTTCCAGTCACTCGATGTGCGTGGTGAAAAATACGAGACGGCACGGTGCAGTAGCGGTGTCAAAAACGTAAAACTCAAAAATAAAACTCATTTATTGCGAAAATGGGCATTGATACATAAAATAGTTTGGCATTTCCATAATCCGCCTGAAGGCATGCAAATTTGATTGGTGTTTGTCTCTACTTATTGTACAATTATTAATAATCATCTAATTAATTCATTCGAAACAAAACAAATAAAAAAAAGGAAAAAAAAGGTCATTAAAATAATAAATGTCAGGAAATTTTGTCATGGAAAGTTCAATTGAAAATTTATAAATACATATGTCAAACAATAAATCCATACTAATATTATAAATGCGAAAGTAACTATGTCTGTCTGTCTGTCGGTCTGTCTGTCTGTCTGTCTGTCTGTCTGTATGTCTGTCTGTATGTCTGTCTGTCTATCTGTCTGTCTGTCTGTCTGTTACGCTTTCCCGCTTAAACCTCTCAACCGATTTTGATGAAATTTGGCACAGACAATCTTTAGACCCTGAGAAAGAACATAGCCTACCTTTTATCCCGGAAAAATTTGATGTTCCCGAGGGAAATCTAAAAAACGCGATATAACCGAACTCCAAGCGGGCGAAGCCGCGGGCGGAAAGCTAGTAACTAATAATTAAAGACAAGTCAATAACCAAATACAATAATGTCATCTCTCATTATTAGATTGCATGTCATTTATAAATTCGTTTACACTGTAATAGGCCTTTTCCACTAGACATTTTTAAGGGTAAGATTGGATACTCGCCATACGAGGGGTCGTCCGATGTTGGAACAGTGACGGCGGAATTATTTCATGTAATTCCTGCACACGCTCTCCAAAACGCATCCTATAAAATACTGAAAGGATGGCTACTCAAGCCTGTGCTCCAGGTTACCTAATGAACAACATTTCTCCAGTTGTGATTGAGTAAGTCCCATGTAATAGACGGTGAAACTATTTTCATCAAGCATAATTCCAGGCTCAAAACACTTTGACTGACCTTTGAACCCATGAACCCATGCTTAGCATTAGCTCTTGCGACCTCTAGACCAACGAGGTAATGAAACTATATGTAGTTTCAGGAAAGTAATGTTCGTAAAAGTGCCCTGACTCCCAATTTACTTCAAGTTAAGTAAATATCAACTTTATTTCAATGACTGTTAAGTTGATTACACATAGCGCCACTAAAGCCACACACACACAAAGAGACACAAAAGCAAACCTCTTGTAACACCAGTGTCAATGACCTAATCAATATTTCCTTCTGTTCTTATTTCAAGAAGGAAACTGGAACCATATATTGATAACGTGTCAAAAATACTTAATAGAAATGAAGGAAATAGCTTATCTTGTGGTTTTCGGCTTTGTTCAGTAAGTAATTAATTATTACTATTTTTTTTTTTAAAATATCCTTAAAACAGCTAATGCTTGAATATTGAAAACAATTAATATTGTTACCTAAAAACGAGAATTGTTTTCCTTTTCCTATGTGTTCTTTTTTTTTTGCTGTAGGTAAATAATGTTATAAAATTTTCTAGTTGGCAACTAGCTTGATATTTCTAATTAACAACATTCTCATTGACGATTCAAAAGTGCCTATAAATAGTATAAAATTGAAATAAATTACGTGAATTTCAGTTAAAATTCCTATAAAGAACTGATTCTAATTCATTGACAATTATAACCATTAAATGGTAGAAAAAATAAGCCTTTAATGTATGACTAAAAAAAGTGACAAGAAAATTAAGAACCTAAATTTTTTAACCTTATTTTTAGTGATCTTACCATAAGACCCCGCCCCCACACACATCCTCAAATTGTTATACGTAGGTACACCTAGTAAATGAACAGCCCCGTAACTCTATGCTGTTCATTTAGTTACCATCAGATCATGAGATTATTTAATACCAAAATCAAAATTGTTTATTTCAAATTAACCAACAGTTGGTGCTTTTGAATAATCAATGTCGGTCAGTCCAAGAAAAGTGAAGCTAAATTGGACGTTCCAAAGCGTAGATCTCTATGGAGAAGAACGTGCAAGAAACTCCATGGACACTCTTTTAAGTCAGTAGTCATACTGACTTAATACAATCTTATGATCATGTCACCTCCACACAACTTAATACATCAGCAGCAATCAGCGGTACGTCTATGCAAGTAATAATTACCTACCGACATCGTACTAGCAGTGTTCACAATTAACTGATCACCCGTGAAGCTAACGCATAGTGTCATTACAATGTTGAGGCATGGGAGTAGGATTATGTTATTATGTTTAACGGCGCGAGACTGGTTAATTTTGAATATTGTTTTTTAGCAGTATCAATTGTTCGTAAATTACAAAAAAAAATTGAAGTCGATTAATCGACGTAGCTCTGCGTGTCGCTAAACTTAAGTGGCAGTGGGCACGGCACATTGCTCGTAGAACCGATGGCCGATGGAGCTGTAAGGTTCTGGAGTGGCGGCCACGTACTGGAAGACGAAGCGTAGGGATGCCCCTAACGAGGTGGACCGATGACCTGGTGAAGGTAACGGGAAGCCGATGGATGCGGGCAGCACAAGACCGGTCAGCGTGGAAAGCCTTGGGGGAGGCCTTTGTTCAGCAGTGGACATCTATAGGCTGAAGAAGAAGAAGAAGATTAATCGATCGGTATTCGGATAAATTATAATTTTTATTAAGAGCGGGTATACCATGGAGCGAATGGTAACATCGACTGAAGTAGCATTTTCCATAGCGAGCGACTGTTAGCGCGGGCATTCTTAATTCTTTGCTCAAGCTTCGATCGAGTAATAATCGAAGATCGAGTAATCGAGTTCGATCGAGTAGTCATACTCAAACCCAGTGGCTCTTGTCTGTTTTATTATATTAAATTGATCGAAGTATCAATACAGTTAATCGATCGAATCGAACATCACACTATAGTTATTGTTCAACGTATTATCGAAATACCGCCCATGATGGATGCTCATGCAGATGAGAAGACACTTCAACTATCCGGAACTTCGGCTCGGCTTCCTGACGTTCCCCGGTTATGTGTATTTATGAATTTCCTAAAATATAGATCTTATTTTTTTTTTTATAAATTATAAACTAGCGCTTGACCGCAATCCCGCCTGATGGTAAGCAGTGATGCGATCGTTGATGGTAAAGCGCGCTAGTTTATTAAGAGCCTATTCACTCTAGCCTCGAAGACACTCAAATTGATTAATTTAGCAACTAATTGCATTGCTGGGGAATTTGTTGCGTCATTGTTTCATCCTAGCTACACCACTGGGAAGCGGTGATGGGCTGGAGTTTTAGGGGCTGTATTATAAAATGTTCACATTCAAAAAGTGCGAATTTCTGGCCCTGTTTGATTCTGATATGAGTGCTAAATGATTTTTTAGATATCAGTTTCTTGAAATTATGATAACTAAAGCAAACAGAAGTTTCCTTAATACAGACGAAATCAATCGAAGTCCATGTGGCTGCAGTAAAGGGAACGGAACCTGTATTTATATATATACCTACAATAAGCGATTGACAGCCTCCGTGGCGTAGCGGTAGCAAACACGGCCGTTGCGCATGGAGGCGCAGGTTCGATCCCCGCACAGTGCAAATATTTGTATGCATGAATATGAATATTTGGACTGGTCTGGTCGTGCCTCGGAATGCACGTTAAGCCGTTGGTCCCGGTTGCCATACGAACATCTAGTGGCAGTTATTACGGGTTGTTGGAGCCCTCAAAAGTCTAACAATTGATCTAACAGCAATGCTTAGATATCACCTTCGGGTTGTGGAGGTCAGACGGCAGTCGCTTCACGAAAAATATCGAAGTTTAGCCAAAAACGGACCCCAGACTCCAAAGCTGAAAAAGCTGCGGATGCAACTGAGATTAACGCTGAGATGATGATGATGACCTACAATAAGCGATTATAGAACTGTTAAACAGCCATGGTTGACTGGTAGAGGATGCCTAAGACATTAAGTCTGCCTCTGTACCTACATTTCTTTGTGCGAAAGTATAATTAAATAAGTAAAAAAACTGTTTATTCAGGAAGAATAACTGCACATTTATAATAAAAGTAAATTCATCATCATCATCATCATCATTTCAGCCGAAAGACGTCCACTGCTGGACATAGGCCTCCCCCAAGGTTCTCCACGACGACCGGTCCTGCGCCTCCCGCATCCAGCGGTTTCCCGCGACCTTCACCAGGTCGCCCAGGTCCACCTTGTCGGGGGCCTACCTTCCGATGCGTGGTCGCCACTCGAGAACCCGTCGGCCCCATCGGGCATCGGTCCTACGGGCAATTTGTCCAGCCCACTGCCACTTTAGTGTTGCAATTGTTCGGGCTATGTCGGTTACTCTCGTTCTTCTGCGGGTCTCCTCATTTCTGATTCGATCGCGCCGTGAAACCCCAAGCATAGCCCTCTCCATTGCCCTTTGAGTAGAAAAAGTAAATTATGTAAACTTATCAAAATTCTAAAGAAAAAGACCAAAAAATATACTTGCTTTCTTTGCTGCGGCTAAAAAGACCAGTTAGGTAAAATTAAAAATATTAATTAAAATATTTAGTTTTACCAACCCACACTTTAGACTTATAATATTTCCGTCAAGGCGTCCAAGTTTCACAACACCTAGCAATTCAAAACTTAATTACATATTAAAGAAACCCTACATGAGCATACAAGCTTAGTAAAATCGCTGTCATATATTAGCACAATGTTTTACCTATAATTACAAACATAGAAAATAATTAAGCTGTCTTTCGAAATGTATATCGAAGCCTTATAATTACAGTTTAATTACTGTGTTAGTTCAAATAACCTTTAAGCTTACAGGCAGTAATTAGCATTATGCTGAATATGAATTTGATTAATTAAATGGAAGGAAGAATATTCTTGTTACATGTCATTTTAAGTGGTTTTCCTAAATGTCTGTTACAATGGTTGTAAATTTTCATTTTCATGTGAAAAATTATGTTAAATATAGTTTAATGAATTATCCGAATTGGCTATGGTTAGTTAATGTTAAATAATAATAAATTACGAGTGTTGATATTAAATTAAAACGAAATGTTATTAATATAATTTTAGATAAAAAATTTGTCGTTTTATTGTAACTGCAATAAGTCAATATAAATCAGTGATAGTGATAACGATTTTGTTATTGAACATTAACAATGATACGGCTAAAATCGATCGATTTATATTCATATACTCTAAAAAAATTCACAAAAATGATGTTTATATTTTATATTATTATAAGCTGGTATGGTGTTAAACAGAGGTTAAAATTTAGGATATATATCGCATTGAATCACTGATATGTAATGGTAGTTGTTGATCTGAGTAAATAAATAAGTAACAGATTTTAACAAGAAAACTTTTTTTTGTTTATGAAGTATTGAGAAGAGAGTACTTCACTCAAAATCATCGGCTACATAATTTAAGGAATTGAAACCACATACGTAGCTACTTATATAAAAGTAACAGCCTGGTCTCTCTCATCGTCATAATCATCATCATTTCAGCCGAAAGACGTCCACTGCTGGACATAGGCCTCTCCCAAGGATCTACACGACGCTGCTACCGGGCCTTATAAGAAAGCTCAAGGTCACTAAATAGGCAATGGAGAGGCATTGAGCTATTATTATGGAGAGGCCTATGCTTGAAGTTTCACTGCGTGATCAAATCAGAAATAAGGAGATCTGCAGAAGAACGAAAGACGAATTCTTTAGAATTGTAACACTTAAGTGGCAGTGGGCCGGGCACATTGCCCGTAGGACCGATGCCAGATGGGGCCGACGCCGCCGGGTTCTCGAGTGGCGTACACGCACCGGAAGACGGAGCGTAGATAGCCCCCGGAAACCAATGGATGCGGGAGGCTCAGGATCTCTCTCAATCTGTCGAAAAATCTTCGATGTTCACTACATTTTGACAAGTTTGTCTTTCAAGTTGACATTTGTTTGTGGTCAAGATGAGATTGAGACTAGATTTTTAAGGTTACAAATTACTAGAAATGGCCTTCTTGTATGCTATACAAGAAGGCCATTTCTCACTCGTGAGTTTTAGATACCTAATATATCGCTTGATATATTATCTAAAACTCACGAGTGCACATTGGTGACCAATGTGGCCGTTCAACTTTCAAACATAATGGTGGAGTAACCGTTTTGAATTGATGCAGATTGTTTTGTATTATATGAATTATATATTATTGATAGGTATTTTTTACTTGGATTTGCGACACCGCTCCGTATTACTTACCTATTATGTTTGCTTTATTATTGTTTAAACAATATCATATACAGTATCGTTTATATTGAGGAAACAATTATACCGCCCTAAACAATACCTACTAACCTAAGAGACAATATTTTAACAAACATCTAATTCTAAAATGCCGACCGTTCCATAGAGAAACTAAGTAAGCCCAAACTATTCCGTTCTTTCCAAGGTCTACAGCATTCTTCAAACATTTGTTTTAAACAATGGTCGCCTAGCAACAGTTGTTTTAGCATGTTGTTACGACACCACACACCTTCTTTCTGCACTTAAGCCCTATGTGGTAACAATGACGACCCATTTCAGTCAAGGCTCTAACTTCGACAAGCGAACCCATGCATAAAAGAACACAACCTTTAGATCCCACACAAAGAAAAGTAACCTTTTGAAGTTTTGCAATAAGGTGCATATTCTTGTGGCAATAGAACACTGATGATACTGTTCCACGTCCCTGCCAAGGTCCTACCGCGAGGCAGTGCACACATTTGCATAGGCGTGCTAAAAGTCTAAAGCTTTATGCAATTTCCACACGATTCTAAGGCGTAGGATAAGGCTATAGGGTTTAATTTCAAATAGGCTTGTATAAATAAATAACAAGTTTCACTTTTAGTAAATTATACACAAAGGAATAACTACAGTATTAAAGTGTTACGCCGCTGTACGTGTAACCGCGATTGTCACGTACTTTTAAACATAATCTGCTCTTGTTTTTTTTTTATTACGTCCACATAATTTTTTAAATCACAACCCTAGAGAAATTGGAATAAAGTTTAATTTTCTTTGACGGTTTACTCAATCAAAAGCTTTAGTAAATTCCAAGTGATATAGAAATGAAACCGTGGTAGTAGGTAGTACCGCAGGGCATTGTGGTCTTAGGAACCAGAAAGTACGTGATTAAGATTAATGCCCACAAAGTGTGGGTGGTGGACTGATTAAAGATCAAATATATTGTTATTGTTCCTCGGAGCTATGACAAATAATTAGTTTTGGTTGTTAATAAATATTTATGGATTGTCGCGGCCTTTTCCATCATGGCTTGCTGGGGGACCTGTTAGCTACTGTTTAGATTAACTTATATCTTGTCTTGGCACCGATTGGCTTAAATATTGTTGTTATTGCTGACTTTAGCATAATAGACTCTATTAGGGTGTTACCACACCAATCGAGCGATCGTCGATGGATGGTAGAATGGATTGGTCGACGTCGATCGATAGTTTCTACCACACCAATCAATAGATAACCGATAGATGCCATCGATCGATGGTAGAATGGATTGGTCGACGTCGATCGATACTTTCTACTAGACTGTCCGTCCGAACCGTCGAACCGTCGATCAATTAAAGTTTGGATCAACGTCGACCGATGTAGACCGATGGCATCGATCGCCTATCGATTGATCGGTATGGTAACACCCTAATGCTTACCGAAATATCAAGAGAACAAGCCCTTAAGCGCGAAAGCCGCTTTATTTCTACCTACTTTAATATCTAATAAAAATCTTATGTTGTCCCGACATACAGCGATATACTTAAACAACGTTATTTTTTCTTTAAAAGGAAACTTGAATAGTACAGTTTGTTCAGAATAAGCACCTGAATCGATTCCAATCATTTTTACACCATGTTATATTTTTTCCCAAATACATTTAGAAATTGTTGCAGTGTGGTTACCGAGCGCACAACTCTGCTGACCTCAGATCATAGTACTAGGCGCGTGAGACAGACCCCGCGCCGCGCCGCTACAGCCGCAGCCAGGCGAGCGGTGCGTTGACGATATTGTTGTTGGGACAACCACGTAAGATAACAAGCTCATAACATTGTGGTTTTTCATGATATCTTTTTGTTTACATAAAATTCTTTACTTAAAAATACTGGACACGTGTTTCGGGTTTCGCATGTATGTGTAATTGATACCAAATTCACTGAAACTCACAATACAATTTCAAAACTATTGATCAGTACGTTTGGAGTTGATTAAACACAACATAACACTAGTATTGTCCGATGGATTTGATAGACTCTTAAGTCCAGTTGTATCAACCATTGATCAAAAGAGAACGCACCGGATACTTTCAATAGTATCCGATCCCATGAACTGTGGAGACATTGTGACTTACTAACTAACCTTTTATGGAGAAGATTTAATAGAAAAGAATATTTTAAACATAACTTCTCTATGACAGTGGTGCTTCTGATGTTCATCAATTATAGTTAAGTGCATCTTTTCTTTCAATTTCATTGAGAAAAGGATAGAAGCATGGGTTGTATCCTAAAAAATAATTTAATGTCCATCAGATAGATTTATAAAAAACTAGCTTTCCGCCCGCGGCTTCGCCCGCGTCAATTTCGGTTATATCGCGCTTTTTAGATTTCCCTCGGGAACATCAAATTTTTCCGGGATAAAAGGTAGCCTATGTCCTTTCTCAGGGTCTAAAGATTGTGTGATTTCCGCCCGCGTCTTTGCCCGCGTGGTGTTCGGTTATATCGCGCTTTTTAGATTTACCTCGGGAATATCAATTTTTTCCGGGATAACAGGTAGCCTATGTTTTTTCTCAGGGTCCAAAGATTGTCTGTGCCAAATTTCATCAAAATCGGTTGAGAGGTTTAGGCGGGAAAGCGTAACAGACAGACAGACAGACAGACAGACAGACAGACAGACAGATAGACAGACAGACAGACAGATTTACTTTCGCATTTATAATATTAGTATGGATATTGAACACGTATTTTTTACTTTTTCTTTCATTCAAATACTTAGGAAGATATATTGATTTCAAATGTCGCATGACGTCACGCCGTGGTACAAAATATACCACGGCGTGACGTAATTAGCCCCCACTCCTTAACTTTAATACACTATATCTCAGTAGTTTTTGGTAATTTGGACAAAATAAAAAATACGGGTCTTAATTTTTTTTATTATCTACAAGACGGACTCATTATTTTTTTGTTTTTCATACCTTGGATACATCCCTATTTTGTCATATCCTTGTGTATTTTATTATGTGTTTATAAATAATAAAATAAATAAATAAAGATATTTTATTTTGCAAATAAGGGTACAAGTCATGGTGGTACATAGTATTAATACCTACGAACAGCCATATTTCGCCAATTACACGGCATGCAAAATTAAAATGTTCACAATTTAAAAAAAACACAATTTAAATATTAACATTAAATAATATAGTTCTAGTTCACCGTCTACTTTCCCCCCGCCTTTCCGCCCGCGGCTTCGCCCGCGTGGAGTTCGGTTATATCGCGCTTTTTAGATTTCCCTCGGGAAAATCAATTTTTTCCGGGATAAAAGGTAGCCTATGTTCTTCCTCAGGGTCTAAAGATTGTCTGTGCCAAATTTCATCAAAATCGGTTGAGATGTTTACGCGGGAAAGCGTAACAGACAGACAGACAGACAGATAGACAGACAGACAGACAGAGTTACTTTCGCATTTATAATATTAGTATGGATTCCATCAATAAATACAATAATTATATTCCAATTTTATTAGATTAATGTCAGCTTTTAGTGTTAAATCATTTAGGCTCAAGGTTGATTGCGAATATTTGAACTGGACTATTTGGACTGGAACAATTTGCCAGCGACGGTGTTTCCGTCCGACTAGAACTTGGGTGTCTTCAAGGCTAGAGTGAATAGGCTCTTAATAAACTAGCGCGCTTTACCATCAACAATCGCATCACTGCTTACCATCAGGCGGGATTGCGGTCAAGCGCTGGTTTATATTTTACTAGCTTTCCGCCCGCGGCTTCGCCCGCGTGGAGTTCGGTTATATCGAGCTTTTTAGATTTCCCTCGGGAACATCAAATTTTTCCGGGATAAAAAGCAGCCTATGTTCTTTCTCAGGGTCTACAGATTGTCTGTGCCAAATTTCATCAAAATCGGTTGAGATGTTTAAGCGGGAAAGCGTAACAGACAGACAGACAGACAGACAGACAGACCGACAGACAGACAGACAGAGTTACTTTCGCATCCAAAAACAGCCTAAAATGTTCCCACTGTTAGGACACAGGCCTCCTCTCAGTGAGAGGAAGTGGGCCGCAATCTACCACGCCGGCCCAATGCAAGTTGGTAGATGTCACATTTCTTCGAAGGTTTTTTGCTCAAGGACATGCCGGTTTCCTCCCAATATTTTCCTTCACCGATAAAATTTTAACTATTACAGGTGACGTTGTTTTTAGAAATACATAAAAAATGTCATCACATTGATTGATATTCAATTTATTATCGTACTAGCTTTTCGCCCACGGCTTCGCCCGCGTGGAGTTCGGTTATATCGCGCTTTTTAGATTTCCCTCGGGAACATCATTTTTTTCCGGGATAAAAGGTAGCCTATGTTCTTTCTCAGGGTCTAAAGATTGTCTGTGCCCAATTTGACAGACAGACAGAGTTACTTTCGCATTTATAATATTAGTATGTATTAAACCCGATCCACAATAATCTGGTGATATGTGTGGTGGCCCAGTGGTTAAAATACCAGCCCCTCAAGTATGAGTGTGCGGCTTCGATTCCAGGTCAGGCAAGTACCAATGTAACTTTTCTAAGTTATATGTCCTTTCTAAAATATTTTGGGAACCAATGACTGATTAAAAGGTGAAGGAAAACGTCTTGACGAAACCTGGACTTTTAAGTCTGAAATCGCCAACCCGTATTGTGCAAGTTAAGCATGGTGATTACACTCAATCGTTCTCTGTATGAGAGGAGACCTGTGCCCAGCAGTGGGACGGTAAAAAGGTTGATGATGATGATTATACTTCGGGTCTCAACCGAAGACGATTTATATATTACAAGCAGCAGTACATGAGATGGTGCTATCTTCGTCACACTTTTAGATCTATTTTTTTTTTTTTTTTTTAGTATAAAAAATAATAAAATGTAATTGGCAACACCGGGTAACCGGCCGCCCGCCACCCAGACCTCATTACGTGTTTTTGTGTTGTCGGAGTCACACCATTTTTAAATATGGGAATATTTTCGAAATATTATTTTAAAAATCGGATAACGTAAACGTTTACGTTCGAGAGAAGAAAGCATTATGCCGAAAATAAAGAAATTGGAAGGGAAATTAAGAAGATGGGCGCATTCATCATCGGAAAGTGAATCGTACCGAAATTACTACGATGAATACAGTTATAATGCTGAATTACCAGGTAGGATAGTAAATTTTATCTTAGCCCTTTAGCCTTTGCCTTTCAGTGACTAGATTTAATTATCGTAGTTAACTAATTTGATGAAATTAAAAAAAAAAAAAAAAAAAAATCGAAGTATCCTCATAAAATATATTGCTTACCTACTCTTATCTAAATGAGTTGGTTGGGGTAGTATAAACAGTTTTTATGCTATGAAATGATTCCGTCTCAAACACTAATGTGTTCTTGTTTATTCGTACCTAAATGGTGTTGTGTGTTTTGTTGTTTATTCATATCTACCTATCTGCTCCACTTTCATAGTGTCGAGGCACATTTTACTCCACGTAAATCGTGTTGAGGATAACAGTATCCCACCTAACTACTGTTGTGTGTTTTTGTTTATTCTTATCTATCTGCTCCACTTTCATAGTGTCGAGGCACGCTTTACTCCACGTAAATTGTGTTGAGGATAACAATATCCCACCTAAATGGCGTTGTGTCTTTTTGTTTATTCGTATCCACCTATCTACTCCACTTTAATAGTGTCGAGGCACATTTTACTCCACGTACATAAATCGTGTTGAGGTTAACAATATCCTACCTAAATGGTGTTGTCTTTTTGTTTATTCGTATCTACCAATCCGTTCCACTTTCATAGTGTCATGGCACATTTTACTCCACCTAAATCGTGTTGAGGATAACAATATCCCACCTAAATGGTGTTGTGTGTTTTTTGTTTATTCATATCTACCTATCTGCTCCACTTTTATAGTGTCGAGGCAAATTTTACTCCACGTAAATCGTGTTGAGGATAACAATATCCCACCTAAATGGTGCTGTGATAATTTTAATCAACTTGTAGCGTTGATAAAGTTTTGCTCCACGTAGGCATGTTGAGCACATACTCCGCCTAAAGGGTGTTGAGGCATTTTTTATCTCCACTTTAACAGTGTTGAGGAATTTGATAAACATGCTGATAAATTATGTTATGGAATAAGTACCTATATGACTGCATCAAAATGATGTCGAGATAATTTTCTCCAAATACAAGTGTATTAAAACAAACATTCCATACTTATTAATAGTGTTGGTATCAAATGTTGTGCACAAAACATTGTACACTCAATTCTTCTTATCACGGGTAGGACCTACATTCTATTATATACTTGCATAATATAGAAACGAACAATCGTAATTGCAACATAAATGATCTTAGGGTCACTCAGGTGTTGGTAGGCTTATTATCAGAGGTTATCTCTTGTAGAGGACGATACTAATAGTATTATTCATATTTGACACAATGGAGCCGGTGGCTGGACCTTCCATGGAATCCGTAGCACCGATGCCATTGCCGGTGGCCCCATCGGCAGCGGTCCCTATAGCTTTATTGGAGCCATCGACTAGCCCTGTAGAAGACGTTGCATCTCAGGTAGATATCAATGTCTAAATGATGCTGGTAGAGTAATCCGCGATAGTCACTACACAGAGAATCTCAATCAAGACGGTATGCCGCTTGAAATATTTTAAATAAAAATATTAGAGATACAAATAAAATACAAACATCTGTTTGGATCGGACTTGTCCAAGCAAATTAGATCATCAAAAGTCATAAGCAAGACTGGATCAGAAATAAAGCGAAAGGCCCTACGACCTGCATACACACCTCCGGTAGTGACACACCCCGGGGTGCTTTAAACTCGAGGGGGGTGCCGCCGCGTGTAGCATCAGTGGTCGAGCCGCGGCCAGCCAAGGGACCGCCGTCGTCAAAATGCGTCACGGGGCCGTCGTCCCTCCAACTACACGTGTCATCAGAAGAAGCGAGCATAATCATTAAGCTGAGAGTCTGAGGTACGCATAGCTGGTCGCTTAACCTACTTTTACAACAGATGTTGTAAACTTATGATCGATCCTACTGTATTGGATTGGATACAATGGTATAAAATTGAAAATTATTGTAAAATAACAAAAGGGTTAAAAAAAAAAAAAAAAAAACAGTAGAGTTAGCGAAACCACAAAATAAATTTGTGCACCACAAATTGATATAATGGATGAGTGTATTGAAGACTTGACTCGTTCTGAGTTCATATCATTATGTACACCTTGTGTAGGTCGATTCCTCTCTTCTGTATTTACAGTTCCGAAGCCGAACGGAAAACATAGGTTCATACTAAACTTAAAAGAACTTAATAAATTCATAGAGGTCGGACATTTTAAAATGGAGGATTACCGTACAGCGTAATTATTTTATGGCGACAATAAATCCAAGATGCTTATTTCTTATATTCTATAGACGAAGGTGATAGGAAACATTTGCGATTCCGATGGAGGTCTCAATTTATGAATTTAATGTTCTTCCTTTCCGCCTTAACATTGCACCATTTATTTTACTAAATTACTTAAACCCGTCCTGGAAAATTTACGTATGTCATCATTATTGTCGGTAAATTATTTGGACGCTTTTTTATGTATTGCTCGTACGATGAATGTTAAATGAATACTAACAATACGATCGCCCTATTAGAATACTTAAGGTTTGTAATAAACACAATGAAAAGTATAATTACGCCAAATAGAACATGCAAATTTTTTAGAATATATATTTAACACTCAAGATATGACTATCAGCCTACCCGAGGACAAGAAACAGCGAAGAATAATTAAAGTCACAGTGGTCTTTGTTCAAAAGTAAATGTACAATCAGAATTTTTGGTGAATTTAAAGGACTATTGACCTCGGCTTGTACAGTGCAGCGGTCAGCTACGGCTGATTGTATACAAAACAGTTTGAACGCGAAAAATTCTCAGCACTAGATTATGTTGAAAATTACAATAAAAAAAAAAAAATATATATATATATATATATACGGACCAATCACACAGACTGAGCTAGCCCCAAAGTAAGTTCGAGACGTGTGTTATGGGATACTAACTCAACGATACTATATTTATAATAGATACATATATAGATAAACATCCAAGCCCCAGGCCAATCAGGAAAAGATCGTTTTTCCATCATGACCTGGCCGGGGGTCGAACCCGGGGCCTCCACGTCGCAGGCAGGCGTGTTGACCGCTGCGCCACGGAGGCCGTCAAATTAAAAATCACCTGACGGAAGATTTTAGGGGGTGGAAGCATAACATTGTTATGTCTTTTGCTCCTATTCGCAAAGACAATAATTATTTATTTGTAATTTTATTTATAGTGACGCCTCAAAAATCGGTCGGGGTGTTGTGTGTGATGGTCGACATGCTAATGGTAATTGGACTGAAACAGAAGCGTCATTACATATTAATATACGCTTGAACTTATAGCCGCATTCTACGGTTTAAAGGTTTTTTGCAAGAAAGTTCGCGATTGTAGTATTTTGTTACGTATCGATAACACTACCGCCATAGTTTATGCGTTCAACATCCGCATCTAAATAAGCTGGCGCGTGAGATCTGGTAGTGGTATGAATCTAGAAACATTTACGTATTTGCATCCTACATCAAATCCTCTGATAATGTTACAGCAGATCGTGAATCTCGGCGAATTAATATAAATGGATTGGAATGGACAATTTCAGATTACGTGTTTTCACAAATTGTTAAGCCATTAGAAAACTCCGTATTTGACCACTTTGCAAGTGCTCAAAATATTATGCAGTAGATATGCATTGTGGAAACTTGACCCATGAACATTTCGAAGTTGTCGATGTGTTCATTTTTTCATGGAAAAATATTTATTTTTACGCCTTTCCCTCATTACAAGGGTGTTAGAAAAAATAATTTCGAACAAAGCAACAGAGTGTCGCATTCCCTCCATGCGAGCCTTATCCTGGTGGCAGCCAAATTATCAGGGAATCGATGATGAAGCGCGATGTCCCACAGGCGTCACTTAATATAATGATGGCTTCACTTGCAGAGAAAACTTTAAATCAGTATCAGTTCAATTAAATCGTGGTGGACCTATTGCAGACGTAATAATTTAAATGTTTTTAATGCTAATAGTTTTGCAGTCATATCGTCTTTAACTACTAAATTTGAACAGGGCGCTGGATGTAGTAAATACACATAGGTCTGCACTGGCAATTATTTTGGGTACAAATATAATATCAGATGCTGGCATTAACCGTTTTCTTAAAGGCGTCTATAGACTTAGTCCTCCTAACAAAAGATATAGCTCAACGTGGGACACAAATGTGGTACTTAATTATCTATTTGATTTTTATCCTTACGTTAATATTTCTTTAACTGACTTGTCTTAAAAAACTTGTATCTTATTGACTATAGCTTCTGCACAAAGAATGCAGACCCTTAGATCGATCAATGATTAAAATTACAGATTTAATCAAAACATCGCGGCCTGGAGATCTTTAGTTTTAGTTTAAATTCGTCCGAAGGACGTCTTTTTATTGGATTGGAAAACCACACAAGGATGATGGATCTCAAACGTTAGGACATTGGGTGAAAAAGATATTACATGATAGCGGAATAGACATTAAATTTCTATATTCGGAGACCATAGCACTCGTTCGGCATCTACATCTGCTCACAGGTCTGGAGTCAATCTGGAAGTGATTCGCAAAACTGCGGACCGGAGCGATTCCTCAAACGCATTTCTTAAATACTATTGTAAAAATTCAAATGCTGACTGTTTTGTTAACGCCATATTTGGCGTTTGACCTGGTTTCATGACAATTTCATTTATTTCATTAATGTAATCATTAAGTGAATGATAAATGATAATCTGTCTAGTAAAAACAAGTCATAATTTTGGTTTAAATGTTAAAAAGGCTTGGTTATTTGGTTTAGTGAAAATTTGTTTCTTTGCTAACTCCATACAACAGATTTTTTATTTTTATTACACTGCAATGCTCTAAACATCTGCTTGTAATATATAAATCGTCTTCGGTTGAGACCCGAAGTATAATTAAGAATCAAACGAACTTACCTTGTGATGTTTGATTCCAATTATGCGAGGGTCTCAACCGAAGACGATTACGAACCCATCCCTCCCAACCCAGTAAGTAAAAATAAAAAACCTATGTTTTAATAACACAAAAATTACTCTAAAATAATGAGGTCTGGGTGGCGGGCGGCCGGTTACCCGGTGTTGCCAATTACCTACATTTTATTATTTTTTATACTAAAAAAAAAAAAAAAAATAGATCTAAAAGTGTGACGAAGATAGCACCATCTCATGTACTGCTGCTTGTAATATATAAATCGTCTTCGGTTGAGACCCTCGCATAATTGGAATCAAACATCACAAGGTAAGTTCGTTTGATTCTTAATTATGCCAATCAACTAGAATCGGCTTGAGTCAATTTTTTATGTTCCAGAACTCTCTAAAACTTTCAAAAATTAATAAACATCGCCAGACTATAAAACAATGAGCAAAACCCATCACGTGAAGTCAACTTGAACAAATTACTGGCGGTCATTGTCACTACATCACAAAGACGATCTATTTCTGTACATTTAAATACAAACACTATTATTGGCCGACATTAATTTACATTAAACGTACCTGTAGACAAACATATGTCTGGTACAAAAAAAAAGCATAGAGAAATACAAACAACTTTAATGACCTAACTTTACGTTATGCAATATGCAATATTTTTGACGGAACGTACAAACAAAAAAATAAAAATTTTGCGATTTCGTTCAGTGGCCCATTAATGTGGACCTGCTCAAATTCATTCCGTTTTTTTTTTTTTTTTTATAAGTATTTTATGTGTCATCTTAATAATTTGTGACAATAATGAAAATTAAATTTTTATTTTTATACATATAGCTAGTTATTGTATGCTGTAAGGGCGGGACATAGCTGATCACAAATCTATACTCTATACTATATAAAGCTGAAGAGTTTGTATGTTTGTTTGTACGCGCTAATCTCGGGAATTACTAGTCCGATTTGAAAAATTCTTTTTGCGTTGGATAGCCCATTAATTCAGGAAGGCTTTAGGCTATATAACATCACGCTGCGACCAATAGAAGCCGAGCATAACTAACTCCACGCGAACGAAGTCGCTGGCGGCCGCTAGTACGTTATATTAAGACACATGTATGTTCTGTACCTAGCTATAATCTACAGTAAAGATATTTAATGTTATTGTTACTGACTTTTATATTTTCAAATATTTTTATATTTCTATATGTTAATACATATTTAAAAATGTAATTTACATGTTTATAAGATAAAACGACACGATTGGCGCAGTGGCTGAGCAATCGACTGCTGCGCTGCGTATCGCGGGTTCGACTCCCGCATGGAACAAATATTTCTGAGTTACTTTACGTATCTATCTATACATCAAATTGTTTCGTTAGCCAATCCATCATTTCTATAGTCTCATCATCATCATGTCAGCCACAGGAAGTCCGCTCCGGAACATAGGCCTCCCCTAAGGATTTCCAAACAGACCGTTTGGATGCGGCCTGCATCCAGCGCTTCCCCGGGATTATCGTCAGGTTATCCAACCACCTAGTCGGTGGATGTCCGCGCAGAGCTTATCGGTACGTGGTCGCCCTTCAAGAGCCTTTCTGCTCCATCGACCATCGGCTCTACGTGCTATGTACCCCGCACACTGCTACTTCAAAAAAAAAACACATATAACTCAAAACTGTCCTCACAATATTATAATATTCCTCATTCTTCATCCTTATCTCCATAAAATTTGATTTCGATACTACTTCTCGAATGTTCTTACAAAAATGATTAATCAGTTAGAACGAGTTAAAAAATTATTATTATTACAGTATACTCAAATAAATTTAAACAATCTATCAGTTTTCGGTTATATTGATGATGATGGTGAATCTCAAATAGATTCTCTACTTTCTTTAAAATAATCTTAGGTTTTAATGTCAATAAAATTAGCCTCAGGTTTAAAACTTATATACATACTATAGTAACTGACTATATACACAATACAACTAGTATTAGAAGCAAGGCGGATGCGATCGAGGACGTCTGTATACACGAAAAAAGCGATGCAAAAGTGAACGGAGCACAAATGAGTATAGATCCCATTGTTCAATTATCTTTTTCACGTACATATCCAAAGGTCGTGAGTTGCTTGATGAGAATTAGTTCCGCTATCAGATTTTGGATTTTGGTCCTTGGCTCCAAAGCATTTGATTTGGAAGTGGATTTAAAATGAAAAAATTTGGCCGTCATTGGCTTTTTATTATGACTAGATTTAGTTGTATGATTTTGATAACAAAAATTGCAAAGGAATTGTTTTAATTAATATAGTTTCCTCTATGTACAATTTACTGTTTCAAATCATTATGTCTGCTTATGTGCATTATTAATATCTGGAATGGTAAATGCAACGAACGTACCGTCCATATCAGTCTCCTATATTGACACCTGTCGATCACACCAATCAGTATCTTATTTATCTACCAGTACAATACTTTCGACAGTTTTATAGCTTAAGAAAAACTTGTTACAGTGCTGCTATATATAAAGTCAATTACAGCCTTGGAATAAACATGTCTAATACATACTATGGCATAATTATTCATTACAGCACCAACTTAGGACTACAAAAATTCAAGAGATTTCCGTAAGATAACATTAGCATATTTATTAGAGTTACATTTAGTCACAGCCTACGATAGTGTTTATAAAAAAATATCCAACATAATAGGAGCGAGAAAAAAAACTGACCCAGAATAAAACGAGATCGACAGTAAAAATGCTGTCCAAAGAGTCAGTCAAGGTTCGCAGAATTTGGAAAAAAGGAACAAAATATTGTCCCACAATTTGATGATCTTTTATGTGTCAACAAAAGGAACACCATTGTTCTCAAACATTCGTATTTAATCACTTATTTGTTTGCCGAAAAAAAAGCGGTCGATCCGAAATTCTAACAAAAACGAGGCAAAATTTCGCGTTGACATTGAACACGCGCGTTTCACGGTCTTTTCGGACATGAGTTCATTGCAACATATTTGCATACGAAAAGGCATAGTGACGGCTTTGACTTTGCCGGTATCTGTCTCGACTTTCGTCGAAAAAGGCAAAAACAGATCATAAACGACGCAACTACTCAGAATTGTTTTTGCACTAATAAAATCGTAAACGCTCGTTTGTCCCACTTTTTGTTGCATGATCCACTTTTTTTCGAAAGCCGACGACAATGGCAGAATTATGTCGTAATGCTTGAACAATGGTCTGTTTGTGTTGTGGACGCTGTAGGGACCTTTGACGGGTGCCAAAGGGGGTCCAAACGTAAAATATATTGCGCCAGTGACGTTGCGTACCTCACTTTCGATTTCAGTTTAAAGGAGATGATTAGAAGGGTTGCATAACGACGTATTTTGTTGAAGTTAATTCACTTGTCTCGTATTTTTTATGCCATCTTTATGGTAGTTTTAATCTGCATTTTTGAACTCAGTTTTTGGTCTGTTACGTCATACAATTTTCAACGTTCTCTTTCACAAGACATCTATTTGTTATTACTAAGTTTTGCTATCACTGGTCTTTCTTTGTTGTATAACTTTCATAATAACAATGTGGTATTAGTGAAATCGACTCATAAGACCAAATATGTGTGTCTCCAAGTTGTAAATAATAAATTGTTCTTGAATGAATTATTCGAATTTTTACTATAAGTTTGTTTAAGCATATTAAAACGGTTTTGTTTACATTTGCAATTATCACGTCAGTCTCCTGGGACCATTTTCCTCCTTTGGATTGGGCGCTGATAAATCTATAACGCGAACCGATTGATGTACTCCTAATTCTCATTAAAACAAACAAAAACTGAAAACTGCACTTTGGATTACCCTGAAAATGTCAAATGACTGATTTGACATTTTCTAAATTTTTGATTCGCACAATCTTTGCATTGTAGGCACAATAAAATATGATCCAAAACAAATTGGTGCTTATCACATATAAGCCTCTGCTTCTTATATACCTACTTTAATAATATAAGTACTATATAAAATATGTGCAGAGTTGCGAATACCAGCCCGTATTACCTATAATAAAAGTAGCAGTGATGACCGAAAAAAGGTAGCAGACGAAACAACAACTTTTGCTTTCAAAAGGGATCTTTGTTGCATAATTAAAAAAACAAAGCTTGAACCTTTTTTTTAGAAATGTGAAAGTGAAAGTTCTCGTGTATTTGTTATAAAGTTTTATGCTTTTGCTACTTTGCTCCTTTATTTTTATTCTTAAAGCTTTTATGGTGCGCTGTTTTGGAAGACAGTAGCTCAGAGCGCTTTCGCTTTCAAAGACCGACAATTTTTATACCTGTTATAAAAATTGTTTTTTGGTACTTTTGTGGACTGTCGGAACAAAGATAGTGTTGAAGATTATTTTTAATTTCTTTTGTTTTTGTGTTTTTGTCGGATCCCTTGAGAGATGTTTCGGGCGGGAGAAGTTGCAAAAATTTAAGATTCCATTGTGATTTCTCCGATTAATATTGAATACTTACTGAAATATTTTAGCTAGTAAGCTTTTTAATCTATAATCTGTCATCATCAATCTTTGATATACCAGCAGGAAAAATAGTCGTACACTTATGTGGCTACGTGTTTATATGCATGCTCTTAACTTATTAAAAAATATTTAGTAAATTAACCTCCTTAAAATGATGATCATCGCAATTAAATGTTTTCTATCATAAACCTTATTGCTTTTCCCATTATCTCTTTTAGGTCATGATTTGTCATTTCTAAAGAAATACTCATTATTGTGTTGATAATCAAATTTATATTAGTAATCTCTATAAAACATTCATTAAGAATTTAACAACATCTACTATTAAAAATATGAAAAGCCATCCAGTTATTTTCATTTCATCATTTATTCCAGCTGGCCTTATGCTGGGTAATGAACTCTTATAAGTTACACTTGGATTATTTCAATCATATTTTAAAAAAACTATATGATGTCTGCGTTTCCTATCTACCTTTTGATTTATCTTAATGAGGATAGAAGTACCTTTATTAATTGCTTATTTGCATACAACGGAGATAATGTAATTAGTATGAGTTTCGCACGTTAACATAAATTCTATATCTACGATATTTCCATACAAATGAGACGATGGTTGGTAATATTTTTCCGTACAATTAAGAAGGACTAAGAAACAGTTTATTACGTCGTGAGTCTCGTAAGTAATTGAAGATACTTCCTTGTTATATACAGTTCATAGATTAGCATATCAAAATATTTAACAGAAATTTCCATTTAGAATTTGCCATATCCAACAACATCCGGAGCTCCATCGTCTGCTATTTTTATATATTTGTCACTCCTTGCTTAAAAATTCGTAATCTGCTAAATTCATAATGATCAATCGTTTACTACTTACATTTTCTTTTTTTTATAATTATATGCTAGACAGCAATCCCGCCTGGTGGTAAGCAGTGACGCAGTCGTTGATGGTAAAATACGCTACTTTATTAAGAGCCTATTCACTCAAAAAACTCAGTTTTTTTTTTTAGTGAATATGAAGGAAGATGGCAGTTGAGCGAGATGATGCAATGTTAAACGCAACCAACGATGCTGCGCCAGAGGGAAATTGATCTGGAGACCCTTCACGACCAAACTCCCGACACAACATTATTTGGCGCATCATACCACAACACATATCGCAACACAACTGCTCAGACCCGTCCTCCGCACGGCGTCACCAGACATCATGCCGGAACACGACGAATCGCTTGGCGGCAAGAGTTTGTTTGGTTCTTTTTTTAATAAAACTGTAAAAATTTGAACTGACTAGCAACTATTCATGAGATAAAGGTTCAGAGCAGACAGACGGACACTGGAATTTTATTAACAGGGTTCCGTTTTTGTTTAAGCACGGAATTCTAAAACACTATTTCACAAGCAATAAGTGCTCTGGTAACATAGCCTAGCAAAAATAATCTAACCATTACTGACTACAGCAAACATATTAACTAAAATAATCTTGAATCTTAATGATTCATAAAGTTACACAAAAGAGGCAAGTTAATGCCGCAATTTAACCAGATTAGCTTTCGGGTCAGTATAAAAATTAAGCTCAGCCTTAGATACATAAGATTAAGTTATAAAACCGTCTGTCAATGCCGCACGTACGATTCGTCTGCTGTCAAGAGGTTTAATCCTTACATCAGCCGCTTGTACCGCTTGGTTACATACTTCACGAAGGTTATAATTTACAAAAAAAAATATATATATATAATTATAAACTACTAGCTTTCCACCCGCGGCTTCGCCCGCGTGGAATTGGGTTATGTCGCGCTTTTTAGATTTCCCTAGGGAATATTAATTTATTTTTTAATAAAAGGCCTATGTCCTTTCTCAGGGTCGAAAGATCGTCTATGCCAAATTTCATCAAAATCCGTTGAGAGGTTTAAGCGGGAAAGCGTAACAGACACACAGAAAGGCAGAGTTACTTTCGCATTTATAATATTAGTATGGATAGTGCTTGACCGCAATCCCGCCTGATGGTAAGCAGTGATGCAATCGTTGATGGTAAAGCGCGCTAGTTTGTTAAGACCCTATTCACTCAAAAAAACTCAGTGAATAGAAAGGAAGACGGCAGTGGAGCAAGGTGATCCAATGTTAAGCCCAACAACACGACCAACGATGCTGCACCAGAGGAAAATTGGTTTGCAGACCTTCCACGAGTAAACTCTCGACATAACAACATTTGGCGTATCGTACCCGGCACACATCGCAACACAACTGCTCACACCACGAACACAACGAATCGCTTGGCGGCAAGACTTTGATATAAATATTATGTTGTTTAACGAAGGCTAAAACAAGGTCACGTGCCAGGCTACTGACCTAATTAATCTATACCGGGCCCACGAAGAGCCCGATAGAATTGCCCGTGAAGTTCCTTGGTTTATCATAACTTCTAGCCCTCATAGATAGTAAACAGGTCGACGGCGCTTTGTGTTCCGCGCACCCCTCGAAGAGGGCATCTCTTTGAGGCGTGCGTAGAACAAAAAGCACATACTGACGGAGTCCACGAAGACCGATGCCTGCCAGGGCTGCTGGTTGTTAGATAGAGATACCATCGCCCTAGCGGACAGGCAAGTGAAGGAACACGGGTGAGTTTTAGTCAGTAAAAGTCTGACACGCCCTTCCGCTTCACCCAGAGTCAGGTCATTTGATGATTTCTTTTTCTTTAGCCGATTTGATGATTTATCATCCGAAAAAAGGACTAGAAAGCGATCTCAGTATCAATCTGTCATAAAATACTTCTAATTTCTCTGCATTGTCGCCGATGAGACCGCGACTAAGACTGCGATTTTGAACGTTTTTATTTACGAGAATTGGTCTTCAGTTCTCTTAAACCATGGGGAGGAGAGTCAGCTCCTTGTCCGTTGAAACTATATCAAGATTCATACACACTTCAGCATTCCATGAGACTTCACAAATGAGTATCTATGTATATATGACCAATCAGGTTCAATAAATTGGGTCATAAACTCAGTCATAAAGTTTGTTAGGTAGGTACTTACCTGTTCTCCGAGAATTGCCATTATGTAGGTACTACTACTTCCAGGTAATATGTAAATGAGCAAACTATTTAGAATCCATTTATTAATGTTAGAAGTTATTTATGTATTTTTAAACATAATTGTGTAGGCAAAGTCATAAATCTTATTCTACTAATATGTAATATCATTGCGAAAGCTTATAGCATGTGTGATGTATGCATGTTTTTTTGTTTGTTACTCTCACACGCAAAATTACTGAACGGATTTTGATGAAAATTGACAAATAGATTTTTTTTATTATTATTATTTATAAACTAGTGCTTGACTGCAATCCCGCCTGATGGTAAGCAGTGATGCAATCGTTGATGGTAAAACGCACTAGCTTATTAAGCCTATTCACTCAAAAAAAACTGAGTGAATAGGAAGGAAGACGGCAGTTGAGCGAGGTGATGCAATGTTTAACCCAACAAAACGACCAACGATGCTGCGCCAGAGGATGATCTAGAGACCCCCCACGACCAAACTCCCGACACAACAACATTAGGCACATCGTACCCGGTACACATCGCAACACAACTGTTCAGACCCGTCCTCCGTACGGCTTCACCTGACATCATGCCGGAACACGACGAATCGCTTGGCGGCAAGACTTTGTCTGGTGGGTGGTAACTTATGCCGGCGGCTGATGTTGTTGCCTACCACCGAGGAATGGTTTATAACCAATATAGAATACTTTTATATCTGTATTCCCACGGGATCCACACTTGCCTGTAAAATCGCTAGCAACCGGAGTGCAGTTACTTAATATACAATTCAAATTACCAATCTATACAGATCACAATGCTGTACAGCTGTACCATTATACAGCAAATGTTTTATTAAACATCAGCACAAAGTACTAAAATAATCCATACTAATATTATGAATGCGAAAGTAACTCTGTCTGTCTATCTGTCTGTCTGTTACGCTTTCCCGCTTAAACCTCTCAACCGATTTTGATGAAATTTATCACAGAAAATCTTTAGACCCTGAGAAAGAACATAGGCTACCTTTCATCCCGGAAAAAAATGATGTTCCGGAGGGAAATCTAAAAACCGCGATATAACCGAACTCCACGCGGGCGAAGCCACGGGCGGAAAGCTAGTTATATTATACAGTTTTTTGAAATAGCATTATAAGACACATATGGGACACAGTAATCACGCTTCACTCTAATCACTGAGAGAGAAGACGTAATCCACAACGCGTTCCCAGTGTGGGTTGGTAAATGTCACTTGCCATCGAACTATTGGTTCAAAGGCATGCCAGTTTTCTCACAATGCTTACCTTCCGTCTTAAGAGCATTTTTGAACGAGGCAGTTAATTTCTAATCAAAATTCTTGCAACTTGTCCATCTGACTGTACATTAATGTCCAATATGTCACCGTCAACAGCTGTCTTCAAGCTGTCATTTGTCAGAAGTCAGACTATTGAAAGCCTCGCCATTTATAGCATCGATCGTTTATGCAAACATACATAAATATTAGATGTGACGTCATTGGCATGGTATTAATAACACGGTTTTTAAACGTTGCTTCCGACTCTATGAATTTCTTCTGGTTGGTAAGTGCGTTTACAAACAGCCAGACCCAGAACAACCACTTGTAGGACAAACAAATATTTTTATATTCGTGTCGAAGCCGTAAAATCAGAGATTTTTGTGAAAATACATCATCATATCATCCTTCTGCAAGAGCCGGAAAATGACGACGATTATAATTGATGATAATTCGCAAAGCCCAAATAAATTGGGATTTGTAGCGGTATCCATAAACACGCCACATGCGAACAATGCGTCATACTGACGTCACACCAATTCTATAATATATCTCGCAAGCAGAGTTTCCCATGCAACTACCATACATACAACTTCTCAGCACCAACATTGGGTAAGTGCCCATCAGACGTAACAGCTGTCTGGTCCCTCCCTTTTCTATGGATGATGAGTGAACTTCAGACCCAGTGAGCACCGTGTTCAACATTCCTCTAAAGATTCTTAAGGCACATTGTTTGTACAATTCAATTCATTTTTTTTTTCTTTATCTCTTATACTACGCTATTATTCCTTCGAACCTATTTAAACACAAAAGTTTTTATTTCCCAAAAAATTAAAGAGAACTGAACTCAATTTATTTCCTAAAGAGTTATTTCCGAATAAAAACTGAACAACACTAATTTATAGTTTAAAAAAAATGTATCAAGTTAGTTGTCGTTTCTTTTGCTACTACGTTTATGAAAACATTTCGCTTATCTGTTAAAACGCTGTGACAATAAGCCAATCAAGATACCATAACTTAATCCGAGTATCCTCTGGCTTAATTTAAACAACATCGTCTGAAGCAAAATTATCATCCCATAATACTTTTCTAACAACTGACACTGAAATCTTCCAACCACCTAATTTTGGGTCAAACAACAGTTTCCGTCTTAACACAACAAAGACGTACTAACATCAGGTTTAATCCATTCTTCCTGATCGGGATGATACGGTGATGCGGTCAGCGATGCGTCATGCGCCAACCTTCTAACAAGAGCATGATGTGTGATTGGCGTAAATTATAAGATGCACAGTTTGAATGAGAAAGATGGCCGACTGATGGAACTAATAAAGTAATGTACGGGTTAAAAATGAATTTCGTCAATTCTGGAGCCATGTGTTTAGATTAACACAGCCAAAGCGAAGCAAAAACTGCACTGCGCAAGATTTTCGTTAGTAATTTTGGTAACTACGGCCGCTTTGTCTAAAAAAGTCTTTCTGGACACGGCCGATGTCGGTCCAGAAAGCCGTGGAGAGGTGACATCGACGCGGACTACTAGAACTGCTTTAAGGTAACGCTGATTCCAAGCCTCCAAGCCGTAGAACAGTAAAAAACTACTACTAAAATTGGTAATGAGTTCAGTTATAAATTAGAGTTCAGCATGCAAAAGATTTGTTCTGGCGTGTATTCGAGTATTCTCGCAAATATTTTCACTCAAATCTTGATACAACTACTGTATCTGTATTGACCCTTATGGTTTCAGATACTGTCATTTAATAGGACATAATAAATCATGGGGCATTAAAGAGAACCTCTAGTAGATATTTCTAAAAGCAAATAAGACTGACCATAGTAACTTCCAAATACATAATTTTGGACGTTATGTATCGTGAATTCGAGATTATAAAAAAACAGTCGTAGGACTTATCGACAGAAGTGAAACCTGAAATCATTATTATTTATAGATTCAATATTGATAAAATATAATTCTTTAATAATATTCACAGTAATACTCATTTTTCAATAAATTATCTTGCTGGCTTTTATTACGATGTCGGGTCGGTCCCGCTCAAGAGAAATCAATGCTTTTTCCTGATCCAACAAAAGTGCTCAAAGTCGCTAAAGAAATTTTGACTTCAATAAATATTTGTTTTTGAACAACTATAAGCGCTTTATAAATAATAAAATGCGCACAATATGTCATTACAAGAATGGAAGCGTGAACTATACCTACATTTAAACAGAAGTGCAATCCTACAGTTGAATTACAAAATTTATTTACAGAATTACAAAAGCCCAAAGATCAATTTTGCAAAGAATATTGTTCTAATCTTAAAAACATGAGTCTTTGAAAGTTTTCAATTTGCACTTCTATCAACTTGTTATAAGATTCTCTCAAATAAATAGACATCACTACTGCATGGACACATTTCATATTGATGGAAGGTTATGTATATTTCACTATTTACATAAAACGACCAATTATTATACCATTTCTGCAATTGAAATAAAGTGTAGACACATTAAATTTTACCTATTGCAGCTTTTCAACATGATGGATGATTGAGAATTCTAAACATCAATTAAATAGAATATTTGTATATGTTGTGATGAGTTGTAATAGTCGTCGTAGCCTAGTGGTTTTTTAAACACCAGCCTCTCAAGTATGAGTGTACGTGTTCGAGTCCAGGTCAGGCAAGTACCAATGTAACTTCCCTAAGTTATACAGTACTTTCTAAGTATCTTGAACACCAATGACTGTTTAAAAGGTAAAGGAAAATATCTTGAGGAAACCTGGACGAAATCGCCAACCCGCATTGAGCAAGCGTGGTGATTACGCTCAATCCTTCTCTATATGAGAGGAGACCTGTGCCCAGCAGTGGGACTATAAAAAGGTTGATTTTGATGCTATGTTGTGAGTATAAATGGCAATGAATGGCACCAATTAAAACAGGCGTCAATACGACTAGCAGATATTCAAATAACGCTGCATATATTTTATAAAAAATCTCAAACTCGTCCTGTAATATATGCAGAAGTAATCATGTTTGAAGTGTGTAGGTTTGGAAGATTAATTGTTTCTTGAAGCCGATGTCCTCATGTTTTCGCTCGCCGTTTTGAAACCAGCTCAAACCCACGATGAGTCGTAAGTCGCGACCATTGCCACTGAGCTATTCCTGCTGTCATCTACCATTGGTCTACTAACATAAATTGTTCGTATATTCAAATCACAGCAGTCATCCTTTGACAATTACATAAAATGGTTAGTAATCTCACTTGATTGTCCCAACAAAAATATCTTTGATGCACCGCTCGCACCACTGAGCTCCTAGTACCTACTATGATCTACCGTCATTCAGCTGTGTGCGCTCGGTATCCACACTGCGACAATTTCGAAATTTATTTCGGGAAAAATATAATATGGTGTAAAAGTAATTGGAATTGATTAATTTGCTTATTCTGAAGAAACTATGTATATTCAGGTTTCGTATATAGGAAAAATAACATTGTATAAAAGTTAGGGTCAGGTTATTTCTGCCAGCGCCATGGGTTGTTTGGAAGAGATACTGAGGTCTCTGGCGCACAGGATGGAACACGTGTGAGTTTTAATCAGTAAAAACCTGACACGGCCTTCCGCTCCGCCCAGAGTGGGAGAGTTCATTTGATGATTTCCCATTCAAAAAAGGTCATGTTGTTTGCTATCAACCTACCATTGTTTTGAACGAAACAAATTATAACATAGTTCTAGTTTTATAAATTAATTTGTTTACATTAATTTTATACTTAATACTTAACTTATTAAATTTTATACTGTGTGTAGGGGTACGATGGGGCTAACATATCCCCATAAAAGCCCCAAAATAAAATCAGATCAAAAAAGAAATGCAGTAAATATGACGCAAAAATTACAAAAACACAAAAAATAAGAAATGGTTGACAGAACATGCGTCACATCCACGCAAAACGGCTGTCGCTTTACTCCATTTTAAAAAAGCATTTGTTCTCGGCATGGTAAGGACACGACTAGTTTCATCATCCCGGATATGGTACGAGTAAGTACTATTTACAACGTTTGCGATTTGACCTATACGTTTACTTGTCTATGGAAATGGTTTTGTTGGCTTACTCATCATTCTAGTTTTAATTCTTTATGACGTAATCTGACTGTGTAGCGAAGGATTAAATTTTTTTCAAGTTTTGAAGAAGGAGACAGAAGTAGCTTTATAACAGGATATAAATTTTCCTATCTTTAATTTATTTATTTGTATGTATCGGTCCGATAGGGCAGAATGGCTCTTGAATGGCGACCAAGTACCGGTAAGCGCAGCGTCGGACGCCCACCGACTAGTTGGTCGGATGGTCTGACCAAAATCGCAGGGAAGCGCTGGATGCAGACCTCGTCCAACCGTTCTTTTTGGAAATCCTTGGGGAAGGCCTATTTCCAGCAGTGGACTTCCTGTGGCTGAGATAATGATGATAATAATGGGTTTTATTATCAAAATCTGTTTGAGCCGAGCCTACTCATCTTATACAAAACATATACAACGTGTAACATAAAGGGTATATACATAACAAAGGCATGGCATCTTTACATGATATCAAACGATATTGGAAGGGTTTTTTAATCCTATCTCTTTATGTTAGGAAGTTATGAGGAAAAACACCGCCTGTGATAGGCTACTATCATACTAGTCGCACAGAGATATTGAAGACATTTATCGGATTTTGGCAAGTAACGTGACGGGTAACGAGTAGTCATGAACGTATGTAGTGTGCTGCCACGTTTGTTATGATTTGATTTTAAGAAACACACGAAACCGAAAATTTGGTACGAATTTTTTGAGTATTTTATTTTGAGTTGAAACCCTTCCAATATCGTTTGATATCATCTAAAGATGCCGTGCCCTTGGTATGTATATACCCTTTTTGTTACACGTTGTATACATAATCAGCCTATATTGTTCCCATTGTTGGGACACAGGCCTCCTCTCGGTGAGAGGGAGTGGACCGTAATTTACCACGCTGACCCAGTGCTGGTTGGTAGATGACTTCGAAGTTTTTGGGCTGTAGGACATGCCGGTTTCCTCACAATGTTTTCGAGAGCAGTGGTGTTAGCTTAGCCTAGCTTTTTTTCAGCTAAGTATGCCAGCCAGCTACTGGGTAATACGATACTTCTCAGTAAGACTGACGGTCAGAGTTTCGGGCCTCACGGATCAGTAACGTCTGCCAAAGATTTTTTTTTAATAATTATGAACTAGTGCTGCACTGTTGCTAGACTGCAATCCCGCCTAATGGTCATCGTTGATGCAATCGTTGATGGTAAAGCGCGCTTGTTTATTAAGCCTATTTACTTAAAAAACTTAGTGCATAGGAAGGAAAACGGCAGTTGAGCGAGTTGATGCAATGTAAAACCCAACAACATGACCAACGATGCTGCGCCAGAGGGAGATTGATCTGAAGACCCTCCACGACCGACACAACATTTGGTGCATCGTACCCGGCACACAGCGCAACACAACTGCTCAGACCCGTCCTCCGTACGGCTTCACCAGACTTCATGCCGGAACACAAGGAATCGCTTGGCGGCAAGACTTTGCCTGGTAGGTGGTAACTTCTGCCGGCAGCCGATATTATGGCCTACCACCGAGAACCGCGAATAACAACCAGGGCGAACGACTCAACGTGTTTTCTGAGACATCGTCTACATTCTTAATTACATTCATTACAAAACGGCTGCCTGCCTCTAATCGTTCCACATTGTAATTTCATAATAGATCATTAACTATAGTACAAAACTGTCTCAGTCAGCACGTAGGAGTGATCTTGTGAGCAGTTAATTACTTGAAAGGTGTTTCACTTTTAATAGGTCTGCTCGTAAACATAATTGGATAATCTATTGTCCATCGCTTA
Source organism: Sesamia nonagrioides (assembly GCA_017933935.1). Classification (NCBI taxonomy): domain Eukaryota; kingdom Metazoa; phylum Arthropoda; class Insecta; order Lepidoptera; family Noctuidae; genus Sesamia; species Sesamia nonagrioides. Next base: position 2,297,528 of record JADWQK010000766.1, read on the forward strand.
ATCTACTCATGTTCAATTTTAATACTGTTTTTCTATTATGCCGTAGTACCGGGCATAGAATATTATCAACCCTTATCCTCCCGTGGGTGTCGTAAGAGGCGACTAAGGGAGCCAGGTAAGCGGGCAACTGCGCTTCTCCTGTGGCAATGCCCCCCAATGGAATGAAAGCCTTGAAAGAGGCCTTTGTCCAGCAGTGGACCTCTACAGGCTGAGAAGAAGAAGAATATTGTGCTGTTCGATATTATTTGATTTTTTAATTGGGATCTAAAAAAAAATTAGAAATGCTATAGTGTGTGTTTACTTTGTGCAAATTATGTCATCACCACTGCTCTCAATACAGTGAAGGTAAACATAGTGAGGAAACCGGCATGTCCTGGAGCCAAAATTTCGAAGACATGTGACATCTACCAACCCGCATTGGAACCGCGTAGATTATCGTGCACTTCCTCTCATCACGAGAAGGCCTGTGTCCCAGTGAGTGTTATAACACAATCCTTTTTTTATACTGTGGTTATAATGTGCGCGTTCCCATGTTTGTTACTTCGTTACGCAAATTCTACTGAACGAATTTGAATGAAATTTGGCACACAGATGGCTTATTGATTGATACTTTTTATCGCGATATTAAAACGGTATCGAAAATCATTATCATCATCTCAGCGCCAATCCCAGTCGCATCCGAAGCTTTTCAGCTTTGGAGTCTGGGGTCCGCTTTACCAGCCTAATTGCTGATTTTGGCCAAACTTTGATATTTTCCGTGAAGCGAATGCCGTCTGACCTCCACAACACGAAGGCGATATTGAAGCATTGCAGTTAGACCAATTGTTGGACTTTTGAGGGCTCCGACAACCCGTAACGACTGCCATTAGATGTTCGTATGGCAACCGGGATCAACGGTTTAACGTGCTTTCCGAGGCACGACCAGACCAGTGCCAATATTCATATTCATGCATACAAATATTTGCACTACACGGAGATCGAACCCGCGCCTCCTTGCTCAGCGGCCACGTTCGCTACCGCTACGCCACGGAGGCTGTCAAAAGACGGCTGTAAAACGGGTTCAAAAATATGCGAATAAAACCGTGGAGTGAAACATATTATGCAAAGTAAAGCGCCTTCCTGGGTTGAAACCCACGACTGCAACTCATAAATACATCACCGCTCTAAGTTACTTGAATAATCATTACGCCATAAACAAGCTTCCTATCTTACAAAGAACACTCAACCGCTTATTTTCTTAATAAAGAGTTTTTACTCGCCAATCTACATATTTCCATATTGATGATTAATCTATTTAGTGCTTACTTTAAGTGCTAGTACTAAAAGCCACGTGCAGAGTATAAAGTGTACCTACTGGGTTCATAGATCATAATGCATACCTACGTATATTACTGCCAACAGTCTCCTATTGGAAATTATTATTGGTTGCCTTTTATCTCTTCTGACCTTGCTCTGCCGTCTTGGAAAAGGATAAAGTCAGCATTAGGATTCTATTCTAAGTGATATAATCGAATGATCGGATGGGCCAAACTATTAGGAATATTTTTACCCTATTACGAAAAAGCCATTTAGATAAAATTTTAAAAAGTAGGAGTTTACCTACTGAGGAAAATCACCCAATCATTTCGGTACAATTTTAAGTATTTCACGTTCATTTTTACACTTTAAACAAATACAAAATTCCATAATTCATTAATTTTAAAACACCAAATACATGTACTTATACTCTGTTTTTTAATCTCGTAGACTAAATTGACACATGCAAATGTCAAATTTACATTATTAATTTTGTATTATTACGTTTTTAATAAGTACCTACACATTATTTCAGGATAACTTATTGTAAAAAAACGATACTTGATTTTATGAACGCTAAGTTTCGGCACTATTTAAGAATTGCAATAAACTGCCAACACTCGTAATGTCAGTTTAGTCTACGAGATTAAAAAACAGAGTATAGTAATATTATAAAATCTCCCTCCCTCTCTGTCTCCTCTTCTTACTCAACTGCTTTGTTGTTCTAATGCTCGCAAGCGCTACAGCTGAGCATCAAGTCCTAAGTTACTGACTTCCAGGTCGAACAAAGTTCTATTGGCGTTTTCCATCAAGACGGCCTGGGTTTTGTGATTAAAGGCTCGCCCCTTATTTTCCCGTATTTCATGGGAATATGGCAGCCTCCGTGGCTTAGCGGTAACCGCTGCGCAAGACGTGCGGTTTCGATCCCCGCGCATTGCAAATATTTGTATGCATGAATATGAATATTTGCACTGGTCTGATCGTGCCTCAGAAAGTACGTTAAGCCATTGGTCCCGGTTGCTATACTACCATCTAATGGCAGTCATTATGGGTTGTTGGAGTCCTCAAAAGTCCAACAATTAGTCTAAATGTATTGCGTCGATATCGCCTTCGGGTTGTGAAGGTCAGACGGCAATCGCTTCACGGAAAATATCGAAGTTTAGCCAAAACTAGCAGTTAGGCAGGTAAAGCGGACCCCAGGCTCCAAAGCTGAAAAAGCTTCGGATGCGACTGGGATTAACGCTAAGATGATGATGATTTCATGAGAATATGGGTGTACTATAGATACATCTCTGCCTGAAGCGTTGGGTTGAACAGGTATAATTTAAAGTCTCGCCAAGACTATTTCTGGGGATTAATACACAGGTATTAGTCCCCAGAAATATTATGGTCAGTGTGGTTAGTATTATGGTCAGTGAATCTGCACTAGCAACTGAAGCCACTCAACCAATATCGACTGGTACACCGTGATTGGCAGTGGTTGGTCGACATCATATCATCGACTCGGGTACTGCGTGGCTTAGCTCTGAACATTGACACATGGATACAAATATAATATGATTAGTATTATGCATGAATATGAATATTTGCACTGGTCTGGTCGTGCCTCGGAAAGCACGTTAAGCCGTTGGTCCCGGTTGCCATACGAACATCTAGTGGCAGTCGTTACGGGTTGTTGGAGCCCTCAAAAGTCTAACAATTGGTCTAACTGCAATGCTTCGATATCGCCTTCCGGTTGTGGAGATCAGACGGCCGTCGCTTCACGGAAAATGTCGAAGTTTAGCCAAAATCAGCAATTAGACTGGTGAAGCGGACCTCAGACTCCAAAGTTGAAAAAGCTGCGGATGCGACTGGGATTAACGCTGAGATGATGATGATGATTTTGCATGAACAACAGTGAGCGTCATGCTTATTACAGGGAACCTTCCTCTTCAATCACTTTATTTATTTTAAAAAAATCGGCATCAAAGTCCATTATGTAGTTTTAATGATTTAAGCATACATAGGGATATAGGGACAGAGAAAACGACTATGTTTTATACTATGAAGTCAGTATTGTATTAGCAAAAAAATTATGATGAAAGGAAGCAACAAGGGAAACGTGAACGATATCAATATCCCTTCACATGATTCCGTCAGCAATTACAATCAAGCCCAAAGGTTACACGTGATTGGTAGCACAACTGATTTGTCGATGATCACGAAGAAAATTAACAGGGTTACGTAACGTCATGAAGTATACAACCTTCACCTTTTGCGTCGTGATGGTATCGTGTAGTGCTTGATGTTAAGTGTGAGAAGGAGGGAAGTATTTGATGAGATGGTTATCTGTTATTGTTCATCCTGATCCGGGATTGAAGACAAAGTACCAAAATATACCAACGAAATATCTAAGGCATGTACAGGTCGATTTAGTTGAAGAATATCACAATCTTCTCCGTATGGTCCTCCGTGGCGCAGCGGTCAACACGCCTGCCTGCGACGTGGAGGCCCCGGGTTCGATCCCCGGCCAGGTCCTGATGGGAAACGATCTTTTCCTGATTGGCCTGGGTCTTGGATGTTTATATATATATATGTATCTATTATAAAATATAATATCGTTGAGTTAGTATCCCATAACACAAGTCTCGAACTTACTTTGGGGCTAGCTCAATCTGTGTGATTTGTCCGTATATATTTATTTATATTTATTTATTTTTATTCTAGGATCACTTCAAATTATTTTTTGAATAGCTCCTTGTGGGTTCCACTTAATGGCAAATGACATTGCGATAGGCCCAGACGGAGCTGGACTTCTTTAAAGGTTACTCCTTGACAGCTCTAGGCAGAGAAAGGTGGAAAAATAGAAACATATATGATAGTTAGTTGACCACAGGGCGGGACGCACATTAGTTGGTCCTGCATTATATTATTAATTTATTAGTAAGAGCTGAGGATATATCAGTATTGCGGAAACATTCGAATACGGTATAAATCGCAAAAATGTTGACATAAAATGTAATGGGGATATTTTCATTTTTATTACAGCCACAAGGTGTATCTTTCAGAAAAAATGCATAGCAGTGAGCTTTTTTTAAAGCTCATGTAAACCCACTACAGAAAGTTATACTACCAATTATAAAACTGAAGATTATTTCCAAAATCACTTACATTCATTTATACTAGGCAAAATAATCACAATTTGTTTGTAATGTCGGGAAGGAAAACCTTTCTATATTCAAATCTCTCAATTAAAATTTAGGTGAAGTTATCAATATTGAGTTGAGCATATCAATATTGCTGACTTGACCTTAGTTTTCCCGTTGAGATTTCTATCGATGGGCTGATCTACCTCTTTATGTAATGAAGTACCCAAAAGAGTCTACAACTTCCAAATTTAAGACTTTAAACCTTTCGGGGGGTGAATAAATATAAACCACTTCTAGTACAGAACTTTTTTTAGAAACAAATTTGCAGTCGTCCAAAAAGCCAGGTAGTCCGATACAGGTACAATTTAGATGGATGAGACTACTCCGATGTTGAAAGGGAAAAAAACTGGAGTTACCGAGATAGCTTACATGACTGCCGAAGAACAAATGGTCAGTGGAGCAGACGAGTCCTGAATTAAAGATCTCGTATCGGAAAGCGTAGTATGGGTCGCCCTCAACTAGATAATATAAAATCCGCCGAAGAACCAAAGTCACCGACTTAGCTGTTCGAGTCGCTAAAATTAAGTGGCAGCGGGCGGGGCACATTGCTCGTAGAACCGATGGCCGGCGGGGTACTAAGGTTCTGGAGTGACGGCCACGTACCGCAAGACGCAGCGTAGGGAGGCCCCCAACAAGGTGGATCGATGACCTGGTAAATGTCGCGGGAAGCCGATGGATGCAGGCAGCACAAGACCGGTCATCGTGGAAAGCCTTGGGGAGACCTTTGTCCAGCAGTGGACCTCTAAAGACTGAAGAAGAGGAAGAAGGACGACATAAAGAAGATTCTTGCGGTTGACTAGATGCTAGATGTCCGGGAGACGCTTATGTCCAGCAGAGGACTGTGATAATCCACAGTACAAATGTGAAACTATACCTATTGCAAATGATGCTACACCTCTTGTCGTGCTCCCTCTGCAACTACACTTACGGTTAGTGGAAGATGAAACACGCTATAAGCAATTTCCGAAACATGGCTTACTGCAAGCAAAACATACGTAATATTATAAAACTTTGTAATAAAATAACCATGAATGATCAGAAATTCAAAACAAACCGGAAAAGACCGAAGTGTAATTATTATCCTCTAATATAGGAAAACAACTTAAAGGACAAAATATATTTAATTAACAACTAATCAAATTCACTATCGGTACCTCCGCGCATACTGGGAACTTTTCTAACGTAAATGATTTTCCACAAACCAAGTTTATATTTATTGTAAATAGTTTTATTATTGCTTTAGTATCTCCAGTTGAGTCATAGCCAGTATTAGAGCTGTATCCGTAGGTATATACGTATATATCTATATACGTTCGATGATTGCTCTTTTATGGTGCATTTACATGGGCTCGGGAATTAGACACGATTTATGTATAATTTAGTCAATGAGATCACGAGGAGCCAAAGGTGATTGAAGCACGATCTAGATGTCTTGTTATTTGTAGCAATATTTTGTATTTCAGTAGTCAAAGGCTACATAGACTGAGGAAATCAGATGCAAAAAAAATCTGAAATCCGAATTCCAAAGAAATCTATCTAAATCCTTTTCGTAATTTTTTTTCCTAAAATCCAAAATAAAAAAAAAATAAAAATTGAAATCCATTCATTCCTTTTAACACGTACAATCTTTTTTCCAATAGACACTCAAGCGAAACTGCAAGAAAAAGTTAATGGATGAATAATTTTGATTCTCACGGCGTTCTCTTTATCCAAATTCATTCGATGTACTTGCCAATCATTCTTTCAGAGAAGCAATAATAATTTGAGATTTTTTCCTGGAGCCCCTATTTTTTTTTTTTTGTTATCTGTATATCTATAAGAAAATATTTAAACAAGTAGCGTTATGTAGTCGTAAGATAGGATAATATTATCTTATCAGGGTCTTCTGGTACCCATGAAAATCTCGAACATCCACGATGTGACGGTGCGATATAATAACCCACGAGAATTTTTGTTAAACCATCAAATACTCCTGAAAAGAAATGAGTTCCAAATCTGTGTCTGTGTAAATTTATCACCATTGTACAATTATGATGAGTAAATTGATGGAAATCCTCATTGCTCTATCTCCTTCGGGATTTTTTTTGTTTCGTGGTGAAAGTCTTCGACCCCTTTACCGTGGGTCAACAGGGGGGTCGTAACAGTTCAACAACTTTGAACGGCTAAAACGATCACGGGTTTTACCTCTAATTGTGACCGGGGCTGCGGGATTCCCATAAGCATTCATCGCTTACTCAACAGGCCTAGCTGTTCCCCAATGGGTCCTACCTTCCCGTGCAGCAACGGAAACTACTGTGTCGCCTCTCCAAGCTCTTTATTCTAACCCAACGACCATAGCTCTTTCTGCATGCGGCAGATGCAACCAACTTAGTTACATTTTAAATTACCATCTCCAACACCTGCGTTTTCTTCGACAACCACAAAATAATATCGAAATGTAAACCTTCCTTAAGCATTTATTCACCGGAGATTAAAGTTCAATGCGTTATGATCAACAATAGTAAAATAACTGATCATTACATAAACATTTTCCGTGTATATAATTATACCTACGAAGGAAACAACTTTACGGCGGTGTGCCACGTCTATATTTCGTTTTAGACGCTAATGTTTATTTAAAAGCTAATATACTGGTTTATTATAATTTTGCATACTACGGTTTTTATTCACTTCAGATCATTTTTAAGTTTTGCAGTAGACAGAGAGTTTTGCTATTCTGCTATTACAATAGTGTCAGAATGGTCGAACAGTGATTCCATAATGATCGTTTTTACAAGTTTCGTAATCTAGTATCAAAATGGCGTCATCTCACGCTCACTCATTAATAAATGTTCAAATTGAGTAGTAGTATTTTGAAAATCATTTCTACAAACGGGTTTTATAATAAGCCGATAATACGGCAATGTAATTCTATCACTATTCCATTACGAGACGACTGAGATAATTGATCGATCATTATGAATTTAGCAGATTACAAACCTTTTGTTCCGCTATTTCTTCCCAGCGAAAGCACTAGGAAGTGTCGATGGGTGGGCGTTTTGGGGGACTGTCTTATGTAATATTGACATTCAAAAAGTGCTGATGCTCAGTCTAATTTGAATAAATGACTTTGATTTTGATTTTAATTCTGATTTTTTAAGCAAAATGACAATGAGCAGTGAGAGAAGTGGTGATGAAATAATTATAAAAAAGTATAGTGCCTGATGGCGTTCGAACCTTATCATCATCATCAGCCTCTACTCGTCCACTGCTGCACATAGGCCTCCTTCGTGGCACGCCAACAGGCTCGGATCCTGAGCAATTCTCCGCCAGCCACTACCAGCCAACTTTTTGATGTCGTCGCTCCATCTCGCCCAAGGGCGTCCTACGCTATGTTTTCCGAGACGCGGTCTTCACTCGAGGACTCGTTTAGCCCAACGGTTGTCGGTCCTGCGGCATATGTGACCAGCCCATTGCCACTTTAGCTTGCTAATCCTCTCAGCTATGTCGGTGACTCTGGTCCTCTGTCGGATCATTTCTGATGCGGTCCTTCAGAAAGACGCCCAACATAGCCCGCCCCCATAGCTCGCTGAGCGGCTTTAAGCTTATGGACTAGTCTGACCGTTAGTGTCCACATCTCGGCTCCGTAAGTCATGACGGGTAGGACGCACTGGTTGAAGATTTTAGTCTTCAAACATTGGGGTATGGGCGACGAAAATACCCGACGAAGTTTACCAAATGCTGCCCATCCCAGCTGGATCCTTCTATTTGTCTCCTTCTCGAAGTTGTTTTTCCCTAATTGCAACGTTTGCCCGAGGTATACATATTCTGAAGCAACTTCGAGCGGCATTCCGTTTACGGCAACCGGTCCCGAAGTGACCCGTTCATTGAACATAATTTTTTTTTTGGGGTCTTATCTAAGTTCATCCGGAGACCGATGCGTTGGGAGGAGTCAGCGTTCGAACTTACTATACTTCAATTAGTAAGTCGCGGGATATACCACTACGCAAGCGCTACTAGCCACGAATCTGAACGTGAACGTGAATTTAAGAAAGATATTTGCTGACAAATATTTTTTAATGTCTGAACACAGTGTCGTATCATCAATTCAATAACAAATACAGTAATAAATGACTCAAACTAATGTGAACATCTGATTAAGATAAATAGACGTTTACAATATGATTGACCGCCCAGTCCTACATAGTAAATCAATGTCTGACAAATATCTAACGGCAGAAGATGAATATATTAAACTCGGAGTTATCATGACCAACACAATGAAAAAACTATTAGACAGATATTGTTATGTAATGTTTGAATAATTTTATGAAAGATATATGTGCATCTGTGAATAACAAAATAAAGAATAAAGAATTCTTTATTGTATGTATGTTTTGTTTATAGGTATGTTGCATTACACTAGATTTTACGATAAATCCTTTACTGTACAATCAGTTCGGCTATGGAATGACTTGCCAGTGTCCGTGAGATGTGCTCAAACTCTGTCCACTTTTAGAACCATGATAAAAAAGTAGTTCCTCTCTCAAAGTCATTATATTTTATTTGCTCGTGTATGATGTTTATCAATTAGGTGTTTAAATTTATTAGAATAGTACACTGTAGACTACCTACATTATTTCTCTCTCCTTCCCCTTAGTATTTCATCCAAAGGTTGTCTGTAAAAGACACTGTTGCTCTTAGCGATAAGACCGTCCATTGTGTCACTCTTTGTAAAATCTTTATATTTATGTTTCTGAAATCTTTATGGCGTACATAATAAAGAGTATTTTTTATATTTTTATAAACTAGTGCTTGACTGCAATCCGCCTGATGGTAAGCAGTGATGCAATCTTTGATGGTTAAGCGCACTAGTTTATTAAGCCTATTCACTTAAAAAACTTAGGAATAGGAAGGATGACGACAGTTGGTCGAGGTGATGCAATGTTATACCCAAGACCAACACGACCAACGATGCTGCGCCAGAGGGAGATTGAACAGCATTTGGCGCATCGTACCTGGCACACATCGCAACAGAACTGCTCAGACCCGTCCTCCGTACGGCTTCACCAGACATCATGCCGGAATACGACGAATCGCTTGGCGGCAAGACCTTGTCTGGTGGGTGGTAACTTCTGCCGGCAGCCGATGTTATGGCCTACCACCGAGATTCTATTATATTCTATGTTTTGTATCGTTTTCTTTGTAGGCATGTCTCACTACGTTGTCAATCTACCCACCAGCCAATCTCTCGCCAGCAGCATCGTCTTCTAATGAACGCTTCAGCTCAATAGCTCCTTTACACCCGTGTAGTTTCGGTCGTCCTAAAACGGCCATTTCTTCTATCCTATAAATACCAAACAGTTCTAAAAACAAACAGAAGTAAACAGCGTCATGATGTCTACATGCACTCTCTCTCCAGACGCAGATCCGGACGCGAATTATTGCCGCAGCGGATCTCCACCACGAGGACACGGCAGTGCTTCGCCCAAGCCAGGCAGATCTCCACCGTGTCCCAGGCCGATCACCACACAGTGATAAGACCCTGGCGTTTCCTCCGTTTATGCAATACAGGAACCTCCCGATACAGCCGTGTTTGGTGACGATCTGCCTCCTGCGACTTGCGTCCTGCATGTGTGAAGGTTAGGGCGCCATGACGTCTCTCTAGCCACTACTCAAAGAGGGGATTATTGTGACGTACCCGGCACTGGGTTGCGACGATCGCACAGTCCCTATCCCCATGAGATTCCGCCAGAGATTATGGATGACCCTTGAACACGAGCTCTACAAATTGGTGAATAAATTTTAAATTAATGAAAAGATATATGAATACGATAAGAGCTACTGTGCTGTAAAAGTTGTTTCATATTCAGTAAAAGTTGTATTGATTCATTGAATATATTTATTTTAATGCGTTTTGAATTGACGTAAACACGAAATTAAATATCGTAATGTACAGAGAGAACCTGACAAATCTCAATCAACCTTGAATACTTTACAATAAAGTTGAAAATCCATTAAAAGGATTTCGCAGATCGTGTTAGCTTGATGTTCTGACGTCTGTGTCTCAATTATTGTAATAAGAAATGGAAAATGCGAATGTGCTATTAACATAACAACTCACGACACCCACTTACGTTGGGGGAGAAGATCGGCGCTATTGGAGGAAACGCGGTCTAGTCCCAATAATTTTCAACAACAACAATAATTTTCCGACAATGAATCACTATTCATACAGGTGTTTACTAGGCAGACGTGAATCATTACTTTCGGTGAAATGTGAACGTATGTCAATATTGTTTTTCTGTGAGCTTTGTACCTATACTTGTGCCAAGCTCGATAAAGAATAGAGGAAAAAACAATATGTAAATCAATTTACGGTTATCATAACTCATGTTTTAGAAATCTCGAGATTATCGATTTTTGCATACTATTTATTAATAATCCTGTTGCAGCATATTTCAATAGGATGACTAAAATGACATGCATATGCTATTACAAAAAACCATTTCAAACACCACCATAATACTTTCAAGTATGGACTACGTATAACATATGTACATATATGTATATAAAATTTAACCTATTAGGAAATAAGCTTACATGTGGGTCATATTTCATTCACATCTGTTAAGCGTTCTATGCAAATCATAAACATCTAAACATAAATAAACTGTTTACTGGTTGTTCATTACTTGTATGAAAATCTATCTAGAAAAGGTTGTTAACATCTTCCTTTTATGTGTAACCAAGTCGTTGTCTCGCAACCGTTTGTTTACCTGTATTCTTTATCGAATTTGGCCCAAATATAGTTATAACACACTCATCATCTGCCTAGCCTGTTCCCAACTATTTTGAAGACTGCTTCCAGGCTAACTAAATATAGCTGAATACCAGTATCTGAATATCACAATCTTTTTTTTTTTCTGTGTGGAAATCCTCGTAGGATGTCCGCCGCCCTAGGGTGGGCGACGGGGTCTGTCAGACTTTTACTGACTAAAACCACCCCGGTGTCTCTTCTATCACGAGCGCGCATGGGGCCGCGGGAGTCTAAATTCTTCCGCAGCCCCACACTCTCGTGCTGGCCCGGTCTGTCCGGGCCTCGTCTCCGGCACGGGGTAGTGGGGTGTTAAGCTACCCCGTGCATCGCCTCAGAGGCGCGCGCTGACACTCGCGCGCGCCTCCGCCGCGGGGTCTATCGAATAGGGGGCGGGGACTTCCCCAAGTCCCTCGCCCCTCGACCCATTCATGGGGGGCGGACGAGGGCGCTATCCGCCCTTCTTCGGCGCCCGGTGCGTCTTCTGCGGCCCGGGAAGGGAGTTGAGATCTCCCTCTCCCGTTCCGCAGCTTCCTTCTGCGACATCACGTCCTCGCAGAAGGACACCACCGCGTCCCACGACCCTGCGCTGCCGGCCATCCTCCGCACTACTGCCGGCAGCGTCAGGTCGCCTCCTACTTCATTTGTGAGGACACGGCGCTGCTCCTCCCAAGCTATACACTCGGAGAGCGTGTGCTGCGCCGTGTCCTCCCCGCATTGGACGCAGTGGTGGCACCAAGCGTCCGGCTCCCTGCCTAGGCGACACAGGTACTTGCCGAAGCAGCCGTGCCCCGAATGCACCTGCGTCACCCTGAACGACAGGGAGCCGTGCCTTCTCCCGAGCCAGTCGTCGAGTACTGGCCGGATCGCCTCGACGGTAGCGAGGCCGGTAGGGCGCATAAGCCTCTGCCGCCAGTCCGCCACCAGGACCTGACGGAGCTCCTCTCGGCGCAGCTCGATCTGCCGCTGCACCGGACTGGAGCCCCGTGTCCGCTCTTCCTCGCGCCATCGGTATAATGACGCGAGTACTTTCGCCTCTAGGTCCCAGGGCGGCGATCCGGCCAGGACGCAAGCCGCCTCGTAGGAAATCGTGCGATACCCGCGGACGACCCTGACGGCCATCGCCCTCTGCGGCTTGCGCAGAATGGCGAGTGTTCCGGCCGTCAGGTCCATCGCCCACAATCACAATCTGACCTAAACAACCAGCGGGTTGTGGAGGGTAGTTATTATATTACCTTTTGACCATACCTTTTATGAGCTCTTTGGTAAGATTGTTGTCAGACTTTCAGGCATCTGACGAACCGTAACTACTGTCATTTGTAGATCCAAGCGCCGAGCACGGACTTGGTATACAAAGATGGTCGCGGCGGTATGTACAACTATAGATACCGCTGCTAACTTTACTTTCAAATATTGGGGTATTGGCGACGAAAATACCAGAGGAAGTTTACCAAACGCTGTCCATCCCAGCTGGATCCTTCTATTTGCCTCCTTCTCGAAGTTGGTTTTCCCTAATTGCAACGTTTGCCCGAGGTACACATATTCTGAAACAACTTCGAGCGGCATTCCGTTTACGGCATATTCATGCATACAAATATTTGCACTGTGCGGGGATCGGACCCGCGCCTCCTTGCGCCACGGCCGCGTTCGCTACCGCTACGCCACGGAGGCTGTCAGACAAATATAAAGCTAAGCAGGTAAAGTAACTTTACTTTAGCTGCTTAGCTTTATAAGTTCACTCTTGGTTGCAAGCTTTGAGTTTTCTTCAGACAGCCACGAGTAGTCCTGATAAGTAGGTAGTCATGATCTCTCAAGGCCCACTAAAGATGCCAATAACAAAAAAAAAAACTACAACATCACATGCAAACAACGCGTCATGCTGGCGTGTTATTCGCGATCCTGTATCTCGTAAGGAAAGTTTACATACAAATTCTCGACTACAACCGTCGAGTAATTACCCGAAGTAGACATGACCCGTCTGGTCGGCTGATCTTTCCCTTTCTATAGAGAATTAATGAACTTTACATCGTATTCCTCATACCTTTTATACATGGTTTGTTCGCCAATGTCCCTTCTAACCTATGTGTATTTATGATCAGCTTCCAATTCTCATTATATGTAACAGGTAAAGACACATATTAGCTGTCATTAGGAAACATTAGGTACGAAAACAATCTGGTTTTTGCAGCGACTCAAATCTTGGAGCGTTTAAAATCTCAATGTCAAAAACAACACTACCTACCTACTAAATGGTAAAGGCATATGTTATTATATTGTCGTTAGGATAATCATTTTGTGAAGGAAAGAAACTAAATTAGGATCAAAACTACAGGACGTATTTTAATGGCCGGATTCAAAATATATTAAAATAAGGTCAAAACAAGCATTACATTGGACAAGGTCAATGTGTGATTAGCTTCTAAATTATTTTATTTATTTAACTATTTATTAACGTACATATAATACAAAAATATTATTTATAAAAATGGAACAGAACACAACAGTTGACCGTGATCCTGCCTGATAGTAAGCAGTGATGCAATCGTTGATGGTAAAGCGCACTAAGACTATTCACTCTAGCCTTGAAGACACAAATTACGATTTCAAAAACGGAATTTCAAAAGATCTTTCTGCATAACTGCAACAGGGCTATAGATAATCTCTTCCAGGCAAGCTTAAAATGGCTAAGATATTTTCCTGGACATAAAATGGAACTGTCTTGGGTGCAAATGTATTGTATAATATATTAAAATAATACACAAACAAAATTATCATCATAATTTCAGCCGAAAGACTTCCACTGCTGAACATAGGCCTCCCCCAAGGTTCTCCACGACGACCTGTCCGGCGCCACCCGCATCCAGCGGTTTCCCTCGACCTTCACCAGGTCGTCGGTCCACCTTGTCGGGGGCCTACCCACGCTGCGTCTTCCGATGCATGGTCGCCACTCGAGAACCCGTCGGCCCTATCGGGCATCGGTCCTACGGGCAATGTGCCCAGCCCACTGCCACTTTAGTGTTGCAATTCTTCGGGCTATGTCGGTTACTCTCGTTCTTCTGCGGATCACCACATTTCTGATTCGATCTCGCAGTGAAACCCCAAGCATAGCCCTCTCCATTGCCCTTTAAGTGACTTTGGGCCTTCTTACAAGGCCCATTTGTTAGCGACCACGTCTCAAAATTATACATATGTATATAATATTGGTGTCCTTAATAATTAACAATGTTTTTGACTAATATTATAATCCAATATTGGAAGAGACTGGTGCCTGAAGAAAGTGTTTGAAGAAGTCTTATAGGTCATAAGGACCCTCCACAGAGAAATCGCGCTAAAATAATTCAACCAAAACAGAATTGCATGGCAAACTTTAGATATATTTCCTATCGCGCTAACCTTTTGACAGATGGTTTAACCATAACTGGATCACAATTGGAACGTAACCGCTGTCAAATGAAAAAGTTGAAACAAAGCTAACTTTTCTGGTGCCATTTGTCAAATTAACTTCTAAACGATTGGATTTACTTATAATTTATTTAGTTTTACTGATTATATCTGACGAAATATATTACCCATACATTGATGTTACTTCAATCGAGGTTAAACCTTTAACGCGATACGAAAGGTATCGACTCTAAACCACAACTTCTACTGTTTGATTTAGCGCGTTTGCTACCCATCAAACAATACAATGAGCGTACAATAATCACTGATGGTTCTGTCAATAAGTATTGTACTTACTTCTGTCTTCACGCGCAAGATCCCTTGAAGGCACAAAGACCTATTGACTGTCCATTAGACAAATTCCTTAAATGGATAGTCAATAATAACTTTGTTTGTCAGTTATTATTATGTATCGTGACTAAACCTCATACTTATGATGACGTAGTAAAGAATTGAAGAAAAGCCCGTTAAGAGGGAACTCTAGGGGTGCTTTCTCTAAACAAAGGTATTCCGCTGTTTTCTTCGTGGATAATGCTTTAGAGCAATTAATTTTTTTTCTACAATTTTACACCGTGATTATACGTGCCCCTATCATTTGATTTTTCCCGAAACTTAATTAAGAAAAGAAATACGATACTTCAAAATAGCGAAAAATAATCCATTTTTACCGTGATGTTCAGATGAATAATAGACAAACGTCATAAGTTTTTAGAAAATAATAGAAGCATAGGAATACTTTTCCTCTAAATTTTGATATAAAAATAATTGAGATCTGTCGTGTTTTGAAAAAGAAAACAGCGGAATACGAAACGTTTTTTGGTCAACATTTTTGTAGGTAAAAGCAGCCTGAGCTGCAATTGTCCTTAGCTCCAATAGTTTCTTCAAATACCTATTTCCCAAATTCCTCGGCACTAGAGTCCCCTCTTAAGCAGTTGGCTCCGCCTGTCAGTTGGGGATTTTTGATAGTCGTGTCGGGTGGTAGAAAAGCCCAGAAGGTCGGGACTCCATCAAAGCAGAGATGTGTGCGGTGAGCTGTGCGCTGTGCGAGAAGAATGTTTTTATTGTATACTCTATGTAAATAGTACACCGTAGACTACCTACATTATTTCCCTCTTACTTCTTACTCTTCCCCCTTTAGTAATCCATCCAAAAGTTGTCTGTAAAAGATCGCAAAAAGGGTATATACATACCAAGGGCATGGCATCTTTAGATGATATCAAACGATATCGGAAGGGTTTCAACTCAAAATAAAATACTCAAAAAATTGGTACCAAATATTTGTATGGCCTACAGGTAGTTGTTCCGGGTCTGGCTGTTTCTGTATGTGATTTTAAGTGTCTGTAAATCAAAACAAACGTTCAAATCATAACAAACGTGGCAGCACACTACATACGTTAATAACTACTCGTTACTTGCCAAAATCCGATAAATGTCTTCTATATCTCTGTGCGACTAGTATGATAGTAGCCTATCACAGCCGCTGTTTTTCCTCATAACTTCCTAACATAAAGAGATAGGATTAAAAAACCCTTCCAATATCGTTTGATATCATGTAAAGATGCCATGCCTTTGTTATGTATACAATATGTTAAGAAAACCCTATCCGACCCGTAAGGATAATAAAGGTTAGGTAAACACATGGCCAAATAAAATATGAAATTTTACCTAATCATCATAGTAACAATACTAGTGAATTTTGAAATTATCTTTTTTCCCGCGAACTTCCCCAAAATTAGGTAAATTTTTAAAATGTGACAACACCATTTCGGCGGTATCATCGTTTGATTTATTGTTGGATATATAAATTTATGTTCAATATTTGGCGGTCTCGTTTGTGATGCCGGCGCGCGGCGAGTTTGTCGGTGTCCTCAAAAGGAAAAAGTAGGTGAAACTAGGGATGTACTATTTTTTGCGTAATAACGTTTTTTTATCGCTATTAATCGAAACTTGTATCTGGTTGAAGGATTTGTTGTAAAAACACAGATTACCCAATGGTAAAAGTACTTTTGTTTGTTTATCGATTAATTACTAATAACATTATTATAACACAAGTATTAGTAAACAGAAACGAGAAAGACTTATGAAACACAATTTTAGTAAAGTTTTACAAATATTTTATCGGTCAATATCATCGATATTGAGACAGAAACTGAAATTAAAACTGGCATGATTTTCATTTACAGCAGTGTACCTCGCTAATTTGAGTTTTGTAAAAGTTCTAAACAATTCCATGCGATGTTGAATCGAGAATAAGAATGAGAAACTACAATACTAAATCGATAACAAAAATAGACGAGTATCAATCGATAAAAAAAACAATATTTTGATTACTTACACATCTCTACCAAAGCATAGCCGGCGCGTAGGTACCTATTTTTATAAAATAAAAATAATTTTTACTTTAAATTATTAGTTGCGCGTAAACATTGCTGGTGTACACTATTCGTGTATTGTGTGATCATGTCGTTTTCTAACGTAGAGTAATGTAACATGCTGATGGAGGTAGTAACTGCAATTAGCTGTGTTGTGATCAGGTGTTAGACGACTTGGAAGTGGGTACTTATCGGTCAATGCACGAGGGTTCCAGCATGACGGTGCCTCACGATATTTTTGCCGACCTGTACGTGAGTACATTATCATTATTGTCCATTATCAGTTCGGCGAGCAGTGGATTGGTAGGGGCCAACTGTGGCCAGCGCGGATTTGACACCACTTGATTTTTATTTCTGTGCATGTCTGTGCTAATCTCGTGCGACGAAATATGGAACATCTCCCCCACAGCCATTGTGCTCATCCAATGAAATGATACATTCGGAGAGTCAGACGACCTTCCTACTTAAAAAAAGTTCTTTTCTCGAGCTGCCTAAGTATCATTGTTTCTTTCGAGAGTCGATAAACGTGGACAAGCTACCTATACCTACCTACAACCATGAGGTCAACTGCGGTCATGACCTGTGCCTGTGTTGCCATGAAATTACCTATTTATTTTATTTAAATTATTTATTTTTTAGGGGGTATTTTTTTTTAAGTTTAGCCAGGTTTTGCAGGCATTAGTAGAATCAGTTATCGATACCTAACAATACCTTCACGGGTCGGACAGGGTTTTTCTTAACATATTGTATACCCTTTATGATACACGTTGTATATGGTGTACATAATAAAGAGTATTCTAATAAATTCTATTCATAGCGGGTGCGAGGCGTTGAGTACTGAGGGTGACACGCTAATCACGTCTCTCGTCTCCACTATGCGTTGTTACACAGCTCACATCCGCGCTTCCAACGCGCCATGCAAATATTTCACATCTCCGCACAGCAATCTCCGCTGACGCTAAGCGGAGAGATGTGTCAATAACACAATTCTTCTTCAGCCTATAGATATCTACTGCCGGACAAAGGCCTCCCTCAAGGCTTACCACGATGATCGGTCTTGTGCTGCCCGCATCCATCGGCTTCCCGCGACCTTCACCAGGTCATCGGTCCACCTTTTTGGGGGCCTCCCTACGCTACGTCTTCCGGTACGTGGCCGCCACTCCAAAATCTTACTGCCCCATCGGCCTTCCGTTCTACCAGCAATGTGCCCTGCCCACTGCCACTTAATTTTAGCGACTCGAAAAGCTATGTCGGTGACTTTGGTTTTTCTGCGAATCTCCTCATTTCTGATTCGATCACACAGAGAAACTCCGAGCATAACTCTTTCCATTACCCTTTGTGTAACTCTGAGCCTTCGTATGAGGCCCATTCTGAGCGACCACGTTTCAGTTCCGTAAGTCATCACTGGCAACAGACACTGGTGAAAGACTTTAGTCTTGAGACACTATGGTATCTTGGGCGACGAGAAGACGTAGCGTAGCTTCCCGAACGCTGACAATTGTATTGGTTGTTTAATAAACTCGTCTCCGCTTTGGTGGAGTTCCGGCCGAAGGCTGACAAAGGCCTCCCCCAAGGCTTTCCACGATGATCGGTCTTGTGCTGCCCGCATCCTATTACCAAGAAGTATCTTATTTTAGTAACCATCTTGTGTTAATTATTATACATAGTACGACGACGTATACGACACGGTTGGTGTATTGGCTGAACGACCGACTGCTGAGCCGCATGTTGCGGGTGCGATTCCCGCACAGAACAAATATTTGTATGGCCTACAGGTAATTGTTCCGGGTCTGGCTATTTATGTATGTGATTTTAAGTGTTTGTAAACGTAGCCACGAAACAGGAGTAATTCCTAGAGTGGGGCAACGATTTTAAAAAAAAATGTATTGTATAAAGTAATGTGTTTTTTTAAATGAACGGACATCTTTGCTCCTGGTGAGTTTCCTCCGCCACTTCCTCTTCCCTGTTTTATGTAATATTGACGTTCAAAAAATACTGATTCTCAGCTTAATTTGAATAAATGACTTTTGATTTGATTTGATTTGATGGACCATGGGTAAGAGAAGGACGTCTCTGTTTCCGATGGTTCTCTGTACATAAGTACTTAAGCTTTGTTACAGAGTAACTCAAACTTACACACAGTCTTGTCCGATCTTCTTTCTCATTTCTCTTCTTTCGTATACTTTCTTTCTTTTACCAATTTCTTTTATTTAATTTTCCTTATTATTAGAATTAACTATCATTTTGTAGGCACATGTGTCTATAACAAAAAACATATTAATTTATGTTTATTTTTTTAATTCGATTGCTCATTCTCTAAAAACAATATCAGATGTCGACTTACATAAATACTTATCTATATAAGTCGACACGTGATATACAGCCAGTATTTACCAATCATTAAAGCTATAGGAAATGATCACTTGTAGGTATATAATTGTAATATGTAAATATCTGATAAATACTGCGGACAGTCACGGTTTAATCTCTAAGTGTTGGTTCCGCCATGAGGACTTCTGGCTATAATAGCAGACCATCCTGAATAACGTGCTTGCTGACCATGGAACGCGTGAAGATTACTAATTAATAGTTGTAATCCTAATAATCATATCCTAAAACACTGTCCTACTAATTAATTAACGTGTTGAATGTAGTAACAAACTTTGTTACTATTTCACGCAAAAACTATTGAACGGATCAAGTTTGGCACACAACTGGTTTTTAACCATTAACATCATCATCTCAGCCACATGAAGTCCACTGCTGGACATAGGCCTCCCCAAGGATTTCCAAAAATAACGGTTTGACGCGGCCTGCATCCAGCGCTTCCCTTCGATTTTAGACAGATCATCCGACCACCTATTCGCTGGGCGTCCGACGCTGCGCTTGCCGGTACGAGGTCGCCATCCAAGAGTCTTTCTGCCCCATCGGCTAACGACTCTACGAGCTATGTGCCCCGCTTATTGCCACTTCAGAGAGCTAATCCGCTGGGCTATATTGGTGACCATTAATATACAGGATATATACTCGTATTCCTAGGATCGAAACTTATGTAGGTGAAATCACCATCATATTATAAACGATAGGTTGTGAGAATGAATGGATTTTTGTATCTAATTCGTTCACATAAAAATAACTTAAGGAATTTCGGTGGAACTGAATATGTTGTCAGTGTGAAATTGTGAGTGTTGTATTTCTGTAAGATGAAAGAGTTTAGGCCATTTCTCAGACTTTAAAATAAACACAGTTTCTAGACTAAAGTAGAACAAACCTTTACTAAATTTATTTAGCGGATACTTGGCTCTTGGTTTATAGGTTTAAATAAGAAATTTGCAATAAGTTACAATGGGTCTGACATATCTATATTTGAACAAAGACTCCTCCTGTATCTTTTTGGAACCAAAAGACCAAAGAGGCCGAATCGAAGCATGTAGAATCTTTTACCAGTGTTAAAAGTTTTAATAAAGGTTATTGACTGTAAAAAAGACATAAATTAAGCGTGAAAACTAAACTAGACTCATGGCTGCATCGAGTATGAAGTCATCGGGACATAATGCCTCATGTTAACATAATATAAAAAATGTGAAAGAATTTAATCGTAACATAAGTATCTAGATTTTTTGTTCAATGTCTGGGTTATAAAATGGTTGTTGCCTGCGGGTTAGCCAGTGTTATATTATATCGTAGAACGACTTCAAAAGTCAACGATTAATAAACCTGGACTTATCTAGTTTCCTACTATAAATAAATGAGCCATTAATTTCTTCCTAATAAAAGTTTATGTAAGTTAATGTATTTATACAAATTAAAGTTATTCATAGTTTAAACGTCAGCAAAAATCCCTGAATTTTGTAAAGGCTTCCATCAAAGATGCCCATGAATCTCTATCTCGGGCTTAGTATGCCCAGTTTTGGCCGGCTATTCTATTAAGGTCGTCTTCCCATCTGGCTTATGGTCTCCCTCGGCTCCTCTTGCACGTGGGGTCCACGATGTCGCTCTCGCAGTCCATCTCCACTCTCCAGTCTGTACATCTCACTACATGACCAGCCTATTTCCATTTCAGTTTTCCTACTATACGAAATGTTAATTTATAGTATAATATGTACTTATACTAAAAGAAAGAGAGACTAGATTTTCCGTCTGTCTGTCTGAACACGATAGCTCAAGAACTACTGAATTAATTTTAATACAAAAACAAAACATAAAAACGGTCTAGCAGCTTTGAAGGGTTTGGTTACAAGCACTGTGACTCAAAAATTCCTGTAAGTGGGACAGAGGTGAACTATTTCAAACTTCTGTAAGTGGGACAGAGGTGAACTATTTCTAATAGTAACGTCTTAATTGATGCTTTGAATACTTTTGAAACAAATCTAATAAAATTTAACTCACAAGAACATTTCAACACAGTTTCAAAATCTCAAAATTCGAACGACACATGAACACACACACACACACACACATACTACACTGACTGCACACGCAAGTAACACTTATTACATTTACTTTCTCACTCATATTAGGAATATTTTTGGTCTTTTGGTCCTTTTCACTAAGTTTCATCTAAGAAGATAACAGGGGGCCCTAGTGTACTATTTTTATATTTTTTTCATTCCAACACACTCGTAGTAAAAACTCGTAGTTTGCTAATTTCATAATTATCAGTCAGTCGTCTCGTAATCGAAACTTGTCAATATCGATCGTAATGAAGATCACTGACCGACCATTAGGACACTATTTTAATAACAGACTAGGGCCCCATGTTCTAGAAGTTGTGCCATAATTATCTAGGTTAATTATTGTCTGTAAAGACATCATATTTTATATTCAGATTACTAACGAACCTGTTCGAAATATGAGTCAGCAATGAAAAATGTACCAATGTTATGAGATGGAGTTAAAAGTCTTTAAAATATAATTAAATTAATAATACGTATGTATTTTTAGTAGATATTTGACAGTTTGTTTTATACTATTGTAGTTGTTTTTTGAACAATGATAACATGTACTTAGGAGCATAATTTTGTCATATCTGGTCTCATCACCCCTCACTGTGGCCAAGACAACTTTAGCCATCTCTGTTCAGTCCTGTGAGTCTGCTGGACTGGCAGTGAGTTTACCCTTCACCCTTACCTGGAAATCCTACCCACTATCCGTCTGTTACCTTAGGTCTCTTGGTGCAGACATCCCTTACTTATTTATGTATATATATTACAAACTATATGGTAGGTCAGGGCTGTAGGGCTTATAGGACTTAGGTTCGTAAGGACTGTCGGGCTTATATAGGTCTTAGTTTTGGGTTCTGTTAATTTGCCATATAGGCGCATGTACTACCGCTACCTTTATTAAGGGTGGTCGTACATCTGGAGTAGTAATGAGTGCGTTTTTCCTATTCCTTTTATCTTCCTCCAATAATGTCTTCCACAACGTTCTTTGTCTTCACAGTTTCTAAACTTTTGAAACCACTCACGACAACTTCTCTCTCTTAAAGCAGCTTCACCATTAGCTCCTACAAGCAATCGATGGGCCTCAGCTGCAGATTTCTTCAAATAAAAGAAGTGAGAAAAGTTCCCGCAAATGACGCTTATTTGGCACAAAACTTGTACACAAGACACTTGTACTAGTCCGCCCCAGGTGCCAAGCATCAAGGGGTGACAAAATCTTACTTAAGATCTACAATGAGTCAAACACGACTTTCCAGTCTTTCCCTATTGTCCATTGAAAAGGAGAGGAAAGTAAATTTTTATAATGTCATTGAGTATTTTAGTAAAACAAAGTCACGTTTAATATTTGTCGTTTTATATTGAGAGTGCTCAATAGAAAGTCGCCACTGGATACAGAGTCACTAATAGTCTAAGTGTATGCTATTACCCGATGTCCGAACTTACGATACAACTTTTGCTAAACGGCGGAAACTTATTTGTACACCTAATATTATGTTATAATCTATACTCTATACTAATATATAAAGCTGAAGAGTTTGTTTGTTTGTATGTTTGTTTGTTTGTTTGAACGCGCTAATCTATGGAACTACTGGTCCAATTTGAAAAATTATTTTTGCATTGGATAGCCCATTAATCCAGGAAGGCTATAGGCTATATAACATCACGCTGCGACCTATAGGGCGGAGCATAACTAACTCCAAGCGAACAGAGTCGCTGGCGGCCTTAGTCCATAGGGAGAGAGAGCAGTGTTGAAGTAATCTATACTAATATATAAAGCTGAAGAGTTTGTTTTGTTTGAACGCGCTAATGTCAGGAACTACTGGTCCTATTTGAAAAATTATTTTCGCCTTTGATAGCCCATTAATCCAGGAAGGCTTTGGGCTACATAACATCACTCTGCGACCTATAGGAGTGGAGCATAACTATCTCCACGCGAACGAAGTCGCGAAGTCGAGTCAGTTATTACGGTTATTATGATCCCGGTTATCTGTCGATAACCGGGTTCGTAATAACCGTGAGAAGCTGGGTCGCGTAACTTATTTTAACTAAGTACCTACAGATAGTATAGGTTAAAATGGGTAAGTAAATTATTAAGTTTATTATAAATAAAAAAAATGAAGAACCTACTTAAAAATGTTTTTTTTTTAATTCTAATTATATACTAGTTCTTGAACGCAACCCCGCCTGATGGTAAGCAGTGATGCAAGAGTTTTTAGAATTTTCTAGAAATTATGCGTACGCGCATATCGAGTTTAGATTTCGTTCATCCACTAATAGACACAATTTAATCAATTACAAATCGATATTAATAGAGGGAAGCAATGCAATTAAATCTTTGATCGCAACTCATTGGTTAATTATAAAAAATTACGCAAGGATAAAACGATAAAACCCTTTCTACATGACGCAACTTTTCATTATATTTCATAGTTGTTTAAATCCTGTTTAAAACGAGAGATTTTTTTACATATTACAAAAGTCTAAATTGACTCATTTCGTTTTAGGTAGGACACAGAAAGTCATTTTACGTTTTTGGTACATAATATGATCTTGCACGCGATTGTAGACCCTAGCTTCGTTAGTGTAAAACCGAAAATTGTGTAATACTGGGACAGGAGTTGCTGTGGTACTCAGGGTGAAAACAATTAAGTCCTTCTTTCAATTAACTCGGGATTTTATATAAATAGATGGTATTAACTTCTTCTTGGTATGGAAAACCTTCATGGAAGTCCGCCGCCCTGGGGTGGACAGCGGGCTCTGTCAGACTCTTACTGACTCAAAACCACCCCGATGTTCCATCTCACACCTATGTGGGGGATCGCAAAAACGAACACTGCTTCCACAACCCCCGACTGGTGCCGGCCCGCCACTGTGGGCCTCCTCAGCAGGAACAGGAGTAAGGTGTTTGACTCCGCGATGTCTTCGCGTCGCGCGTCTGTAAGCGGCTAATATAAACCTAACATAACCTATGCAACATTTCTAGTAACATTGCGAATAATTTATAAAATTATTCACTGGTTCATACATTATCTTTATAGAATACTAGCTTTTTGCCCGCGGCTTCGCCCGCGTGGAATTCGGTATAATCGCGCTTTTTAGATTTCCCTCGGGAATATCAAATTTTTAAATAAAAGGTAGCCTATGTCCTTTCTCAGGGTCTAAAGATTGTCTGTACCAAATTTCATCAAAATCGGTTGAAAGGTTTAAGCGGGAAATCGTAACAGACAGACAGACATTAGTATGGATTTAGTTATTATTCGGTGGTAGGCCTTAACATCAGCTGCCGGCAGAAGTTACCACCCACGCCAAGCGATTCGTCGTGTTCCGGCACGATGTCTGGTGAAGCCGTACGGAGGTCGGGTTTGATTAGTTGTGTTGCGATGTGTGCCGGGTGCGATGCACCAGATTTTGTTGTGCCGGAAATTTGGTCGTGGAGGGTCTCCATACCAATCTCCTTCTGGCGTAGCATCGTTGGTCGTGTTGTTGGGTTTAACATTGCATCACCTCGCTCAACTGCCGTCTTCCTTCCTACTGACTTAGTGATTATGATTATGAGTATATTATTACAGTATTGAGTGAATAGGCTTAAGAAACTAGCTCGCTTTACCATCAACGATTGCGTCACTGCTTACCATCAGGCAAGATTGCGGTCAAGCACTAATTTATAATTATTGTTAAAAAAAAAAAACAATACAGTTATCCTTGTAAGAATTAATTGATGGACATAGCTGAAAGATTCTTCTAATAATTGATACTTTCTTAAATTTTTTTATATTTAGAAAACAAATGGCATATTTTTCCCTTTATCATCTCCCGAAAATAAACAAATCTGTCGATTTTTAATTAACACTTCGGAGAAAGTTAAAGGAATACAACTTCCTTACAGCACCATAATTATATCAAAATAAAATAAAAAATTATCACTATCAATGTCAATCTGAATAATTTTAAAGGATATTGATAATTTATAACTACTCATGTTCGAAAAATTTGTCAAGTTAACAACGTAAAATAACGCACTGAATGTTGTCAAACTTTCAAAATAAAAAAACCAGTATTTTTTAAATCCAAACATGTTTTCATCTTTTCTGATTACATGTATAACAAAGCGCTGTATGTACATACGTATGTACGTACATAACTATCCGGTGTTAGTAGGTACAGGACATGTACCAAAGGTGACACTGAGTGACTCTTTTACAACTTCTAGACAGGATATGACTCAATTCTTTGAGCAAAAAACACCGGTATACACTTTCTGTTAGTTAAGGCATATTTAGGGCTGTTCATCGTTCCTTTACTGACCAGCTCACTGTTCTTATCAGGAAATAATGCAGTCAGAAACCACCCCTTATCTAAGAAAAATTTTCAAAGAAAATAACATCTCCCCACACATTTCATCACCCGTTTGACATCAAATTACCTCTTTTTTACATGCTTTTTATTAGCTTCCATTGATGTTTGCTTGCTTGTTTGTAACTCTTTGGACTACGAGTGAGCGGCTCATTACTGTAAAATGTCCCACCGTTTTTAATACGTTCGTTTGCCGAGCGGTATTAATTTGTGCAGGCAAAGTATTTAGTTTAGATTTTGATTTAGTTACTTGGGTAACGTATCATTGCGAATTTTAGCACTTGCTATTCTGTCTGTTGGAGATCAAGAAAAGTTTGTTAAAAACAAATGAGCACCTTTAAAAGCATTTTTTTAGTTTTTTAAACTATATTTTTTGACCTCTGTATTATTGGAAAATCCTCATGGATGCCCTCCGTCTGGGAATTACGGAAGATTATGTCGGACTCCTACCAACTATAACCCCACTGTTCCTTCCAGTACCACGAGTCGGGGGCCCGGGAGACACTTGTACATTCACCACAAAATACGTAGTTGTAGCAGTACCTACAAACGTCTCAAAAATAAACAACGCGTCATACTGACGTCACACGAATTCTACATCTCGCAATCAGAGTTTACCGTGCAATTGGCATACATACAACTCGCCAATTACAACTATTGGACAAGTGGCCCACCAGACATAACACCCGTCTGGTCGGAGGATCCTCCCTTTTCTATGGAGGATGAGTGAACTTTACTCCATGTTCCTCATGCCTAATGTAAAAGTTACTCAAAATCATCATCATCATCTTAGCGTTTAGTCCCAATTGCATCCGCGGCTTTCGTGTTCGAGCCCGGGGTCCGCTTTCCTGCACATTTTCCTCCATTCCGAGCGATCTTTAGCATCCTGTGGTAAGAAATTGTTGGCACGCATTTCATCTCTTACAACGTCAAAGCAGGATTTCTTTAGTCTACCCCGCTTATTCCGGGTTGTTTTTGTTGTGCTTTATACTCAAAATATCTACGTCAATTTAACTAATACTTATCAAAGTTATAGCATGTTTTTCAAAATTTTATCACAATCCTGAGGAGAAATTCCTGTTAAGGATATTGGAACTTTCGCATTCTAATTTTAATCTCATTCTGTCAAAAACACCAGTCATTTCCCAACATTTTTGTCAAATTTGAAACATAGATAATATAATCGATTATCGTGTTTGTGGCTACATTTTGAACGTTCTTGATTACAGAATTCGGCCTTTTCTTATCTTAGTTTTTGTCGGCAAACTAAAAAGTAGCTATGAGGATTATCTACCGATTTGTCAAGGTTAGTTACAATAATCGAAACTAGAGAATGTATGACAAGGGCAATTCTAGTAGTTTTACGGACGTTCAAATTCTCAATCTCTATCTGTTAAAAATACGTGTAAAATCCCTACATTAGTGACAATTCGTCCCTCAGATCAGCACCCTAATTGCGAAATACACTATTACTATCAATTGGATTCATTTCGAATCCATTGCTCCATATGTTCGGAAAGTGTGTCTGCTCAAAAACGTAAATAACGCAATGAATGTTGTTGAACTGTCAAAATGAAGCCCATTGCTATTGATAGTGTGTTATGCACTTAGTCTGCAGATTGTGACTAGATTTTGAAGGAGTACAGAAATAAAAATAGAGAAATAGAAAATAAACGAGACTAAGGGCGGGTTGTTTCAAACGGTTGGTTATCGTAACATACGTACGTCAAAAAGTTACGTCCGTTAACGTAACTTTGATGATGTTTAACGTTCGTTAAATGCCGGGGCTACATTAGCAGGCGAAGATTCGTGTCGCGTTGGCGCGCAAAATATCTGTTGTCCTTGTCAGACATACACGATGTTCGTCTCATTGGCGGGCGAAGATTCAGAAATCGGCCTACGGCGAATATTCGTTGTTTAGTTGTGCGGCCGAGACGATGGAGGAAGCAGTGGCTTTGCATTATATGTCAATAAATTATTATTTATTACATGTTTACACAACAAATAAAACAAAAACAATGTAAAAAATATGCAAAAAGAACGTCAGTCCTACTTCAAAGTCTGAACGACACTGAAGTGACGTAGGTGTGACTACTCCAGCGAATATTGTCCCGACAAGTCCTTTGAAGCGCGCCATTTTACCGACAGCGCCCCGATGCTACATCGTCTGCGCACGAATACATTGCGTTGCAACGATGTACCCGGCCACATACATCGCCCCAGCAAATTTTATCTAGGCGACTGTCATGTGCTGTAGTTTATCTAACTTTCTTGGTATTATTGTTTATTGTTGTGGGAAATAACTTCGTGCCATTTTATAAATTAAGTCCGTTTATACTAGAAAACTGTGTACCTATAGAAAAGCTATACTTTGACGAAAAATGGATACATTTTATTTTTATTTTATATATTTGGGACAAAAAACAATTATATGTTACAATATTAATAGCCGGCTAAGGTATAATACATAGTAACCAAACAAAAACATTGTCGTCCTCCGTGGCGCAGCGGTCAACACGCCTGCTTGCGACGTGGAGGCCCCGGGTTCGAACCCCGGGAAGGTCATGATGGAAAACGATCATTTCCTGATTGGCCTGGGCCTTGGATGTTTATCTATACATATATGTATCTATTATAAATATAGTATCGTTGAGTTAATATCCCATAACACAAGTCTCAATCTTACTTTGGGACTAGCTCAATTTGTGTGATTTGTCCGTATATATTTATTTATATAACCCCCACCATACACACCAAAGTAAGTAAATTACTACACTCACTCGTACTACTACATACACTTAAACATAGTTACTATGTTTAAGGCCTTAATAAGTAGGTATATGTTAAACATTGCAATCTAACAAAACACGTATATTCTATAATGTAAACATATTTTTTTCAGAGAACGGAAAAAAAATAAAGCATGACGTGTAAAAGTGATCAGTGATCCTACTTGCTTAATAAACGATTTCATTTCATTTCACTAACTTCACAAAAAATGAGAAAGATCGCTTTCAATCTTCGCTTGAAAAATATAAAGATGTGTTGTTCTGTAAAGAAACAGACAACAACAGTAATATAAAAAAAAAAAAAAAAACAGAACTTGGGCTGCTAAACACCTTTCTTTTTCTTTTTACGGTACTTGTATCATCATCAGATGAACTACCTACTATCGTCAATTAGAGACCAAACTCGCGAATACAAAAGGGAGTTTATGTTGTTTTCATTAATTGACACCACGGCGGACTAAACACAACTTGACATAAGTTACGTTAACCAGTGCTCAGAGCATCGGTTAAAGTAATCGTATTTTTTTGCGTGCGTTGACGTTTACGTATTGTGAAACAACTCATTTTTTGACTTGACGATGGTTAGCACCATTTTTAACTTTTACGCATGCGATAAGTGAACGTGAAACAACCCGTCAGTTATCGTAATCGTATCTTTTTTTGCGTGCGTTAACGCTTACGTATTGTGAAACAACTCATTTTTTGACTTGACGATGGTTAGCACCATTTTTAACTTTTACGCATGCGTTAAGTGAACGTGAAACAACCCGCCCTAAAGGAGTTACTTTAAGTACGGATCGGAGCAGGTCGCGTTCTGTTACCATAGAATTGGTAAGACCCGGTACCCCGGAAAGGCAGATGACGAACGCTTAGGGGGTTTTTTAGCCGGTAAGAGACCGGCAGACCCCTCCGCGTCCTCGACCGGAAGATAGTTCATGAGGATTTTTCCACCTTCGGGAAAAAAAGGGTCGCGTTCTGTAGTTTGTTCCCATGTGATAAAGATTTAGAGTTATTAAAGTTTCCGTGATATCCTCATTCCCAAATAATAACATGGCAGCCCTAGGCATGCATTGTAGTGGCAAAAAAATAAAGGTCATTCTAATCATTATTTAGATACGAGTCGCTTTAGGGCACAATAAATTACGTCATAAATATAATTAGTATTAGTTTCAATAAATTTGTTTTTTAAAAATTGGGTCCAAAGAATTTTATTGCTATCCTGACCAAGAAATCGAAATTTAACTGTGTCTGTTTTCGTGTCCTTCTGTATAGTTCAACTGTTAAATGCTTTACACATTAAAAGTCAATTGCTAGTCATGAAACCACTACTCTTATTAATTTATTTATTTATCAGAATGATTTTTCGCAAAATAACCACTTCAAAATCATTGCTAAAAATATACTTCTGTCCTTTTATTTTTATTTGTGTGTGTAAATGTTTGACCTATATAACTGAATAAAATATTATCTACTTACCATGTAACCTCTGTACGTGAAACCAGCTCGCGCTTGGCCGATTTTGTAATATTACGAAGGATTAAATGTAAATTCGAAAAAGGAACGTATTGCCCGATTTGCAAAAGAGACTAAAAAAAAATAAAATAAATAAATTGAGCACTTCGCAAGACGTTCCTTTTTCGAATTTTTTGTATAACAATAATATTAATTCTAAGGAGGCAGGTAGCTACAAACCTATCCATACTAATATTATAAATGCGAAAGTAACTCTGTCTGTCTGTCTGTCTGTCTGTCTGTCTGTCTGTCTGTCTGTCTGTCTGTATGTCTGTCTGTTACGCTTTCCCGCTTAAACCTCTCAACCGATTTTGATGAAATTAGGCACAGACAATCTTTAGACCCTGAGAAAAAACATAGGCTACCTTTTATCCCGGAAAAATTTGATGTTTCCGAGGGAAATCTAAAAAGCGCGATATAACCGAACTCCACGCGGCCGAAGCCGCGGGCGGAAAGCTAGTTTTAATTATAATATGTACCTATTTTTATCCAGCCAGGAATTTTACCGGACACGGGACATGATAAAATCAACTATAATCGACAAGATACGACTCAGAGCATAAAGTTTGACTCATAAAGAAATGTCTCAAAGCAGTTTGCATTGCAAGCTTGTACTCTGTCACTACACACACACGATTGTGATCTTTTGAGCTATAAAATAACAGGTTACTGTTGCGAGTAGCTTGGTTTATATCACTATTTATCTACCTATGTTATGTTGATATCAACAATGTGTCTCTATAAGCACGCTTATTACCCGCCATATAATATTTTACTATCGTATACCTAGCTACCGAGTCGGGAATAAAACAATCAAGATCTATCACTAAAATATTGTAGACTCATCATCATCATCATCACAGCGTTAATCCCAGTCACATCCAAAGCCTTTTCAGCTTTGAAGTCTGGGGTCCGCTTTACCAGTCCAACTGCTGAAATGGCTAAACTTCGACATTTTCTGTGAAGCGCCTGCCGTCTGACCTCCACAACCCTAAGGCAACATCGAAGCATTGCATTTAGAACAATTGTAAGACTTTTGAGGGCTCCAACAACCCGTAACGACTGCCACTAGATGTTTGTATGGCAACCGGGACCAACGGCTTAACGTGCTTTCCGAGGCACGACCAGACCAGTGCAAATATTCATATTCATGCATACAAATATTTGCACTGTGCGGAGATCGAACCCTCCTCACCTTGCGCAGCGGCCGCGTCCGCTACGGCTACGCCACGCGCCACGGAGGCTGTCTCTGAAAATGTCAACTTTAAAAAGTACATACAGTGACCTGTCAAATACTGTCTACTCTATTCTACTTTTCTCTATGGGAATGGCGCCGTAATTACATACGTAAATAGTGACGTCGACATTTCCGCCAATAAAGCTGAACATTTGTTTGAACGCGCTAATCTCAGAAACTATTGGTCCGATTTGAAAAATTCTTTTTGCGTTGGATAGCCCATTAATCCAGGAAGGGCAGCTTTAGGCCACATAACATCACGCTGCGATCAATACGAGCGGGGCATATAAAAAAAAAACTATCGAAACCTACGCGGGTGAAACCATGGGGCGCAGCTAGTAATAAATAATGGACGACACGGTTGGTGGAGTGGCTGAGCGACTAACTGCTGCGCTGCGTGTCGCGCTCGATTCCCGCACGGAACAAATAGTTGTATGGCCTACAGGTACTTGTTCCAGGTCTGGTTGTTTTTGTATGTGAGTTTTAAATGTTTGTCAACGTGCCCATGTTACAGGACTTCATCATCATCTCACTTTTTATCGTCCCACTGCTGGGCACAGGTCTGCTCTCATACAGAGAAGTTTGAGCGTAATCATCACGCTTGCTCAATGCGGGTTGGCGATTTCAGACTTAAAGTCCAGGTTTCCTCAAGATGTTTTCCTTCACCTTCAGTCATTGGTGTCCAAGATATACTTAGGAAGTACATACAACTTTAGAAAAGTTACATTGGTACTTGCCTGACCTGGAAACGAACCCCCGCTCTCATACTTGAGAGGCTGGTGTTTTAACCACTAGGCCACCACGACACTAATAATACTTAGTGTGGGGCAATGTAAAAAAAAAAGAAAGGTATAATCAAATCACCTTACATTCAACCTTAGCCGGTTAGTTATAAAGTTTGCAGTCAGAATGTTAGTTAGGCCGCAAATAGCTATCAAATAATTCTCTGTTTTAATCAATCAATATTTTTAGGCACTAGTGAGCGATATTTATCATAATCTTGACATACCATAATCATTCAGTAAAACAGGCAAATTAATCAAAGCAGCGAATTATTTGACAGCCATTTGCGATGTTGCCAACTTTCACCCGGGCCAATTTTATTCTAAGCTATTTGAACCCACGACGTTCAATGACATAATTAAAAGTTAGTAAAATGCAAATAAAAAGAAAGTTATTTTTGTTTTCGTATTTTCAACTTCATTCACACCAAAGTAGGAGCCAAATTTCTGCTCCAATTTATATGACCAAACGATTTTTCCCCAATTTATTGAACAAGAACCTTTGGGTCGTAATATCGACGCCTACGCGCCTAACTCCGGCCCAAACCCACTGATTGCCCAATAAAAGATAGTTCGAATACTTCCACTCGAACAAGTCGGCTGGTTTGACACGGGGGAGGTTTAATAGACGGGCAACTTTAGGCCTGTTGGACAGGGCATGCTAACTTTAGGGTACAATGGAGTAGCCTGACTGCAGTAAGATCGTGTAAGCTTGTATGTAACATGGCAAACTACCGGTTCTATAGTACCTATACGGCAACGGGTCAGTGCAATACTGCCGCCGTGTCTGTTAACAAGCTTATTATAGTGATTCATACAAGACTAACGATCATGCCTACTAACCGCAGAATCTCGTCAAAAACAACACAACCCTCTTTTTTTCCCAGGGTGGAAAAATCCTCATAGACAATCCGCTCGGGGATGCGGAGGGGTGTGCCCGGACTCTTACTGGATAAAAAACCACCTTAGTGTTCGTCTTCTGCCTTACCGGGGTACCGAGTCCCAATTCTACAGCCCAAAAATCCATCCAATCCAATCAGATTGACATTTGAGAGGAAGGCTCCATCTTGTTTTGCAAAGCACGTTAAACTTTAGTCCCGAATTGTAGATATTTGACAGTCCTTAGGGGTCATCAGAAGGCCGATAGTCTCAAAACCGGTCTTACCAAAGGGTATAGAATACCTAAATAGTAACCCAGTCCCTGAGTTATGGAGGTCAGATAGGCAATGTCTCCATACAAAATATTGGTTTTTAACTGCGTCCAGTCACACTAGAAACCGAACTTAATATAGTTGGGAAAAGGCTAGGCAAAATACAAATACAAAATACAAAAATATTTATTTCATCCAAACATTACGGAAACATTACGGAATTGATGATAATATAATTTATGTATGACACATACATAAATTATTATGTTTCGCAGCTTCTTTCTTTGCGATTTGGTTAACAAATTGTAGATGTGTACCACGCATCAGCCTATCACACGGATTTTTTAAATACATTTTTTTTTTTTTTAACACTGGCAACTTACTTTTACCCCCACTACCCCCACTCTGCCGCTCCTGCCGGTTCGATCGGTCGGCGCGATCTGCTCCTCATTATGTGTTTCCGTGCCGAAGCCTACGCACGTCATTGGGAAAGAACCCTACCGCACCATTATTTGAATTTGAACATGGGGAAGAAGCGAAAATACGAGGACTCGGAAGAAAGGATTAGGCACAAAATTAGAAGGTTAAATGAAAAACTTAAGAAAATCCAGGCACTTGATTAGGAAACAAAGAGTGCCGAACATTTGGTCATTCGAGCCGGATAAGTATGTGAATCAGTGATTAGTGAGATCCAGACTCTGGATTCCAGAGTGTTCTGTGTAAAACTTGGCGTAGAAACCAGGGTGGATCGCCCTGAAGCGCCGCATACCCAAGCTGGTGTGCAAAGTGAAGTGAGTGCCGCAGCAGTGAAGTTGGCGTGGAGCAGCACCAGGTGGCGCAGGGTGAGGACCAGTACCAGGTGTAGAGGTGGCGCAGGGCGTGATCGGAGTACCAGACCAAAGAGGCGGCGCAGGGCGAAGTTCGAGTACCACGGAGTGACTGTTATTATAAACTGATGCGTAACTGCCATTACTCTGGGCTTTTACCCTCAAAGATGCGAACAACTACCGTTTATACTTATTTAGTATGAATAACTGGGTTGTATCCATCCAATTTTATTATAAACTGATGCGTAACTGCCATTACTCTGGGCTTTTACCCTCAAAGATGCGAACAACTACCGTTTATACTTATTTAGTATGAATAACTGGGTTGTATCCATCCAATTTTATTATAAACTGATGCGTAACTGCCATTACTCTGGGCTTTTACCCTCAAAGATGCGAACAGCTACCGTTTATACTTATTTAGTATGAATAACTGGGTTGTATCCATCCAATTTTATTATAAATTGATGCGTAACTGCCATTACTCTGGGCTTTTACCCTCAAAGATGCGAACAACTACCGTTTATACTTATTTAGTATGAATAACTGGGTTGTATCCATCCACGTTTATTATAAACTGATGCGTAACTGCCATTACTCTGGGCTTTTACCCTCAAAGTAAAAAAAAAAAAAAAATTGCGAATAGCTATTCGGGGCTATTTCAATTGTATAGTTTTTACAAAAACTTTTCGTTCTTGCTGGCTGCTCATACGAACTCGAGACCGAAGCTGCAGTGGCTGGCGTGGAGACTGTTCCTGACTCGCCGACAATGCAACATACTGACGCTGATGGCTTGACGGGCGCAGTCGAAGACGCCGTCCTGGACACTGACATCGTAGCGTTGCTAGGAAGCGCCAGAACCGGAGATTAAAACTTCAAACCCCTGCATCAAAAAGTAGCGGGTAAGCAGTATGCACGGAAGAGTCAGCCCGGCCACCGCCAGCACCGGCAGCGGAGCGGCCGGGCCCCGCCACCGCCGCCGCCGCGCACCTCACCGCCGCCGCGCCGCGTCGTGGCAGAGGCGTTCAAGCTCGCCGCTAACGCAAAAAGAGGTACTGTACGCAGGACGTTTACGCTTTTTCTCACAAAGGTGGGTGAACATTACAAATGACCCAAGAGGCCGTAGATTTTCAAAAATCTTTAAATAAATTACTTAAAATTGGAGCAATTCGTAAATGTACTTACGAAAACTCAATTTGTATCTAGTGTATTCTTAGTACCGAAACTTAACGGAGAAAAAAGATTTATACATCTGCAAGGAGGTCAAGGGACAACTAGCAAAGGAATATTTTTTTTACTCTTAGGTAAAAAATCTCTGCGTTGCTAATTGTTGGTGCCGCCTCTATTGGACCCGGGGGCTAGGGCCGCATTGACGGAACTCTTTTAAAAACGGGATTTTTCGCTTATGTGTGGGCGGAAACAAGTAGGTGCTGCACTCGCGACATTGGCTCCGGTTATTGAGGTCTGGTTTCGAAAAACTTTAACTAAAATGGGAAAGAAATTTGTTATTTAATCCATAAGTACCGGTCTTCGAGATACCCTCGTAAATTCAAGCACAGGTAAATTGTTTTTTTTTTGGCGACGTTATGTCCGAAAAAATAAAACATGCCAAAAATGTGCAAAAATCGGCAGAGGCCCGTAAGGTTACGCAAAAGACACAAAAATCACCTTAAAGTAATAGTTACAAAAAATAAAAAATACAAACCTAAACAAATTGTCATTTTAAGATAGAAGATTATCGCACTGCCTTACAATAGGCTATTTGACAGTATTCAATTATTTGTGATATTTTGCTTTAATTGCATAAAATGAGGGTTCTTTATATCATTTACAAGAGTTTTAATAAAAAATAATAACAATTATTATATCCAAAACACAAAAATATGTTTGGCTTTTTGTTTCTCGCGCCACACATTGTGAAACGATCCGGATTGGCTAATGTCGCGATGACGTCATACGCTTGTTTTCGGCAAACTTATAAACTGTTTTTCGGGGGTTTTTATCGATTTATTTGTACAACCCAGTACAGTACACCACTTGTAAACCATTTTATTAGATAACAACAGCAAATAATAATTAAAAACAAACACCACTGAGAACCGAAAACCGCTTGTGACGTCACTTACCAGGCGCACGCCATATTGCTGATTATATCGTTTTCGCGGCTTATTTGAATTTTGAATTTTTATTTGCATATTTCTTACGAAATACGTATTTAAAATTAAAAAAAATACTTTGGGTGAACTTCTTAACCGCAACCAAGTAATTCAAGATAAAAATTATAAATCTGTCAAATAGCCTATTAATAACACCAAACTGTTTCATGGCATCTATCGGTTTACAAGACGCTTATTTTTTAATTAATGTTACTAAATCACATTGAAAATACTTACGTTTCAAATCACGCACTTATCAAAACTCTCACGAGTGATTGTACAAATTCACTTGCCTCCCACTTGGTGTACAGCACCATGCGTTTTTACTAAATTGTGTAAATTGTAACGATAACATTAATTACACAATGAAAGTTTTGACAGATCTAGGTTTTATAATCAACACAGAAAAAAGTTCACTTACCCTAAAACAACAATGCAAATTTTTAGGTTTTATTTACGATTCAAAACTTATGACACTATACCTTCCTGACGAAAAGAAGTTAAAAATAAAAAATAACTTAGAACCCTTCACACACAAACGAAAATACAAACTTCGCGATTTTGCTACAATAAATTGGTCTGCCGGTTTGTGTTGCCCTGCGGTTCAATATTCTTGGTTATACACTAAATTGTTTGAACGTCACAAGTACCTGTGTTTACAAAATAATGACAGTTACGAAGAAATTATTCACCTACCCAGTAATTTGCAAGATGATTTTTGTTGGTGGTTAAATTACATTGATAGTGCTTGCTCACCTTTTAGATTTAATCAATTTAGTTTCGAAATATTTTCCGATTCGAGTTTAACTGGCTGGGGCGTTTTTTGTAATGATAGGGAAGCGTCCGGTTATTGGAAAAATGACGAATCTTGTTTACACATAAATTAATTAGAAATAAAAAGCTGTTTTCCTCGCACTTAAGGTTTTTGCAAAAGATCTTTATAATGTAAGTAGACATTTTATTGAGAATCGACAATACAACGGCTATTTGTTGCATCCACCGTATGGGAAGCGTGCAGTACCCACATTTAAACAATGTAACCAGAGAAATCTGGCAATGGTGTGTGTCCCGAAATATATATATATTTTTGTATCTTACATAAATACCAAAGATAATTGTGAGGCCGATATTTTATCTAGAAAGGCATTTCAGGACACGAATGGGAATTGGCAGACTATGGTTTCGAAAAAGTTTTGTCAGGTGTTTGGCCTTTTTGAAATAGATTGTTAGCGAGTCGCTGTAGTGCCAAATGTATATTACATGGAAGATCGACCCTGACGCATAGACTGTCGACGCCTTTACTGTGTCCTGGACAAAATTATATTTTTATGCTTTTCCCCCCTTTATTTTAATTTAAAAAGTGTTACGAAAAATAAAAGCAGACAAGGCAGAAGGAGCAGTAGTTGTGCCATATTGGTCATAACAACCCTCGTTTCCTTTGTTTAAGACTAGCCTGCCCATCCTTTATACATTTCAGTCCTTACGTTAATCTTTTGTCAGCTCCTTTCGGAACACCCAACAATCTTCACAAGACACTTCGCTTAGTTGCCGCAAAGTTATCCGACAAAAATATCTGAAGATATTCATACCAGAGAGGACGGTAAGCATTATGATCAATTCGCTTTCAGATAACACTTACAAGCAATATGACACTTGTATTAGACCCTGGTTAGAATATTGTAAACAAAGCAGTTGTGACTATCTGGATACCAATGTTACCGTAATTTTAGATTTCCTTACAAAAGTATTTGATATCAACCAAGGTATAATATGACTTGAGATACCGATACTGTTCTTGACTATTTATCTGAACAACCTGGAAACTCTTTCAAAGAAAACACTTACCTTGTTGGCTCTAGTAACTGTTAATAGAGTATAAACTTTTTTCACAAATAAAAATAAGCAATATTAATGTCATTAATCAAAACCTAATTACCATTAAAATTCCAGATTTAATAAACACCTCGAAACCGAATTCTTTTCAACCCTTTTTGAAATTACCTTTCTGTAATGAAAAACCTAGTATATGTCCAGCTACCTGTTTACATGACTATATAAATAAAACAAATTCCATTCGAGAGACTAATAATGATTATTTATTCATCAGTTACAAGAAACCTTATAAGAAATTGTCATCCTAACGGTTGGATAAGAAAATATTACAAAAGAGTGGTATTGATATTTGTATATTTAGTGCGCATAGTACTCGTCATCCAGCCACATCCAGAGCCAGCAGCTCAGGTGTCAGTATTGATGTGATTAGAAATACTGCTGATAAAAGATCGATAGTCGAGGATAATTTGCAAGCTCAATATTAAATTCTACAGATTAATACATGTAAATCTGTTGTTACGTTTATCTGTTAAATGAACATCTGTTATGATTCGCCTATAAAGAGGTGTTCGAAAATTTCATAAAATATTAGTAAAAACTATTCATTTATTATGAAATAATTTGTTTTATAAAAACTTAAGTACCTATATAGGTATATTTTATATTTGTCACCTCTATACATCCTACAATTTGTTAACCAAATCGCAAAGAAAGAAGCTGCGAAACATAATTAAAAATCAAACGAACTTACCAAGTGAAGTTCGATGATAATTATGTGAGCGGCTTCTTTCGACGCGATTTATATACACCCACCCTATTATATTACATTATGCTATAAGTACTTATGCCCTACCCTAACATACATACAAATACAAAATATACATATATAATTATACTTTCAACTAAAATGAGGAGCAGATCGCGCCGACCGATCGAACCGGCAGGAGCGGCAGAGTGGGGGTAGTGGGGGTAAAAGTCAGTTGCCAGTGTTAAAAAAAAAAAAAAAAAAAAAAATGTATTTAAAAAATCCGTGTGATAGGCTGATGCGTGGTACACATCTACAATTTGTTAACCAAATCGCGTCGAAAGAAGCCGCTCACATAATTATCATCGAACTTCACTTGGTAAGTTCGTTTGATTTTTAATTATCAATTCCGTATGGGTGAAACGCCATATTTTGAAATCATGTCGATATCAAAATATCGCATTTCACCCAAAATAATAACTACCTTTTCAAACACCGGACAACGTCTAATTAGTCATAATTAGAATGAGGAAAGCAAGAGTTGTTAAGAAATATCTGAAACAAAATAATACATTCTAGATTATTCCAAGAAAATAATAAAAGCGAGCTATGTAGTCCTATAAATATTAACTATACATAATACTGAATATTTTATCACAAATAATAAAGTATCAGTCATGTACCGCTGAACGTAATGCCATTGAATTATTTGATTAATTAAGCTCTGCTGTTAATTGCGAGTAATTATCATTCCATAATTTGCTTATGTTTCAAAAAGCGAAACTAATTGATTTTACTTATCATTAATTCACTATTTATATTCGTTATCTTTGCAGATAAGTAGAATCATATAATATTAAAGTTTACTCATTTAAATAGTATGTACAATACTTACCTAATCTCCTACTGGTTGTTTATTTTCCTCCTCTTCCTCAAGTCATGCTCCTCACTACTGAGGGTCGTGATGTCCCTGTGTAATTATCTTCTCCTTTACAATAGTTCACTATCTGTTACGATCCCTGGCCGCGAATATATCATGCTCTGCATTGGCATTTGCAATTAGGTCAGTCCCGTCAGTCCCCGTCCCGTCTCGTCAGTCCTTATTGGACTGCGACCTCTAGAACGTCGTCCATACATCTTCCCAGTAAAGACAGATGTTAGAGGTTGTCCCCATATTTTCTAGTCGTTTATTTTAAGAAGTAATAAAAGCAACATAAAAGTTGCGGGAAGGTTGCTCGTCTGCACCCGCTGTGCTGACACAAGTGAGTTAGATTTATTTGTGGTGCAAATAGAACAACCTGCTAATGAGGCCCTAGTTATCCGTTACATTTGCAACAATTAATAATAAGTTTACATTTAATAGAACAAGTCTTGTTGAATATTGTTACAATTCATATTGTCTCAGATTGCAATCTTTTGTACGTACTTGTTGATATTGCGGAACCACGGTACTTAATATTAATATATGCTCTAGCTGGACACGAAGATAAAAATGCTTTTAATAATGTCATGATTTTATTGCTGCAATCTTTAAACGATTAATCTCAAATTCTAAAATACCAATCGCCTATTTATTTATTACATCTGCCTGTAAAATTATTTTTTCCAATGAAAGAAAGGCAACGCGGTGGTAGGCCATAACATAGGCTGCCAGCAGAAGTTACACCCACCAGACAAATTCTTGCCGCCAAGCGATTCGTCGTGTTCCGGCATGATGTCTGGTGCAGAAGTATGGAGGTCGGGTCTGAGCAGTTGTTGCGATATGTGCCGGGTACAAAAAAGAAAAAAAGACATTTAATTGAATAGACTGTAATTAGCGTTCAAATGGCAACAAGCGATTGAACTGCCAAGTAAATTTTCCTGGAAACTAACCAGAAAATAGTTAGGCAGAGTGGAATGGTACGTTATCAACACAACCTTTGCCCTGCCATTGAACAAACAGGTTAAGGAAAATTTAATGCATTGGTAGCGATTCTGTCAAGGTCAAAAAGCTATGACAGAAAAGAGGATTAACCCAGGAAAATAACCATTAATGACATCATATTGAAATTTCTAAGAAAATTTTCAGAATCATTTTTATTTAAGAACACACAATAAAATACGTAAGGATATGACAAAATTAAGATCTGAGTACAAATTGCTGCTTATTTCTTAAGAATTTTTCTTCCAGCAGACCTGCGAAAAGAGAAGTAAAACAGAAATTTAGGCAATTGTGTGTAAGAACAAAGAGAAAAAATATGAATGTGATAAGTATAATACTAATAATATTAAATATACCTATATAAATAATCCTTATGTAAATAAATACATAATACTAAAATATTCAAGATGTTAAAATTGTGGTTACTGATGGTGATAATATCATAATTAAAGATATGATTGAAATTATTCAACAACATGCGTGAGGGCTTACTTAAGATCGATCTCATTCAAGATTCCAATCACGAGTAATTAAATTATAGGAAGGTGGGTGCAATCACAGATTACATACATATATAATAGGGTGTAACTTTACATAGCAATTGTTAAACTATGTGGTATAAGGAACTACAGAGAAGCTATTATGTACAGACGACAGTACATCAAGCTACTGCTACTATCTGAAATATTTCTTTACTAAATTTTGAACTTTATCTCTAAAGCTAATGCTTTCCATCTACCTTGAGCCTTAATAGGCTCAAGTTAGATGTGGAATAATTCACAGTTTCGGGTAGCTTGACCTGCTTTCGTCCGTGCTATGAGAAAGATGATCGTAAATATTCTCTGGTACGGCGACGCTGACGTGTGGACTTCGCCCGATGCAGCAAGCAATTATTGATGACACTAAACTTGTACAATAAAAAAAAAATAATATAAAGAAGAAAAACAGGATATATAATGCCATACTTTGGGAGAAATAACTCGTCATCCTCTTATATTTCTCTCAATTTATTTGAAGCCATCATAGCGTACGGAGGACGGGTCTGAGCAGTTTTGTTGCGATGTGTACCAGGTACGATGCTCCAAATGTTGTTGTGTTGGAAGTTTGGTCGTGGAGAGTCTCCAGATCAATCTCCTTCTGGCGCAGTATCGTTGGTCGTATTGTTGGGTTTAACATTGCATCACCTCGCTCAACTGCCGTCCTCCTTCGTATTCCTAAGTGTTTTAAGTGAATAGGCTTAATAAAGTGCGCTTTACCATCAACGATTCCACTGCTTACCATCAGGCGGGAGTCAGCACTAGTTTATAATAATTAAAAAAAAAAACGTAGTTGAAATTCTACGCACCGGGAGATGCAGCATCGGTAGGTCCCCGACAAGGTGAACCGACGACGTGGTGAAGGGCTCCTGCAGTAGACGTCTTTCGGCTGCAATGATGATGATGATGATCACAACGTAATTATCTTACAGTCATGTTTATTTGCTGTATTTCAGAGCTCACATAATTTCTCTCTACCTATCTCAGACCTAAGAAAAGTTGAAATGAGTTCGTGAAAGAGCTGTTCTGTAAAAATGTGTAATCTAAATCATTCACCACTATACACTACATCAAAACACACACACTACACTACTACACTACAACTACTACACTACTACTATACTATTCATTAGTCATTCGCCTTTTGCTGAGGATACCCAGCTCACTTTACGTGAGTTTCCACGTTGATATTTTTAAAGAACAAACCTGCTGATTCACACAGTCCATCCAACATTTCATGTCTCTCTTTTTTTCTCTCTCTCTCCCTCTTTCTTTCTTGCAGTTATTCATATTTAGGCACACAGAAGTCACTCTAAAGTCTAAACATTCCTCTTGCTTCAAACACTTCAGATACACAGAATTTCAACACAAAAACTGACTCACACGATATACCTATTCGCGAAATGGATCACGTTTTCTTCGTTAAAATATGAGTCATCCAATTACTGCCTGTTTACAAGTAGATGCTCCGGAATTTCTCTTAAACTCTTATGAATGAACGATGACTAAAATAATGGTACTTAATCTTTATTCTAATAGTGGTTATTCTTAGAAACATTGCGTGGGATTTGTCGTGTACAATGTAATTTGTATGGAAAATATTATAGTTGAATGAATAATTGGTCAACAGTCGACGTAATACGCTTTTCTTCTGCGTCAGTTTTTGAGTTGCGGTATTGTTCTCTGATGACGATGTGATCCTTATTGGAGAAGAATTACTAAACATTTAATTATGATAGGTAGCGGACCCCAGACTCCAAAGCTGAAAAAACTTCGGATGCGACTGGGATTAACGCTGAGATGGTGATGATTAACTACGACCAGGAAAACCAGGAAAGCTCAGTCACTTAAAGGACAATGGAGAGGGCTATGCTTTGGGTTTCATCCGCAGAAGAACGAGAGTAACCAATTTAGCCCGAAGAATTACAACAGTGGCAGTGGGACAGGCACATTGCCCGCAGGACCGATGCCCGATGGGGCCGACGGGTTTTCTAGTAGCGACCACGCACCGGAAACGCAGTGTGGCTAGGCCCCCAAGTCGTGAGAAACCGCTGGAAGCAGGAGGCGCAGAGCCGGTTGTCGTTTAGATCCTTGAGGGAGGCCTATATCCAGCAGTGGACATCTTTCAGCTGAAATGATGATGATTAACTACGAGAATAAAGAATATACTAAATTGAAGACTGCTTTCCTTGCTAGCATATCGCACCAAATGCTCTTAATTAAGGACGATGTAGTTAGCCATCATACTTGTGCCTGTCTCATATTCATCGTACCAGAATCATCTTCATGGACAGTAAAAAGCCCCAATGAATAGGTATATTATCTAACTAAAAATACCCACAAAATTAACTTACAATAACAAGTTCAATGAACTTTCCACCGCGTCGCACAGACCTCGAAAAAACACTTCATCGGTTACTATGAACATTCTCCGGAAAATAAATATGACAATGATAATAATTATAATTAAAACTGGAGCATTTTTCCAATTGCTGTAATTTCAACAATAACCTTTTTCTTAATAGTATGACTAATGGTAATGTTGTATTTCCTTATTCAGTGACGTCAGAAGTTGGACGTGTGTGAAACTTGGTTGGAAAAAAGTGGTCGTATTTGTGCAAGGTTTATTACTTTTTAGTGCCATGTGATACTTTTCAAACAAGCGGGATAAAACTAGCTAGGTATATGTAAATATTGAATGATTCATATCAAGGCTACAGTAAATAATGTATTATTTTTTATTTTTTTTAATCTAATCTTGAAAACTATACTTGCTTATATTCTAATAATTTAGAAAATGAACTGTGTAAACCTTTTACCATTGTTCATGCCCGTAAGTGATGTATTTAATTAAAGACTACTTAGTGTTTTTTTTTTTTTTACCAATCACACAGATTGAGCTAGCCCCAATAAGTAGCGAGACTTGTGTTATGTGGTACTAAACGATAAATGTAAGAGTTATATAATAAAATGATGTCGTTATATCTTTAAAAAGGATATATACCTACTAGTTCAACTATTTATTGGCCCGGTGAGTGATTGAT
The DNA here is from genome assembly GCA_017933935.1 of Sesamia nonagrioides. NCBI lineage: Eukaryota > Metazoa > Arthropoda > Insecta > Lepidoptera > Noctuidae > Sesamia > Sesamia nonagrioides. Next base: position 2,341,949 of record JADWQK010000766.1, read on the forward strand.
TCTCGGTGGTAGGCCACAACATCGGCTGCCGGCAGAAGTTGCCCACCAGACAAAGTCTTGCCGCCAATCGGGTCGGGAGGACGGGTCTGAGTAGTTGTGTTGCAATGTGTGCCAGGTATGATGGGCCAAATGTTGTTGTGTCGGGAGTTTGGTCGTGGAGGCTCTTCAGATCAATCTCCCTCTGGCGCAGCATCGTTGGTCGTGTTGTTGAGTTTAAGATTGCATCACCTCGTTCAAATGCCGTCTTCCTTTCTATTCACTCAATTTTTTTCTTACTAAATAGGCTCTTAATAAACTAGCGGGATTTACCATCAATGATTGCATCACTGCTTGCCATCAGGTGGGATTGCCGTCAAGCACTAGATTATATTTATTAAAAAAAAAAACTTTGGCACATGACGATATCACGTTGACATGTGTCAGGGTACACAGAGAGCAGCTTAGAGGTGGAGCATGGTTTGCAAGATAGCGGCGCAATCACACCCTCGATCCAACTGTTCAGTTAGTTACGGGACGCCAATTGACATTTCATTTCATTCATTCATTTTCGTCCAACAGGGATAGATGTGATCAGCGTCTTGGATTCAGTCATAGTGACCACGACCGTTCTGTCCAGAGCGAAACGAAGAAGATGAAGAATAATTGACATTCCTTTTGTATTATTCGTCGAGTCTTTGAGCACGTTACTGGAAAAAATGTCCACTTGAGAGACAGATAAACCCACTCAAAAAGTGAAGTGAAGGAACACGGGTTGATTTTAGTTAGCAATAGTCTAACACGCCCTTTCGCTCCGTCCAGAGCTGGAGAGATCATTTGATGATTTTCCATCCAGAACAAAAACCTTGGCCAGAGGCAAGCATTGCCACACAACGTGGCAATGTCGCCAGTCTCTTGGGTTCATTACCAGTCGACAACAATGAGGATGAATTTTTCGACGCTACATTTTAGTTTATGAATAGTTTTGGTTAATTTAGGGTAATATTTCGTTATTTTAGTGTTGTTCTGCATGAACAACAGCTGGTCAAGCTACTGGAAACCGTCAAAAATTCCCAATCAACCTTGAGCCTTAAAGCTTTACAGATAAAGTTGAAAATCTAATAATACAACAATCATAATGATTGTTGTGTCTTCGTGAATACATAAGAAATGATGGTTAACACAAAACTATTACTTTTAAAGCAAATTGAGCCTTAAAAGCATTAATCAACAAGACTAACCTAAGAAAACGTCGGTTACAATTACCTAAAACCTTATTCCCGACTATTCAATAAATACTAGAATCAAATCGTGGCCCATCTAAATCCTGAGTGTAAGCGGTTACTTGCCCAGCGGGTGGTATCAGCCACTACCCACAGAGTGTCGCAAGTCGCAAGCGCCGACAATTTCGTTACATTGCCTAACCTTACCTCATTTCACGTAGATTGTAGCCGATGGCATCGTTTGCTGAGAAAATATGTTGTGTTTTGGAATAGGTTTTAAGGAGAACCTTTGTCGTAAACTAAACTAGAATAATGCTCACAATCTCTATTCTTGGTCTGGTGAAGCCGTACGGAAGACGGGTCTGAGCAGTTGTGTTGCGATGAGTGTCGGGTGCGATGCGCCAAATGTTGTTGTGTCGGGAGTTTATTCTTGGGTCTCCAGATCAATCTCCTTTTGGCCCAGCAACGTTAGTAGTGTTGCTTTTTGTTTAACATAGCATCACCTCGCTCAACCGCCATCTTCTTTCTTATTGACTTAGTTTTTTGAGTGAACAGGCTCTTAATAAACTAGCGTGCCTTACCATCAACAATTGCATCACTGCTTACCATCAGGCGGGATTGCGGTCAGGCACTAGTTTATAATTATTAAAAAAAATACATATCTGACTCTGTTAACCGGCTATGTTCACCAATTAAAGATTATTAAATTACAAAATATTCACCAAAAACCATTAACTATAATTATACTGTCATGTTTTCTATGGTGGGTAAGAATATTAGAAAAACAGAATAAACCTACTTCTCAGGGAAGCGGAAAGTAGCATGGCGAGTCTGCTGCTCATTAGCGATACTCTGCCGTCCATGGTGACGTAATTAACCAACTATGCTCTTTCCCGTTAATTATTATAATATTGTATGAAAAAGGTATTTAATATAGCGATTTCAGTGTCAAGGGGGGTTCCCGATGACATATTTCCTTGAATCCGTCATAGCTATAGCTAACAATGATTGCCTATACTGTGCTTTGTTTTCTTCTTTTTTTTAAACTTCCCTTCTTGCATGAGCTGCGCAAGTACGCACGTGAAGACCTAATTGCTGACCTAAATGCTATCCGGGTTACTAAATAGTTATTCGCAATTCTGTTTACTTTAACACTAGGAATTTCTCTTGTATCGTGGGTAAGGTTACTTACCATTACCATACAATTACTCCTGTAATACAAACAATGAACAATTTCCTAAAAAAGTAAGCTGAAAGGTGAAAATACCTAATTTCCGAACTCGGTGGCAAAAAGCGAAAGACTTTTTTCCAACTCACGATTTTTAATGAGCTTACGCCCGTCGTACGGCGACTTTCCACCCTCACGTTGTTGACACCACTACGATCCGGACGAAGCGTTTCGCTTCGTCTTTTATACCGCATACATCGAGGGACTGGAACGATTTTCCGGCGGCGGTGTTTCCGTCACACTACAATTTGAGTGTTTTCAAGGCTAGAGTGAATAGGCTCTTAATAAACTAGCGCGCTTTACCATCAAAGATCGCATCACTGCTTACCATCAGGCGGGATTGCGGTCAAGCGCTGGTTTATAATTTACTAGATTTCCGCCCGCGGCTTCGCCCGCGTGGTGTTCAGTTATATCGCGCTTTTTAGATTTCCCTCGGGAATATCAAATTTTTCCGGGATAAAAGGTTACGCCTATGTTCTTTCTCAGGGTCTAAAGATTGTCTGTGCCAAATTTCATCAAAATCGGATGAGAGGTTTAGGCGGGAAAGCGTAACAGACAGACAGATAGACAGACAGTTACTTTCGCATTTATAATATTAGTATGGATAAAAAAAAAGCTTACTGACATATCTTTTTCTTCAACCCTTCTCTTTGACTGTACAGCTACTTATGAAACTGTCGGCCGCAATAATGGCTTAATTAGTTAAATGTAAACAGTACATAATTAGTTAGATAAAAAGAAAGAATGAAAAAGCATTCATTCGAATCTCCAAATGTTTATTGGGCATACCTTGTACGGGCGACAGTAGGTCAAGCTAACCGAAACTGACAGATATTCCCAATCGACCTGGACCCTTAATGCTTTATTTATTTATTTTTATTTAGGAAACAAACAGTCTCTTACAAATCAATGATTACAATTCAATTAGATACATATAGACTTAGAGTTCCATAACATTAATATTATAACAGGATGCAGGCACTAATTTTAAGTAGCCTATTCTGTAATTGCAAGTAAAGTTAAAAATATTAATAGTAATAAAAGAAAAAGAAACAACAGAAGACCTTTACAACAACATGGTAATGCACAAATGAGGAAGCTTAGCTTTAGAGATAAAGCTGAAAATCTAATACAGAAATCTGACAAATTGTAGTAGCTTGATGTGCTGTCGTGTATACTTTGGTAGGTATTCAAATATATCCGCCTACCCTCATTTGATTCCGGCCAAATATAGAGCTAGCACCCTAATTGCTTAACACACTGCTACTATCAATCTGAATCATTGCGAAGCAGATCCATTGCTCCGTATGTTCAAAATATGTGTCTACTCAACTTCGTAAATAACGCAATGAATGCTGTTGAACTGTCAAAATAAATCGCATTGCTACTGATAGCTTGTTACGCAATTATCTTGCTGACCACAATCAAAATAACGAAATGGTACTAGTTATTAAAAAAATAAAATTCTGCCTTTATCACCATCCACTATTACTTATTTTGGTAAATTACGTTTACATGGCGTATATCCAGGAAAAAAAAATATAATTATAAAATTAATTTTGTTTGTTCATTTACCTACACACGTCATGGCTTAAAATAGATGTTTATTGAAATAATTATAATTATTACTGTTTTTACCTCGCGTTCAGATAAGAGGGAAATCCTTGTATGGGGTCACATTGCACAAGTTCACTTTTGATTTATTTTACAATCCATTTAAGTTCTAATTATGTCGATGGCCTATAATAGTAGGGGATGGCTAAAAAATTAAAAAAACAATACCTGGAATGTGTGATTAATGGTATGGGTAGAAAGAAGACTACCAAGATCAAGAATGTTTTCATGGTTACACAGCCATGAAGATTTTTTGTCCCTATAGAGGAATTTTAAAAGCATTGAATCAATCAATCACTCAAAAGCCATCAATTCAAATTAGGCTGAGATTCAGCACTTTGAACCTCAATCCATACTAATAAAAGTAAAGTAACTCTGTCTGTGTGTCTGCCTGTCCGTCTGTCTCTCTATCTGTCTGTCTGTCTGTCTGTCTGTCCGTCTGTCTCTCTATCTGTCTGTCTGTCTGTCTGTCTGTCTGTTACGCTTTCCCGCTTAAACCTCTCAACCGATTTTGATGAAATTTGGCTTAACTTGACATAAGACATTCCCCTCCAAAACGTTAGCCCTTCGCCACTTCCTAGTGTTTTCGCTGGGAAGAAGAACAGGCGGAACAAACTCCTAGCAGCACAGCTGTCTGTTCATTAAAAAGAAAACACATGTCTTTATACAATACTAACACAGAAAATTAAATGAAACTATCCACCATATGCCAGCTCGCCACGCCAAAATACCAGCGAAGTAATTTATAAAAGATATTAAAAATGGAAATGCAAATAACCAAAAACATATCACCCAAATAAAACCCCCGGGCATAAAGGGTGTGACAGCTCACATATTTATGCATTGTAAAAAAAGCAAATTATATGAACTCATATAATGTGTCAGTAAACTAATTCTGGAGAAGGAACACAAACATTGTCTTGAGTTAATCAGAGCGACCAGCTATTCTTATCATTTAAATAGTCGTTTACAGAAAGATATGCCTTTGAACAAAGCTTGGATTTGATTTGTGCTTTAAATGCATTGTAACTTGTAAGGCAAGTCTAGAAAAGCAGAGGGTATCTTGTTGTAAAACGTAACACCAAACCCAACAAAAGAGTTATGAACCTTTTGAAGTTTGTATAAAGGTAAGTCAATCAGTTTATTATCTGGTAAGAAACCGTCAATCTATACGTATTAATTACCTATAGTTAAAAAATATAATTATTATAAAGGGTGTATCTGGCATCGACGCACAAACGAGTACCATGGATCCAGTACATGATTCTGAACCCCCCAGTGGTGGAATTTATTGTCGGCTTTTTCATGATTAAAAAAAAATAAATGTAGTTTTTTTTTCACTTCAGACCATTCACAATTGCTATACTTTTATAACCCAATTAGATTTTAAAGTAAAAATTAAATATTTCGCTAATTACATAAAAAAGCGCAATGAAAATAAAACCCGAAAAACGATCTTATCAGCTGATTTAATAGAGTTCACATCAGGGATCAACGTCATACCTACAAACTCGCACGGCGGCACGCTTGCAACTTTCAAAAGCCGAGCCGACACTTTTTTCAAACACTGTGTATTCTGTAACCGTTCATTAACGACATAAATGATTATCATAATTTTATTAGTGGCATGCGGTCTAGCCTTTTCGCGAAGTTTGCGTTACGATGTCAGATACACCCTGTATAGAGGTAAAGCCTGTGAGTTTGCCTGATTGTAGGGGTAATCTCTGGATCTACTGAACCGATTTCAAAAATTCTTTTACCCAAAAAATTAAAATACATTTTTGTAGGTATTCGGATATCAGCAATAACGCGTTCGAAGACCTTTTCTCCTTCACCTCCAAATTATCCGACAACCCTTTCACACTTAAGTAAGTGCTCATATTTCTTTTCTTTACAAATTGCGTTTTTTTTTAATAATTATAAATAGTGCTTGACTGCAATCCCGCCTGATGGTAAACAGTGATGCAATCGTTGATGGTAAAGCGCACTAGGTTATTAAGCCTATTCACTCAAAAAAACTGAGTGAATAGGAAGGAAGACGGCAGTTGAGCGAGGTGATGCAATGTTAAACCCAACAACACGACCAACGATGCTGCGCCAGAGGAAGATTGATCGGGAAACTCTCCACGTCCTAACTCCCGACACAGCAACATTTGGCGCATCGTACCGGGCACACGTCGCAACACAACTGTTCAGACCCGACCTCAATACTTCTGCACCAGACATCATGCCGGAACACGACGAATCGCTTGGCGGCTAGACTTTGTCTGGTCGTGTTTTGCATCACTTTTTTTATCTTACTATGTGTGGTTAGAATTTTATGTTCACATTCTCGCTGCGCTCGCGCCTATAGTTCGAGGGAGCAATTGATGCTTACACCCGAGCTAACTACTCTGCTTTACATCTCGATTCTGAGGTAAGTAGAAAAAAACGGCATTACAAGACTAAAACATTTTAAAGTAAAAGTTTCCTGTTCCTGCCTTTTCCTCATCTTTTTTAAAAGAAATTGAGCTTCGCCGTTCGAAATTTAAAATTGATGACTATTATAATCATACGAAGACTAGGCTGAATAGCGAAGCGACCTGTTTTGTCATTGGGCTGAATGCATGATGTCTATTGCCATTGTGGTGGTTGACGTACGAGATTTGCGTACGAGAACTTTTTGAAAGGGTGAAATGATTTTTTTTTATTACTCACCGCTCTAGGGCTTTTCTAGCTACATTATTATTCTACAGCACTAATTGGTCACCTACAAACCCCATTTATAGGTTATAAGGACCTACTTACCGAATATGAGAGATGTAAAAATATTTACCTCCGAAAGGAGTGTAATAAACACTGGATTGAGTCTAGTGACAGTAGAGTGATAAACACTAGATTGAGTCATTGATTGAGCCTCGACCATGACAATATCCGTTAGTATGATAGCAGTAGGTAATATGGCCAGTGTTAATAATTATACCTACACCTTTATCCTCCGCTTTGGAAATTTATTTAGTAAAACAGATAACTAAAATAATATCCTTATTGACTCGTTAATTCATACTGTGTAGCTATATTTGGTCAAGTAAATATGTACCATAACTTATCCACAGGATAATTTAAATTAAACTGAATAAATTTCTTTATTGGCATAAAAACAGGTTACAAAAAACTCCAGAGCTAGGTTAGTATACCCATATTTCACGAGCCAGTGACTTTTTCATTTAGGTTACCATTATGCAAATTTCATGCAGGAAAAATTGTCTAAACCATATTACAAAATTAAAATATTTAATTATGCACTAAACTATAATTAGAATTAACGCAATTAAAATATAAGTACTCATTAAATCAAAAAAATAAACCAAAACAACATCAGGAACGAAACAAAATAATAATATTGGAACAAAAAATTGATTAATCGAAATAAAATTCGATTGAAAACTGCATATATAAGTAAATTAGTAAAATTTTAAAAATAATACTAGTTATACGATTTTAAATGGATAAAATTAAAATTCTGTTACACTAACCTCACATGAATCAAGGTCTGAATTAAAGTATTTTTATTTATTTATTCAAACGAAACTAAGGATCAATACGTACCTACTGAACTTCAAAATTACATAAGACGCCGAAATATCAGTCCTTCACCACTATCAGGGAAAGAACTCTGCAGCAGACAAACAAAAAATAATACCACAATATTTATTTCACAAAAACCAGCATGGTTTACTGTTCCAATTGCTCGTATTCTAAGGAGAAGAGCCGACAAGAAACTTCACGATTACACAACGTAGATTAAAAACCAATCAAAGCAATTTAGTTATGTACTACATAAAAGCAGTCTTTTCAAAACTGATAAAAAGAACACTTTCTCAAAGCCAACCTTATCTCCTAAACTATAACTCAAAAGCTCTTAGACTATTATTAATAGTAGTTAATAATATATTAACAAAGAGTTCGCACCCCGCTCGATGCAAGATAACAGCCATAGTGATACAGGCTGAGACATACAGTTCTCACTTTCACGCCTTCAATTCTAGCTTTTTCTTTGCAAAGAATTCTTCTAGTAGCCTTTCGCTTTTAAGGTGACAATGGCGCCGATTCTCTTGTTCACAAACTAAACCAAATTTAAATTAAGTGCATCTTTGTCTTACTATTTCATTTAGAAAAGGATAGAAGATAACATTTTAGTTTAATCCTGTCAAATTAAGATACTTCATAGACAGTTTAGATGCGATTGTAACATGGCGACCGAAAATACGCCAATTTACGTCAGTAGCGGACTAATTTGAAAGGTCTAAACTGACATATTATCCTCTGTCCTTTTTGAGAAGAAAGAGATGCACTGAACTTAAATTTAATTTAGTTTAGTTTAATGTATCTTTTTCTCACTATTTCATTAAGAAAAGGAGAGAAGATATTATTAGTTTTTTTCTGTAAAAATCAGACAGCGCCTAATGAAAATTAACGCGTCGCAATGATCTCGTCTACATTGTCTTTGGAGTATATAAATTTGACAGGACTAAACTAATTTTTATCTTCTGTCCTTTTCAGATTGTATTTATTTATATATACTTTATTGTACACCAAAAACATACATTGATTAAAACACATTCAACACAACAAATTATACAATGCGTGGCCTTATCGACTAACTTAACATAAATCATTGCCTTACAAGTCACATAAGACGACAAGCAGACGGAGGAACCCGGTTGCTCCCCCTGTAGCATCCAGGTCAGCATTCGCAAAGAGACAATATCCTAGTCAGTCATCATATTTGTACAATCTACTAAACGAAGAACTCAATATCTATTCACTTTCTTACCGTGAGTGTAAAAACACAATGACTGCATGGCTGAAAACTAAAACCTATGACGAGGTAGAAAATATTGTACAGTCAATAAAAATATAATTATAAACTAAACCAGAATGTTTTATGCAGTTAATGGTAAATGATGTGTTGCATCATTTTCCGATCCCAAGACCGTGTCGCAGGGTTAATCGCAGGGTTAACTGGCATATACGCAATCGTTTTACCATGGTCACTCAAATCTAATAATCTGTTTGCTCCTCCAACATTACCACTCTCCTTAGACATCCATATACATACTTCCACAGTTTGATTCTCATCATAAACACATGCACATACTCCCACACTTTCACTCTCACAAACACACCCTCACATCAAACCGTATCACACTCCAGCGTGCGAAGTATTAATCCAATTTGTATTTTTTTTCTGCATTTCTTTTTGGTTTTCTATATATTTTGTTTTCTAAAATAACTTTTATGTTTTTGTATAACTTACGGAGAGCGGAGCATCCTAACACAAGCAAATTAATTGTTTAAAAGGATGCTCCTACATGTAACTAGCATAAGTTATTTAAGTTGCTGAATAAACATTTTATTATTATTATTATTATTATCGCTAATGCAATCTCTTCCAGATAACCAATGAATGGACAGAGATTCTTCTGAACCATAAATAGGACTGTCTTTGGTGCAAATGTTATAAATACAATAAATACATACACACATACATATATATCCAAAATTATAGATAGGTACATAAATAAATACATAGACACTCCGGGTTGTTGGGCAAGGGTTTGTTGGACAAGATCATAACGACAAGTAGTGTTTCTTCACAAGTCTCTTGAATTCATGCAACGACTGCGCGAGTTTTATTTCAATTGGCAATAAATTCCATAAACGAGGGACCTGAACAGTAAAAGATTATATTGTGTTTTATTATTAAAAGAACAGAACATACACTCAACTTAAATTTAATTTACATAGTTTTTGAGTTTTACTGTCGGCGCCAATGTCGATGTTTGTCTGTTTTTTTTAGCACTGGCATCTCACAGTTCAGCGACTAGGCTACTAAGCAGTGTGTAATATTCTCTTTATTATTCAGAGAATAATTTCTTCTCTTCTTCTTGGGAATTCTACCAATCCGTACAAGGCGCGTGTACTGGACTACGGCTCACTTCAGAGGCCATTGAAAAGAGACTTATGCCACAGCAGTGGAAACATTATAGGCTGATTATATGAATGGCAACTGGCTCTGGTCAACCTAGGAGGTTCTTATTTCGTTAACCTAATTTCCCTGTGGTTGCCTCAATAAATGAAGCCCAGCAGGGCTTAAAAACTTCTTCTTCTTTTCTTTAGAGTGAATACTACTTCAACTCTTCAATGGCCTCTGTGGTTAGATACCACAATTTTGCCAATAACACGTGTAACAAATTATAGAAATTTGTTAAAAAAATATTTCACAATAATGGCGGATATCGCCAATGACAGTTGAAAAAACGGCCGCATTAGCCGACTAAGAGGAGATTTGATACAAAGCCATTATGTGGCCACTATGCTGCGATATTTCAATGTGCTTCATGCATTATTTACTGAATGCACTTTTTACTACATAAATCTCGCGCTTTTATTTAGTAAACGACACTATAAATAATTTTAAAAGTCCAATGAAAAATGCGCGTGACACTCTTTTTAGCTTCCCGTCAAAAAACGGGCTTAAAAACTTAGGCAAATAAGTCAATTCACTGCGTCATTGTATGTCAAAGGTGCCAAAACGAAACAAAAAGAAGACTATCGTTTGATGCGGGCGAATCTAACGATTTCAATCTTTGTCATCATTCTCATGACAGCTGTCACTACAGCCATAGAGGGGCGCCACCGCTCTTCCAAAACTTTGTAACCTATCGGAATTTTAAGGTATACAAGCACTGCCAAACTTACTTGTCGATTTTAGTTGACTCTCAGATGTACATATAATCTAAAACTTTCGTTGTATTAATAGTCTTCCTTGTAATAAACATCTTTCCTGGGAAAATTTCATTATGATTAATATTGAAAACTTAAAACGTGCTAGTATGACGAAATCGTAACACTCTCGCGTCCACAGTATATTCTAAGAAATTGATTATTTTCGTACAAAAATAGGGCATGGCAATATATACGCAACGAGTAAAAATAAATAAATGAACCATCTGCTGTACTAGTAGATGCACTTACGTCATTTACATGGAGAATGTTCGGAGAAAAATCTATCAAATGATTGCGACAGATTAACCAGTAGGTTTATGAGTATAGTTTTTACCAGACTGAGAGTGCTCTTGATATCTATAAAGTCTTGATGGTGGTAAATTTTACCATTAATTTACTCTTTTAATTTAATTTATTGTAACATTATAAATAAAATTTACCTATTTACGGGTCCAAATATGTCGTGCGTACGTCAAACCGGAGGCTTCGTAATGTTGCCACTTTATGAAATGTAAGTCTTTTTTTTTTTGAGGATGATGAATCATTAGAATATCTAGTTTTTATATTTACTTTTATTCTTTTTTTATATTCCTGAGGGTGTATGTTTAAAATGTTTCTCGCCATTTAGATTTCCTTTTTTTTATTTTATTATTAATATATTTTTTACTGGCTTTCCGCCCGCGGCTTCGCCCGCGGGGAGTTCGGTTACATCGCGCTTTTTAGATTTCCCTCGGGAACATCAATTTTTTCCGGTATAAAAGGTAGCCTATGTTCTTTCTCAGGGTCTAAGGATTGTCTGTGCCAAATTTCATCAAAATCGGTTGAGAGGTTTAAGCGGGAAAGCGTAACAGACAGACAGACAGACAGATAGACAGAGTTACTGTCGCATTTATAATATTAGTATGGATGGATTGTGATTGTGTGCTGCACCGGGTGACGTCATTACGTCGGCGCGAGCGAGCGTTGAATTCTGTTTTGCATAGGGTCGCAGCATAATGCTGAGCGACAGCCGTTTTGGGTGGATATGACGCATGTTCGCTCAACTATTTCTTATTTTTTGTGGTTTTTCTTTTGTTCTAAATATCACATGCACTTGAAGGTGACTCCAACACAGTTACAAATACACTAGACACATTGATACCACATGACTGTGGTTTCAATTCGCACTTGTATATACCCAGTTAGATCGTAAACTCAAACGCAACTACACAATAGTGTTTCAAATTAGACATTCTTTTCTCACAACTAAATAAAAAAACTGAGAGGATTGGCAAACTGAAGTGGCAATGGGTTGGTCTCATATGCCGCTGGACCGACAACCGTGGGGGTAAACGAGTCCTCGAGTGGAGTCCGCGTCTCGGCACACGTAGCGTAGGATGCCCTTGGGCGAGATGGAGCGACGACGTCAAAAAGGTGGCTGGTAGTGACTAGCGGAGAACTGCTCAGGATCGAGCTTGTTGGCGTGCCATGGAAGAGGCCTATGTCCAGCAGTGGACGAGAAGAGGCTGATGATGATGATGATGAAACAAAGAAAAAAAAACGGTTTAAGGAAAACTCTGATGCAACCTTGTTTATACCGTAACTCTATCATCCTACTTCTTGTAAATTTTCATTGATGTTACTTATGATGCCTCGATAGTTACCCATCTTCAAAGGTATAACATAACCAGTCTAGAGTCGTCATAGAGGGGAGGCAATGTTCCCATTGCTGGGAGGCTTTAACTCTGTCAGGAGGAATGGGCCGTAATTCACCATGCGGGCCACATGCGGATTGATATATGTCATACATCTTCGAAATTTTCGTTCTAGAACATGCTGGTTTCCTCCCTCAATGGTATGACGAGCTGCAGAGTAATAACGTAACACACTATCAGTAGCGATCGGTTTCATTTTGACAGTTCAACAACATTCATTGCACTGTTCACTGTTTACTTTGTTGAGCAAACTCTTTCTCGGTACCCACCAGACAAAGTCTTGCCGCCAAGTGATTCATCGTATTCCGACATGATGTCTGGTGTAGCCGTAAGGAGGACGGGTCTGAGCAGTTGTGTTGCGATGTCTGCCGGGTACGATGCACCAAATGTTGGGAGTTTGATCGTGGAGGGCCTCCAGATCAATCTCCCTCTGGCGTAACATCGTTGGTCGTGTTGTTGGGTTTAATATTACATCACCTCGCTCAACTGCCGTCTTCCTGTTTACTCAGTTTTTTTTGAGTGAATAGGCTTAATAAACTAGCGCGCTTTACCAGCAACGATTGCATCTCTGCTTACCATCAGGCGGAATTGCGGTCTGAAATGGAAAATGGACTGATTATGAGCAAAAGCTGATTGGTGACCCTGATCTAACTCGAGTTGGTCTCCAAAGCCTAGAGCACAGGCGTAGAGTAGCCAGCCTTTCGGTGTTCTATAGGATGCATTTCGGGGAGTGTGCGAGGGAATTGCATGATTTAATTCCCCCATCTCCGTTCCACCAGCGGACGACCTGTCGTACGGCTGGTTTCCACCCTTACGTTGTTAACACCACTACGATCCGGACGAAGCGTTTCGTCTCCTCCTTTATACCGCGTACATTAAGGGACTGGAATAGTTTGCCAGCGGCGGTGTTTCCGTCGGACTACAATTTGAGTGTCTTCAAGGCTAGAGTGAATAGGCTCTTAATAAACTAGTGCGCTTTACCATCAACGATTGCTCCACTGCTTACCATCAGGCAGGATTGCGGTCAAGCGCTGGTTTATAATATAAAAAAAAAAAAAGACAGCGATGAGAGCAGCGGTGGCCCTATGGTGTGGTCTATGGTGTATGCTGTTGATCATAATTTGATTCATTTAAAAGGATGTTGCTGATCCAATGCTTCATTTGTTCTATAAATAGGTCTGATCATCAATGTACATAGCGTAATGAACTAAAACTGTCGAAATGAAAGCCTCTGTTACACTTTCACATGGAGAGCAGCGGTGCTCTAGTGGTATCGGCCGCGACTTACAAGCTGTAGGTCGTAGGTACGAACCCCATCAGGCGCTTTACTTTGTGTAAATTATTTCATCACCACTGCTTTCGAAACGGTGAAGGAAAACATCGTGGGGAAACCGGCATGGCCCAGAGGCAGAAAATACGAAGAGATGTGACATCTACCAATCCGCACTTGACTAGCGTGGTAGATTACGGCCCACTCCCTCTTACCGGGAGGACGCCTGTATCCCAACAGCGGGAAACATTATAAGCTGATTATGTACGTAAAGTCGTGGTGGCCTAGTGGTTAAAGCACCAGCCTCTCAAGTATAAGTGCGCGGGTTCGATTCCAGGTCAGGCAAGTACCAATGTAACTTTTCTAAAGTTATATGTACTTTCTAAGTATATCTTGGACACCAATGACTAAAGGTGAAGGAAAAGATCTTGAGGAAACCTGGACTTTAAGTCTGAAATCGCCAACCCGCATTGAGCAAGCGTGGTGATTACACTCAATCCTTCTCTGTACGAGAGGAGACCTGTGCCCAGCAGTGGGACGATAAAAAGGTTGATGATAATGTAGGTATATTCGTATGGATTTTTGGTCGATCAGCCGACTAGCTATAATGACAAAGCCATTGAATATCTTCGATTGAATTCAGTTCAATTTATTGCCGAATTAGGTCACGGTACTCATACCATATTTACCAGCAAAACTTAGTACTTTCTCTTTGTTCTTCAAACGAAGAAACTTCAATAGGAATTCCTTAATTCCCAAGATGCCCATTATAAACAAAACATTTCTTTTAATAGTGATGATTTCATAATACTTCACACTGGTCTATCGGAGCAAAGTCGTAACCTTGTATGGTGACCATATGTTGTCGAAATAGCTCGTTTTTTTTGTGACATTGTACATAATGTGGGAACTAAAACTATGTAGGTACCTTAGGAAGTCATGCATCAACAAACTGAGGTCATTATTATCTAACCGCATTTGTTGGATATCATTTGTTTGTAAAAAACGCTTTATATTAATCATTTGGTAACGCCTTGGACGACGGAAAAGTGTTGGCGAACCCTGGCATAGTTTTGCGCTTTCTTGTTATTGGTCAATTTTTGGCTAGTTTCGGGGTTTTATGTCGTCGTGGCCTAGTGGTTAAAACACTAAGTTATATGTACTTTCTAAGTATATCTTGAACTCCAATGACTGATTACAAGGTGAAGGAAAACATCTTGAGAAAACCTGGACTTTAAGTCTGAAATTGCCAACCCGCATTGAGCAAGCGTGTACTCAATCCTTCTCTGTATGAGAGGAGACCTGTGCCCAGCAGTGGGACGATAAAAAGGTGATGATGATGATGTCATAAATATACATAGTTTATTACTTGACACTCTATGGAAATGTTCCCTTAGTCATAAATACGCTTATAACTGCTTGCTCCTACTAAAACGAAAGTTTTGTAAGTATGGATAGAGGTTTGATACTATTTCACGTAGTAAATACTGAAGGGATTTAGATAAAATTTGGCATACGGATAGTTTACCAGGAATAACACATAGGTTACTTTTCATTCCAATATTTCCACGGGATCGAATCTTACGCGGATGAAACCGCGAGGCGCAGCTAGCTTATGATAGATTCTGAAATTGAGTAATACTCAACTGTTTGTTTCTTTGTGGAAATTCATGTATTTTTCGTCATCATCATCATCAAACTTTAATCGTCGTACTGCTGGGCATAGGACTCCTCTCGTACAGAGAAGGATTGAGCGTAATCACCACGCTTGCGCAATGCGGGTTGGCGGTTTCAGACTTAAAGTTCAGGTTTCCTCAAGATGTTTTCCTTGAGTCATTGGTGTCCAAGATATACGTAGAAAGTACATATACCTTAGAAAAGTTACATTGGTACTTGCTGACCTGGAATCGAACCCGCGCACTCATACATGAGAGGCTGGTGTTTTAACCACTAGGCCACCACGACTACTCAGTATTATTTATAGTCTCTCTATTAATGTATTATTAAATTAACGATATTATTGGAAAACTTAACAAAGAAATAGCTTCCACTTTACGATCAACACTTGCGATGTTCTCATCATAACATAATGGCTGGATCATTTACCGACTTCTTTGTTAGCAGTTATTAAATTTTAATTGAATACTAAAGACACCGGAAATGATAAATGTAGGTGCTTCAGTGTATGCCACATTATGGGAACTAGGACCATGACCAAGCCACTAACAAAGCTGTTTGCCATCAAAAATGATCTCACACTAACCGTTTATTAGGAAGTCTCGTCCAAGATGACGTGTGAAATGTTATGTTGTATCAATAATCAATAGTGTTTATAATATTGTTTGTATCCGACATCTACGGTGGCCTGTTCCCACCAAAGTGTGCGATCAAACTCGACATAACAAAATAAATATTCAACAGTTTGTGACCATAAACAAAGTGCGCGCAGTTGTTCCTGAGCGTGGTACCGTTGGCAAAGACAGACAGGCTTATGACGTCTTCGGGAAAATTCGGGCTCCGTCGGGGATATTCGGGTCTCGCGGCGAGACCTATGTTTTTAGGGTTCCGTAGCCAAATGGCAAAAAACGGAACCCTTATAGATTCGTCATGTCTGTCTGACCATCTATCCGTCTGTCCGTCCGTATGTCACAGGCATTTTTTTCCGAAAGTATAAGAGCTATACTGTTAAAACTTGGTAGGTAGATGTATTCTGTGAACAGCATTGATATTTTTATGCAAACATAAAAAAATAATAATAAATATTGGGGGCTCCCCATACTTAGAACTGAAACTCGATTTTTTTTTTCCATCAAACACATACGTGTGGGGTATCTATGGATAGGTCTTCAAAAATGATATCGAGGTTTCTAAAATATTTTTTTTCTAAACCGAATAGTTTGCGTGACAGACGCTTCCAAAGTGGAAAAAAGTTGGAGCCCCCCTCCCCCCTCTAACTTCCAAAATAAGGAAATGAAAAATCTAAAAAAAGCATATGATGTTCATTACTATAAAAACTACCAGCGAAAATTGTTTTGAACGAGATCTAGTAAGTAGTTTTTTTTAATGCCTCGTAAATCGTAAACCGCTTATTACCGCGTAATCTTTCATACAAATAACTTCTAAAAAAATCATTTAATTTCATAAATCAATGGTACGGAACCCTTTGTGCGTGAGTCCGACAAGCACTTGGCCGGTTTTTATGAATAATGCACTGAAGGATTGAGAAGTAGTTTAGAGGGTAAGACTCGTAATTTTAATAATGTTCCCAGCCTAACCTAAGTGTCAAGCTGTCAAAAACACTTCTAATTTCGCTACATTTTGACAAGTTTTTGACATTTATTTGTCTCCGAGATAAGATTGTGCCTAGATTTCAAAAGTTTTAAATTACGAGGTAGTAATTAGATTAAGTAAATGTAGGTATTTTTTTTTTTATACAATAACAATAGTTTCGAGGAGTATAAAAATTTGTGTAAGTTTTAATTGGCAAACAATGAAGGCCATAAGAAACAAAATTAATTAACATTAAAAGCAATTAAAATCTACAGATCTCGGTTTAAAACCAGGATTTCCTGTTGACTACCTCTTCACAATTAGGTACATTTACTATCGTTGCTAATGAAATAAGTAATACATATTTATACCTTATATGTACACGTTTAAAATTTTCCTTATTCACTGTTTTTCAACGACTGCGTTATTATTTCCTTTACTTATATATAGTTATTTTCAGCTATTCTGAAATTTTGTCCTCCAGACAATAATTGGTGCACTTGCTAACCACATTATTTTATCAATTTAATTTAATGAGTGTTTGTCGAGCAGTTTTACTAGAGTTTTTCGAGGAAACATGGAATGTTTCCCTATCATAATTTAAGTAAATTCTTCGTTCAAAACAAATAGGATAAATTGGGTGACACATAGATGACGGTACTGTGTCTGCTATATATTTTTTTTTACTACTGCCACCTCCAACACGATTGAGTCGGAGCCTATTCTTTACAGTTTTCAATTCATTCCAGTTCTCGCGTTTATTCCTCTCGTACTTTTATGCTTCATACATGGTCTTTCTTCCATTCATCCTCATTCATTGCTTACATGGGTGGGGTTCTCAACTATAATCTTCTAACTATTCTAATAATTCTATTATTATTATTATTATTTAGATTTATTTATTTTAGTCTATCTGTATTCTTATAGATCTATGCATTTCCTTCGTTTTTAGGGGTGTAGTAAAACAGGGAGACAAGGTTTTATTTTCGAGAAGAGAACATTTACAATTTAGCCTTATATCTATTTACAATATTTTAAGTCTCTTATTTATATACAGTATGTTAAATAACAGAGGGCGTTCCCTTAAACTCGTTAATATATATCATTAATAGATTAAAATAAAAATATCAGCATAGAAAAATAAGCATAAAAAAATCCGAATATAAAAAAATCTAATTGGAAATAAATTTGAAACCTCCTGTTTTAAATCTAGATAGTAGTCGTCATGTATAAATAAATTGCGACGTTGCCGTCTTTCATGTTCGCGTGTACAGTGTGTTTCTTTTACATGTCAATTTAAAATTTTTATTGAATATTTTCATATTGAAAAATTTTAAAACATTTTGTTTTCGAATGGAAATATTTTTTTTAGCATGTATGTATGCTATACTATTTCGGGTTAACGGGAACGCCCTCTGTTAGTTAACATACTGTATAATTGTTACAAAAAATTTATTATATCTAAATTTACATATATTGATAACCATATCTATTTAAGTTTTTATTTCCATTTATACTTATGTTGTTACAAGTTCTAAATTTCGTGTCTGCTATATTAATCCTAGTCGATTTAGGTAAGCTTGTTATATGTCTGATTTAATGCTTTATATTTTCTGGGGCTACATATACGTACAGATGACAACACATCAAGTTACTACAATCTGTCAGATTTCTTTATTAGATTTTCATTTTATCTATATAACTTTATCTAGAAAGCATTAAGGCTCAAAGTTGATTAGGAATTTTTGACTATAGGTTAGGATAGGTTGACCTGCAGTTGTCGTCCATACATTGTCAGTCATAGCCTTCCTGTAGTCCATAATTTTTCTTATGTACGTCTGTTTAGGGAAAACAGAATTCCTTACTTTTTGTGAAACATGGAAAAAATGTATTTTAAAAAAATAAAAATCTGTTATTGTTTTTTATGGCAATTAAGTTTTTTATGCTATCGCTGCGCTTGCGCTGTCGACGTCGCTAGCGGGAACACGTTATGTAAAGCGTAAGTGATCTATCTGTACCAGATAATTAATTATATTTTTACAAGCATCCAATTGTCCTGTTCAAACTTGCAGAGTAAAATTAATTGCTGAGTAGAACGGTCTCACACAAGGTTCCTACTTAGTATGTATTCCATGACTTTCAATTATGCAGTTGTGAATTATTTTCTTTTTTTTTTATAATTATAAATTAGTGCTTGACCACAATCCCGCCTGATGTTAAGCAGTGATGCAATCGTTGATGGTAAAGCGCGCTAGTTTGTTAAGAGCCTATTTACTCAAAAAGACTGATTGAATAGGAAGGAAGACGGCAGTAGAGCGAGGTGATGCAATGTTAAACCCAACAACATGACCAACGATGCTGCGCCAGAGGGAGATTGATCTGGAGACAATAACATTTGGCGCATCGTACCCGGCACACATCGTAACATAACTGTCCATCCCCGTCCTCCGTACGGCTGCATCAGACATCATGCCGGAACACGACGAATCGCTTGGCGGCAAACTTTTGCTGGTGGATGGTAACTTCTGCCGGCAGCCGATGTTATGGCCTACAACCGAGTTCTAAAATAGATTTTAAAAGTTTGTATTTTGGGCTTAGAATATTTTTTTTTTCATTTAGTTACTTCACCTTAGAATCTTCGAATATTAGCAGAAATCTGCGACGAACCCAAAGCACTTTAAAGTGACAAAGAGCAAGCATTTCGAGAGACAGTTTTATGTAATTTCGATATTCTAAAAGTTCGATTCACAGCGTAGTTTAGATATATTATAATGTCTGCGAATATTCTAGCCCTATCCCATACTAACCTACATTCCCTAAGTATGGCACGGTTCACATACATATTTCATAAAGAATATTCACCGTACTAAACCTTGTAAACAAATCTGGCCTATTTATCGTGAAGTAGACTAAACGCGAACATCTGTGTAGGGTTTAACAAAACAAACGCTGTGTTATCACACAATGAAAGCGGTTGTGGGTTAATTATTAATCTTGAGTGTTATTTAGGGCAAGGGAACTAGGGAATAGGAGAAAGCGGACCGAGTGGTTCTATAGGATTCATTGTGGCGAGTGTGCGAGGGAATTGCATGATTTAATTCCCCCATCTCCTTCCCACCATCGGACGACCCGTCGCACGGCGAGTTTCCACCCTAACGCCGTTGACACCACTACGATTCGGACGAAGCGTTTCGCCTCCTCTTTCATGCCGCGTACATTGAGGGACTGGAACAATATGCCAGCGGCGGTGTTTCCGTCGGACTACAATTTGAGTGTCTTCAAGGCTAGAGTGAATAGGCTCTTAATAAACTAGTGCGCTTTACCATCATCGATTGCGTCACTGCTTACCATCAGGCGGGATTGCGGTCAAGCGCTAGTATAAAATTTACAAAAAAAAAAGTGAGAGAGAGCCAATCTCTGCGCCCTCACGCTCTTAGTCGCCATAGGAGACGCCTTGGTCTTCGTAAAACGGCATCCATCTCCCAGTAACCGTAGGAGCGGCCAGAGCGGGCTTGCAGGCAGCAAGCAGTGGGCAGTAAGGACTAGGCCCGGGTCGACGATGGGTTGTGTCCCACGCGCGCCTCAAAGAGATGTCAGCACATCGTGACGGGGTCCACAAGGACCGATATCTGCCAGGGCTGCTGGTTGTTCGAAAGAGATACACACCTGACGCACAGGTAAATGAAGGAACACGGGTGGGTTTTAGTCTAGGATATGAGCGCTTTCTTATGATGTTTTCCTTCACCGACTTCTACCTATACTCGTGTAAGGGGAGTGGTACGGCATATTAGATTTAAAACATTTATTTTCATTCATCATTTCATAATACAATAATCTATACGATATATTTAATTAAAATAAATTTAAATAATAATTATTAATATTACCTTAAATTAAAAATTTACAATAAAATGAAAACAAAAAAATGGGATAGTACGAATACATATTATGTATATGACTTTAAAATGTTGTAACATTAGCGCATTGAATTGGGGGCTCAATAATACATGGGTATTATTGAGCCCCCAATTCAATGCGCTAATGTTACAACATTTTTATGAAAAATATTTCGTTGGTTCACGTATAAATGTCGAACGAAGTAAATACATATACCTATAGGTTATTTATTTATTTACAAACTGGTAAAATGTAGATATTTATGTGTAGCTGCAGTAGGGTATGCACGGCTACAGATCATGCTATTCATATCCAGTTTAAGCTGGCTTCTGATTGTACGAAAAACCTCTACAATGCGAGGTCACGTAAAGCTTATAGGTACATACTTCTCTACCTAGTCTTTCGGAAACTTGAAGTTACGCTAAGTACATATTTATGTTGATAAGGTAATAATTTAAATTTAAAAAAATATATTACCTCTGATTATTTAAGTAAGTTCTAACTCTGATTATCTAAGTACATATTGATAGCAATCATTGTGTCGAGAGTCGTGACAGCCAATGGCGTTATAAACAAGGCCCTGGGACAACACCTCAGGAGGCTCTCATTAAAGCGGGCTTGTGGGTAGTGGCAGCTCGCCGCCCGGTAAGGACCAGGCCCGAGTCGACGGCGCGTTGTGTTTCACGCGCGCCTCAAAGAGATGTCAGCACATCGTGACGGGGTCCACGAAGACCGATGGCTACTGGGTCAGGGTTGCGGTTTGGTTAAAAAAGAAACCGTGGCCCTGGCGCATAGGCACGTGAAGAAACACGGGTGGGTGAAAGTCTGACACGCCCTTACGCTCAAAGCGGGAGATGTCATTTGATGATTTCCCATCCCAATCAAAAAAAGGAGGCTCTCATTAGGCAGCTGCCTTGATCCAGCTGGATCAAAGGCTTGATTCAGAGAGCTTTACTTCTAAACACGGCTCGCACTGTTAGAGGATTCCTCTCTCTGGAGCCCTGACCGCCGCTAGCTCGGACCCTGTTCCCGTAAGTGGTGGGCTAATTACTTTAATGAAGTTAGCTTATGTCTATGTCTGCTGTTCTGTGAAAGAAAGTGCGATGGGGTCCATTGTTCCGTATTAGTTTATAAGATTCATTTTTGTCTCTATGTTAATTGATGTAATTAGTGTTGCACCGTTCTTATTACCAATAAATAAATAAATATTATGTAGATTTGATGATAGCAAACGTAAGGTGGGACGCTCTCAGGTTAGGTGGAGCTATGATCTTCGCAGGATGGTAGTAACTGGATGAGAGTTACCGAGAATCAAGTTAAATGGCGTGAAATTGGAGAGGCCTATATCCAGCTGTCGTGGTGGCCTAAGGGTTAAAACACCAGCCTCTCAAGTATGAGTGTGCGGGTTCGATGCCATGTCAGGCAAGTACTAACGTAACTTTTCTAGGTTATATGTACTTTCTAAGTAACATATACTTAGAAAGTACTGGAGGACACCAATCACTGATTACAAGGTCAAGGAAAACATCTTGATGAAACCTGGACTTAAAGTCTGAAATAGCCAACCCGCATTGAGCAAGCGTGGTGATTACGCTCAATCCTTCTCTGTATGAGAGGAGACCTGTGCCCAGCATTGGGACGATAAAAAAGTTGATGAAGATGATGATGATGTCCAGCTGTGGGCTTCTATAGGCTGATGATGATTTAGATTTTATTTGGGAATAAAAAGATTTATTTCAAAAATTTCAAAAACACAGCAATACAAAAATAGTCTCCAAAAATATACAATTTATCGGCTTTCTTACAAAACATATTGAAACATAAACTAAACACCTGTTTAGTACTCTTTATCGTTACTACGATGTTTACTATAACGTATGGAGATAAGATACGTTCCAAAGTCTTGTGAAAGTACATTCGAGTTTCACTTTTATCCTAGAGATAACAATGGAACGTGTTATCAAAGATTTCGGCTGTTTGATAATCTACAACTATACAATAAACCTGACGAGACTGATTGTTTATTTGAACGCTTCTAATCTCTAGGTCTGGTGCCGATTCCATTTTGGGATAAGGAAGTAGCGAAGGGCGGGCGTTTTGGGGTATTGCCTTATGTAATACTAGCTTTCCGCCCGCAGCTTCGCTCGCGTGGAGTTTGGTTATATCGCGCTTTTTAGATTTCCCTCGGGCATATTTTTTTTTTCTGGGTAAAAGGTAGCCTATGTTCTTTCTCAGGGTCTAATGATTGTCTGTGCCAAATTTCAACAAAATCGGCTGAGAGGTTTAAGCGGGAAAGCGTAACAGACAGACAGACAGACAGACAGACAGACAGACAGACGGACAGACAGACAGAGTTACTTTCGCATTTATAATATTAGTATGGATTGACCGTCAAAAAGTGCTGTTTTTCAGCCTAATTTGAATAAATGACTTTTGATTTTGATTTTTCACAACGAAATTAAATTTAGTTTCAGTGCATCCTTTTCTATATATTTCATTCAGAATAGGACAGAAGATGGGTATTAGTTTAGTCCTACCTTTAGGAGCATAAAGAAAACAGTTAGAAAGAACAATAGGCGAAAACAAAACATTTGACGAAAATTTCTTGTTTTAAAATTCCTAATGTAAAAAAAAGAATCAAGACTGTTTTTAATGCCATGCGTATAATACGACTTTTTTAAAAATAAAATCAAGAAATTTTACGTGAACCAACTCGCAGGGAGAAGCTAGTTCTAGCGATAAAACAATGGAACGCGATATCGAAGATTTCGGCTGTTTGATAATTGATAAGACACGATAATCTTTCCTACAATTTTAATTTATCAAGATAAAACAAAATAAGCCTACAACATAATAACCTATTGTTGGCACATAAATTAGGCCACCTCTCCGTGAAAGGGAGTAAGCTGTATCCTATTTACAACGCGGTCAAGTGCGGATTGGTGGAAATCACATGTCTTGTAACTTATTCAATTGTACGTGGTCTTCATAATATGATCTAATCAACATTAGGTATGTCTGGACTTTAAAAGAGACTTTGACCTCTAGGGTTGTTTCGACCTTTCTTATCAGAGTAATCAGATAGAAAACGGCGAACTCATCTAGTTAAAAAAATATTATTGACTTGTAAAAGTGTTTGTACAAACCTATTTACCGATAATAAATCATTAACAAATAATTTCAATGTGGGTTTTTACTTTTATTTACAAATAAAAGTAAAAACCAACTATTCTATACCAAAAAGAATGAATTATTTTTATACGTCCATTGAAACCATTGTTTTGTTTTTATTACAGAAATTAACTTTTCCTCTTGGTAGGTAAGTGGGTACTGTAAATATAGTCCTGACTCTTGAAATTGGAAAAAAAACGTTGTTTTTGGAGTTATATGAGGGTAGGCGTTGCTAACTCGAGGTCAAACTCACTTATTTCAGATAAACCAATTGCAACCACTTTTGCGTCGTCAAATGGTCGCTCAGTCAGAAAGATGAGGCTACTATGCCTTGCGGCTAGTTGGCCGTAACACCATTCACAGTGGAAAAAAAACAGTAAAGTGATCTAGTTATAAAGAAAAAAATACTTGCTGGCTTGCCGGCGGCGAGCAGTGGGCAGCTCGCCGCCTGGTAAAGACCAGGCCCGAGTCGACGGCGTGTTGTGTTTCACGCGCGCCTCACAGAGATGTCAGCACATCGTGACGAGGTCCACAATGACCGGTGTCTGCCAGAGCCGAGGGTTGTTCGAAAGTGAGGCCGTAGCCCTGACGCACAGGCAAGTGAAGAAACACGTATGGGTTTTAGTCAGTAAAACTCTGATACTACCTTCCGCTCCGGCCAGAGTGGGAGAGGTCATTTCATGATTTACTATCCTGAAATAAAAGGTATAATTAACATTACAGAAGCTGGTTTGGTGAACACAATAACGTAATTATCACACCGCGTCAACTGGCTATCAAATCTTCAGTTCCGCATTAGATAATTCGCCGTCAAAATAAAAATAAATAGGTAGGTATAATATAAATTCGGTATCAATTGTTGCTTTTACGTTCTGGTTTGAAACTATAAAAAACATGAAGATTGACTTCATGATTTTTATAGTTACACATTTGTAATTAAATTTAATTCTGAGATACCTACCATTAGGTACCTTCTGTGGTATGTGTATAGTGATATGTTTGTCTGCGTTCTAGTGAAATGAAATCGTTTCTTAACCAAGTAGGATCACTTTATCACTTTTACACGTCATATTTTTTTAAAGTAGCTGGAGCCGGCATTTCCTAACTGACTACCTCTGAGAAGAAAAGCCGAAACAAACTCAAGGATCATCGTCTTTTTTAAAGTACAGACATTAAAAATGAAAATGTTTACATTAACCATATGTGTTTACTTTGTACTTAACAATAGACTTACGTGATTTAAAGAAACAGTGATTAAAATGTCATAATTGTAGCATATTTACGCATATTTCTTAAGACGCGGTGAATTGACAAGTTTTAGGTATTTGAGGGGGTGAAGCAGACGAAGTGGGAGACGACTAGCCCCGCCCACGGGGCGCTCCGCGCAAATACATCGATGCGTGATGAGTCGTGCATCGAGAAATACGCGTGTTCTATTAAATCTATATCAGCTATTCTCTATTCCATCTACATTTAGAAGCGTAATTTCACAACGCAGACGCGAAGCATGATGACTCTGACTCTGTTCGTCACAGTCCGGGTTCCCATTAAATATCCGCGGCGAACACCAGGTTTGAATCCCACATACGTTTACTTTACCTTGCGATTTTCGACAATGTAAATTTTTTGCATATTTTCATTTTTTATTATTACTTTAATTTTCTTTTTTATTTTTATAATGCGCTTTGTCCGTTCTGCTTAAATTTTTTGTATTATGTCCTTTTTTCATGAAACTGTTAGTTTAGGTAGCATTCTAAGCACTAGTACAAACCCGACTTCGATAAGAGTTGCAGTTTTGAATAAAAAATCTTTTTTTTTTTTTAATATCTGAAAATGTAATTTTTTTTAACAGTTACTCTAAACAGCTGTTTATAAATGGTAATTTCTAGAAATTTGTAGAAAAAAAATAACGAATTGATTTGAAATATTAGGTAAGTAGTTTGTTTGCATTATAATTGTTACAAAAATAAGATATTAAAAAAGATGGAACAATTACTACAAAAAATACAGAAAATCGGCTAAATTAATAATAATTAAAAAAAAACTATTGCAAATAAGAAATCCAACAAAAAGCATACAACGCGAAACTGGGGTTTGAACCCGAACACATACAGGTGAAGAAAAATTTCTCGCAAGAAAATAAAAAGAAAGAATAATTACAGAAAAAAAATCAAATAAAATATCGGCAATAATACAACAGTAAATTAAAAAGCATTTATTTTAATTAAAACCTACAAAAAGCATATAATGTAAACCTGGGGTTTGAACCCGGGCAAAAACGAAATGTGATTATTCATCAACAAACAGACACGTAAATATAATTATTTTCTGTGCGGGGTAAAGCAAAAACTGACATAGATCCGTCAAGCAGCGCGCCTCAGCGGTCACTGTCGCTAAGCATAGAAGTGAAAGAGAAGGCAATGGACGCCGCGATGGAGCGACGTTTCGTTCACGTTATTTTATCATTAAATACATTATTTATTTTAGAATATCTTAGTTAAATCGATAAATAGAAACAATGGGTTCATTTACTATCATATTAAACATCGCTCTTCTAAATTTTATCAAGATTTGATGATTAATAATACTGTTAATAATAATAATAATAACCATGGCAACACAACATACGTCAACATCATATTTTTTTTATCAATTTAAGGAATAATATTTAATATCAGTTTTTCATCTCTTTACTGTGCAATATTTAACCAAAACTGAAACCCAAAGTTGAAACAATTTACAAAATATATAAAAAGTATTCACATTTATCTACAATGATAAAAATACAGAATCATTGGAGGTGACATCTGTCATGTCACCTCGGACACAACTTTACAAAACAGTGAAATAAAATAAATATGAAATAATGTTGACAAGATCTGCCGCTCGCCGTGCACGCTCACCACCTCCGGACTCGTCGCCCAGCTCCGCCTCGCCGCCGCCGGTCTCCAGCCCCACTGTGAACGCTGTGATGACCCCGGCCGCGGCAGTTGCGTTGAGCTCGAGCGACGAGTATTTCTCTCCGCCGACGACGCCACCACCTGTTCGCCGTCGGGGAGGACGCCGGCCGCCGGACTGCTTGGGACCTCGAGGCCCACCGGCCTCTGATAGGGCCCCCGCTACCGGTGGAAATGTGCAGCGCATGAAATGGACTCAATCAATCAACGAGAACGTCATGCGCGCATACTTTGGGGCTACAGAGGGGAGAAGTAACTTGACTGCGTACCGTGGTCGGATGCTCTCTCTGTTTCAGGTGCTTGAGCCAGCTGTCAACGTGTCGGCGCAACGACTGTCGGATCAGGTGCGGGTCATCCAGCGTAACCATATGCTGGATGATGTGGTGCTTGATCGCCTACGCCTCGAGTCACGGAATAGCCATGTTACGCCTGCTTCATCACTGGTCGCGGTACAATTTAACAGTGTTCCATCGCGACCCAACCTCGTCGATGAAGAGGATGATGATGAGGCTATATCCGTGACTCCTCAATGCAATGAAAAAGTAAGGAGCGCTTTGGAGGATGCTTTCCGTGAGTACCGCTCTACTCCGCCTGAACTTAGACCACGTTTACCTCGATTGCCCATGCATAAAAAAACAAGGCGCTGGTGTGTGCTCTAGACTCTCAGCTGTCTAATTATTTAAAGGACAGCAAAGATCTGGCTGATACACATTCAATCTTGTACTGTGGAGCTGTTGCGATATGTCGTGTGGCTCATGTCAAATTCCCAGACAGTGACAGAGCCACACGACCAAAACCAGCTGTACCAGCTTGGCAGTGCAGGATTGAATGTCGTATCGGAGAGACTAGAGCACTCATTGGCAAGCTTATTAGTTTCAGGGAGGGCAATACACGCCCTAGAGTGATGCGCTTTGTGAGGCGGGCATTCTCGGGGACTGATGTTAGTACCCGAGACTATTTGTTACGCGTCACAGAGCGCATCGACTTTCTTAAACAGAAAATATATGCATTGGCAAACCGTATTCGTCGGTACAGGCGAAGAGTGGAGCGGTATTCTCAGAATCGCAATTTCCAAAGCGATGAAAGGTGGGTCTATAGAGCTTGGGAGCGATCATACCAAGGTGTCACTGACACGTGCCTACCGGATGATGATGCCACGCGTTCATTCTGGCGCAATATCTGGTCGGTGCCTGTCAGTCACACCGAAGGTGGTTGGACTCGGGATGTTGAGCGAGCCTGCGATCCAGTACCAGAAATGGGGGCTATTACCATCTGCCCCCCAAGATGTAGCTCGTGCAGTCCGTCCGTTGCCTAATTGGAAGTCTCCAGGGCCGGATGGGCTGCATAACTTTTGGATTAAATGGTTTTCCGGGTCGCACGCTTGCTTGGCATCTCAGTTCCAGACTGCTTTAGAGTCTGGTTCGCTACCCCAGTTTCTAACAACAGGAATAACCCACCTGCTCCATAAATCAGGTAG
This sequence comes from Sesamia nonagrioides, assembly GCA_017933935.1. Taxonomy (NCBI): domain Eukaryota; kingdom Metazoa; phylum Arthropoda; class Insecta; order Lepidoptera; family Noctuidae; genus Sesamia; species Sesamia nonagrioides. The sequence goes on from JADWQK010000766.1 coordinate 2,370,497, forward strand.
CACCGCGGAACCCAAAAATTATAGGCCGATCACATGTTTACCGACGGTCTATAAAGTTCTTACATCCATTTTGAAAGCAAAAATTAATACGCATATTGACAGCAACTCCATCATGTCTGCCTCCCAAAATGGATGTAGGAACGGGTCCCGCGGTACTAAGGAGCTACTCCTTATTGATATGGCCATTAGCCAGCAGGTTCGTCGTTCCCGAAAGGATCTGTCGACATGTTGGATAGATTACAAGAAGGCCTATGACTCTGTGCCACATACATGGCTCATGCGGGTGCTAGAGTTGTATAAAGTAGATGCAACTTTGCGCACCTTCCTGATGACATGTATGTCACAATGGAGAAAAGTCCTTCGCTATCCAGGATGTCGAAATATTCAGAGGAATAGCGAACCGATAAGGATTGAGCGAGGTATATTTCAGGGCGATAGTTTGAGCCCACTTTGGTTTTGCTTAGCACTGAATCCTCTAAGCACACTATTGGAGGATTCAGGTCTAGGCTATCGGTTGAGGAGAGGTGGTCAGCTTATATCGCACCTCCTCTACATGGATGACCTGAAACTTTTTGCTCACACAAATTCACAACTGAAGGAGCTACTGAAAATTACTGAAACTTTCAGTAGCGCCATCAGGATGGAATTCGGTGTGGACAAATGTGCGGTCATGCATGTACAGCGAGGAGAGATTGTGGAATCCGTGGGAACCCAACTCACTGGTTCCATAAACCTTAGATCCCTCTCTGCATCCGAAACCTATAAGTATTTGGGTATGTCGGAAGCGTTGGGTATCAATGTTACTGACATGAAGCAATCGTTGAAGGAACGCTTCTTTGGCCGCCTGAAAAAAGTACTAAATAGTCTTCTATCAGGCGGAAACAAGGTGCGCGCTTTCAACGGTTGGGTCATGCCGGTATTGATGTACTCTTTCGGCATACTCAAATGGACTCAAACCGAACTCGACGCCCTGGATAGGAGAGTCCGTACACTGCTGACTGCAAATCGATTGCATCACCCACGGTCATCGATTATGAGGCTGTATATCCCGCGAAAATGTGGAGGTCGAGGCTTTTTAAACGCTAAGACACTCCACAATCGTGAGATATGCAGTCTCAGAGAATATTTCCTAACAACCGACGTGGGAATGCATCGAGATGTGGTCGCAGTTGACAAGGGCCTCACTACGCTCTCCTTGGCGAAAGAGAACTGGCGCAAACCAGTAGTGCTTGACACCAATGATCGCATGGAGGTATGGAAGAGCAAGGAGCTTCACGGACGCTTTTTCAAAGCCCTACACGGGCCTGATGTAGACTTACAAGCGTCCGTGGCCTGGCTACGATTCGGTGACCTTTTTGGGGAAACCGAAGGTTTTGTATGTGTAATTACGGACGAAGTTATGATGACGAACAATTACCGGAGATTTATTGTGAAAGACGGCACAGTTGACATCTGTCGGGCATGTCACCGGCCTGGGGAATCAATAAGGCATATTATCTCCGGGTGTTCTCGTCTAGCTAACGGAGAGTACTTGCATAGACACAACCTTGTAGCCAGGATCATTCATCAGCAACTTGCTTTTAAATACAACCTTGTGGAATCGGAGGTGCCGTACTACAGGTATACGCCCGACCCAGTTCTCGAAAATGACCATATCACATTGTACTGGGATCGATCCATCATCACTGACAGGACTATTATTGCCAATAAGCCTGATATAGTGCTGGTGGATCGATCAGAGCGGCGTGCAATGATTGTTGACATAACCATCCCACATGATGAGAACCTCGTGAAAGCTGAGAAGGATAAACAAATCAAGTATCTTGACTTGGCTCACGAGGTTGTCGACATGTGGGAAGTGGATTCAGCAATCATTGTACCGATAGTCGTGACAGCCAATGGCTTAATAGCCAAGAGCCCCGACCAACACCTCAGGAGGCTCTCGTTAGGCAGCTGGATCAAGGGCTTGATTCAGAAAGCGGTACTGCTGGACACGGCTCGCATCGTCAGGAAGTTCCTCTCTCTGGAGCCCTGACCGCCGGTAGCTTGGACCCTGTTCCCGATACCGGCGGGCTACTATTTTTTATATTTTTAAATGTTTTTTATGTATTTTTTATGTAGAAATATTTAAAAATGTAATTTATATGTATATACAATAAAATAAAGGAATAATAATAATAATAAAGCCCGTTTATTTCCAATCTACAATTATTTACATGCTTTTTTTTTTATTTATTACAATTATAAAATGTAAACACATGTGCTAAGTTTTTATTATAAGCCTATGTACGAGTATATATATAAATATATATATATATAATAATAATAATTATAATTATATATTTTTTTTTTCTTTTTTCCTTTTACTCGCTGTCATTGCTTACTTCAGTACCATTGATCGGAACCCCTTCTCGGGTAAAGGCCTCCTCCAGCTTCTTCCAATTCTCTCTATCCATAGCCTTCTCTCTCCATTGACTTCCTGCTATCCTTTTTATATCATCTATCCACCTCTTTCGAGGGCGCCCTCTTTTCCTTTTTCCTGTTGGTCCCTTCCATGTAGTTGCCTCTAGGGTCCATCTCTTGTCTGTATATCTTGCTATATGTCCCGCCCAGTGCCACTTCTGTTGTAGGACATATTGCAAGACGTCTATGACCTTCGTTTTTTTTTCTTATTTGTACGCTTTTTACTTTTTGTATTCTTCTTAATTTCAGTACGCTTCTTTCCATTGCCTTCTGGCACACTACTAATTTAGTTTTTATTTTGGTGTTGTATGCCCACGTTTGACATCCATATGTTAGAGTAGGTAGAATACACGTGTCCAAAACAGTTCTCTTTAGGTGGAGAGGAAATTTCCCTTTTAAAATTTCCTTCAGGGACCAAAATTTTTTCCAGCTCATGTTGATGCGCCGCTCTACCTCTATTTCTTCACTTTTGTCTTCGAATGACAGTTGCTTTCCTAAATATATATAATTGCTCACATACTCAAGGGGCTTCCCGTTTAGGGTAATAGCATTTGTTTGGCTGTTTGTCATTATTTTGGTTTTGTTCTCATTCATTTTGAGGCCCACTTTATCATTTTCTTCATTTAAAGCGTATATCATTTTTTCTAAGCCTTTGCTCGTTTCAGCAAATAAGACAATATCGTCCGCGAATCTGAGGTGTGTAAGTCGATCTAGATTAACTCTAATCCCTTCTGACTGCCAGTTAAGATTGTCAAAAATGTGTTGTAGCACCATTATAAATAGCTTGGGTGAAAGGGGGTCTCCTTGTCTCACTCCCCTGAGAATCGGTATATCAGGTCCTCGTGTCTCCAGTTTGACTTGGCTTACGCTGCCTTCGTAGATGTTTTTGAGTACTCTTGTATAGCTTTCATTTATGTGGCATTTGTTCAGCGCTTCCCAAATAGCACCATGAGAGATCGTGTCAAACGCTTTGGCGTAATCGATGAAAGCAATGTATAGTGGCCTGTTGTTCTCCATGTATTTCTCAATTACCTGTTGCAGTACTTGTAGGTGGTCCGTTGTAGAAAATCCGGAGCGAAACCCTGCTTGTTCAACTGGCTGATAGTTGTCAATCATTTTGCTCAGCTGGCCTTGCAAAATTGAAGTGAACAATTTGTAAACACTAGAAAGAAGACTAATCGGGCGGTAGTTAGAGATGTCTTGAGGGTCTCCTTTCTTGTAAAGCAGGATAATATCAGACTTTTTCCATTGCTCCGGTACCTGACCTGTGTTCAGAACCTTGTTGAACAAATATGTAAGTGGGCAAGATAGCAGGAGAGCACCAGCTTTTAATGCTTCATTTTGTATGCCATCTGGACCAGGGCTTTTGTTTGCTTTTAATTTTCTGATGTAATTGAAAACTTCGTCCTCATGTATTATTGGCAAATCATTTGTCTTTTGAGGACTTGTTTTTACCATATCATTTTTAGTGGCACAAAAGATTTGTTTGGCATATAATTCCTTATAAAAATCTGTAGCGCAGTTCATGATATCTCTTCTGGTTTTTGTTTCTTCTGATTTCGATTTTAAGTTTTGAATCCAATTTTTGTGTGTGATCAATTTCTTATAGGCCTTTTTCGTGCTTCTATAAGTATTTAAATTATTCTCAATTATTCTATATCTGTAGTCTTTGTAGTCTTTATCTATTGCCTTATTAGTAGTTTTAAATAATGTGCTCAGCTCTTCCTTCATTTCTTTAGTTTTTTGTTTGGTTTTCAGAAGTTCCGTTCGTCTTGTGAGGAGAGATCTAGTAGACTCACTAAGTATTTTGTTAATAGTTTTCGGTTCGGTTTTGTTTGATCTGCATACAAGGCTGGTGTTGATGATGTTAACTAGTTTGTTGTAAAAGATTTCAATATCTTCTTCCTGTGTGGTTTCTAGTTGGTTTATGTTGATCTTAAGATTTTTCAGGTATTCTGATATATCCTCATCGGTCCTTAGTGTTTTAGGTTGTGGTTTGAATGATGATCTGCTCTTTTTTGCTTGATTGAGTATGTACGTAGCTCGAACTAATCGATGGTCAGATCTGAATCCAAAGCCATGTCGTACTTCTACATTTTTAATTCTCGGTGGATGGTTTGACAATATAAAATCAATTTCATTTTTTATCTTACCACAGGGGGAGAGCCAGGTCCATTTCCGATTTCCTCGAGCTTTAAAAAAGGTGTTCATAATATTCAGTTTATATTCCAATGCGTGTTGAATTAATTTCTCTCCTCTTCTATTTCTGTTTCCGTATCCAAATTTTCCCAGGACAAAAGTTTCACTGTCTTCTGTTTTGTTTTGGCCAACTTTTGCATTAAAATCCCCGATAACTAATACATTGTCTCCTGTCTGGCTTTGAGCTACCTGCAGAATTTCATAAAATGAGTTGATTTCTTCCTCTGTAGCTTTTTCAGTAGGCGCATATACTTGTATTATTGCAAGCAGTTGGGTATTGTATTTCATTTTTAGTAGAGCAACACGATCAGAGAACGCTGTAAAACTGACAATGTTATATTTGTGTTCTTTTTTTATTAAAAATCCAACGCCATATAGGCCGAGTGTTTCACCTTTGTAAAAGAATATATATTCTTCATGTTCTTCGATTGCATAACCCATTCTTCTAACTTCTGACAAGCCAAGTATGTCAATTTTTATTTTTTGTAGCATATATATTAGTTCTATAAATCTTTTTGTTGTTGCTAGTGATCTTACGTTGAATGTTCCAATCTTGATAGTTTGTTGTGGATGTTTTATTATTTTAGTTGATTTTTCTGACCTTGCTGGAGGGTTGTGGTCGTTTTCTCCCACGGGGACCAGCCGGCTTGGGAGAGAGTGTTTCTTTTCTATAGTTTCGTTTTGTGTTTTATGTCGTTTTTGTTTCCGATCGCCGGTACCTAATTGCTATTGCTTCGTTGTTGTCAAAATTGATGAAAGTGAGTGAGATCGGTCCCGCATCAAATCGAACGCATTTATTCTGTTATTTTTAGACGTGTTTAACGCTTGCTGTTTTCTTGGCGGTAGTTCGGCTTGCGGCGAGGTGGATCCCTCTCTCTTCCTTTTATCTATGGCCTTTGAATTTTCTTTTACTATAAGTCTATCGTATTTTATGTACGCCACGTTTCCTTTTTGCCTTTCCTCCATTAGTTTGGGTTGCAACAACCTCCTAGTTTCTAAAGTTGCTTTTGAGAAGTCTTCTGTTATATATAACTCTTGTAATTTCTTTTTATTTCTCATTATTTCAGTTTTCTTCCATCCACTTACCAAGGAAAGGAGTGTAGGTCTCGGTCTCTCATTTTTACTTCTTGTGCCAATGCGGTAGATTTTATTGATTTCATACTTTTCTATCGTTATGCCGAGTTCATCCAAGAAACACTTCTTGATGCATTTGATTAAATCCATGGTCGTCTGCTCTGTCTCTGCTAAACCATGAATAATTACATTATTACTCTTCTTTTCTCTCTCTAGAAGTTCCACTTTCTTTTCTAGATTTCCTACCTTTTGTTTTAATAGTTGGTTTTCTTCTAAGACGGGTTTTAATTTTTACCCGACTACGGCAAAGCAAAAGGAGGGTTATGATTTTGACAGGCTATGTATGTATGTATGTATGTATGTATGTATGTATGTATGTATGTATGTATGTATGCATGTATGTATGTATGTATGTTCATCTGTTCCCTCGTAACTTCTAAACTACTTATTCGAATTCGATAAATGACATATCATTAGAAGCGTCTTAATGGTCTGCTGGTTATAGGCTATATGGAGTTTCACAAAATCTAACGTGGCGCCCTCTAGCGGACAAAATATACAGAGTAAAAATATAAAGTTAAGATAAATATGCCGTGTTTGGTATCATTTGAAAGGGCTTAACTTGTACATTTTGAATATATATATATTACTAGCATTTGCTTGTGACTTTATCTGTATTCATGGGCTGATTGCATATAATTCACATCTTTTCGTTCATAGATAGCTTCTTTACTACTTATCAGAATAAGACCACTGCAGAACCATTAGAAGGGCCTTGATATTCTGTTGGTTATGAGCTATAAAGCTTGTCACCAAATTTAGTATTACGCCCTCTAGCGGAAAAAATTTCTATGTTAATATAACATTAAAATAAATATACCGTATTTGGTATCATCTGAAAGAGCTTCACGAAAACTTTATGTTTGTACATAATCCCTAGTAATGCTTCGTAGAAATTTGAATGTAAACCAGGGTTTGGTAAACGGAGCGATGGGAGTGGTGAAGGCCTTCGAATGGCCTGCTCTTCGGCGCGATCAGTTAGAACAGGAGAACAGCCAAGCGCTGTTCTCATACAATTTGACGACGCATCCATAAAAGCAGATACTAACGGACTTATCAAAATCGAGCCTTGCCTCACTGAATTTGACGGCTTGAGGGGTTCTGGGCAAATTTAGCGTAAAATGCTCCCGCTGATTCTTTCTTGGGGTTGTACTGTACATAAATTACAAGGTTGTACTCTAGATAAAAAGTTACAGATCTAGGAAAGTCATTGTTTGCTAAAGGACAGGCCTATGTCGCTCTCAGTAGAGTTAAAACCATAGAGGGATTATTTATAAGTGCCTTGGATCATAATAAATTACTTAAAAATCCACATGATAGTCGATCGTTAGCAGAATTAGATAGATTAAGAAATCTTCCCAGGTCCTCTTAATATAAGTTTTTTTTTAATAATTATAAACTAGCGCTTGACTGCAATCCCGCCTGATGGTAAGCAGTGACGCAATCCTTGATGCCTGCGCACTAGTTTATTAAGCCTATTCACTTAAAAAACTTAGGAATAGCAAGGATGACGGCAGTTGAGCCAGGTGATGCAATGTTAAATCCAAGAACAACACGACCAACCATGCTGCGCCAGAGGGAGATTAATCTGGAGACTCTCCACGACCAAACTCCCGACACAACAACATTTGGCGCATCGTACTCGCCACACAACGCAACACAAAGTGCTCAGACGCGTCCTCCGTACGGCTTCACCAGACATCATGCTGAAACACTACGAATCGCTTGGCGGCAAGACTTTGTCTGGTGGGTGGTAACTTCTGCCGGCAGCCGATGTTATGGCCTACCACCGTTAGAAAAACATCCAATCTATTTATACTAACGGCCTCATCCACTAATTCATGACCCATTCGGTGCCATCGATGCAAATGTGCGTCGCTACTACGAAAAACCGGGAGCTTCATACGGGGAAACCGTTGCTATACGCGCTACGCTCCAAGCGCTACGAAATAGTAAAATAGGTCATCTCTACATATTACTATACGCCGATACATAAGTCAAAAGAGATGTCGTATGTTTAACTACCTAGTTTTTAGTTCGTCAATTTAACTTT